>OW679201.1:35811498-36048837 GCA_940337035.1 Agriotes lineatus
ATTGTATCAATATTTATTAAATTAATTTACCATGTACCTAAATGTAATTTGTGGGCAGTGTCAACTTACCAGTCCAGTACGTCACGCTGAAGTAGGAAAGTCCGCAAAATAGTAAACATTGAAATTGAAATAATGTAGGAATAAAGAAGTTGCATGTCATTACATCTAATAAAGTTAATAATATTCGCTGCATTCGTTTCGATTGTGTGAAATTAGCGTAGCTAGTATAAGAGGGTTAAGCATGGCCTTCTTGCTCACACAACTCATTACAACCCTTGTGGTGTAACTACAACCACTTTAATGCAGGGGGCATACTCAAAACACGCGCTCACGGTAAAAGCTATCTCAGTCAAAATGGGTTCAGGCAATGTTTTCGATCAAGTTAAAAACACTAGTTGGCAAGAGCTTTTTTTTGCGATACAACACCTTTCTAGCAAGCAACGCTGCGTAAAATTCGTTAAATAGTTACAAAGTATGATGTGCTAATTTTTCAAGACACAGGTCGAGTAAATTACTTATCTTAAAGCTACATCCAGAGGGAATTCGAAAACGTTCATTAAAATGAATATTGGAGAGATCTGTTTTACAAGCTCTTGTAATTGCTCGAGCACCATCGGTGCGAGTTCCTACACATTTTTTTACTGCATATTTATTTTCCTCGCGTACATTTCTTAGCACTTGCACGGAAGATGAAGGCTTAGCTATCAAAATAATTATTTGGAGAAGATAGAAATTGAGGTAAGGGACTTTGTTGTCATTTTAGTTTCAACAGAAGGTAAAGGGTAAACTATAAAGCTAGGCACTAATAGAAATAAATTTGAAGATATGTTTTTGCATTCTATTTTTATTAATACTTGCGGGGAACAAATGAACTCCTGCATATTCACAGCTCTTGTACATAGTTTGCATAATACACAAATTTTAAGAAAGATACACAACAACCAAATTTAAAACACATGTTTTACAGGTTTGCCCAATGAGAGCCCTTTCACAAAATGTGGCATTAAAATTACTTCCCTAAAACACATTTTTAAAAAGGATAGAAATGTAACATGGCATATGCCCCAGTTACAGTTAGTGTACCACCAACTCATCAACTAATATGGCTCTCAGCAAATTTAAAGAACAATAAATGTTTCAGTTTCAGCAATTATATTAATTCAAAGATAGTGTTGCAATTGTTATCCAAGTCCTACTTGATGTCCTATTTGCTGCAACATATATTTTTGTGCAACACATAGGCACGTAAGCCAAAAAATATAAATAAATTTGTATGCAACTAGTATTTCAGGATATATTGTGATGATAATGATTAAATAATTGACTTCAGCTTTAGAATAGTGAATTGGTGGCACATTAATATTGAATTTAAGAAGAAAGGATTGGGAATAATCATAAAAGAATTTATAAGTAAGCACAGTCTCGAAATCCAGTAAATCTTCATTAATTATTCCCATACCCCATCCCATGCCTTCACATATCTGTTATCAATATGAGCACGTACGTAGAAGGTATTATAATGTTTAGGGATAGGCACCCAATCCTCCGAAGCAAACCCACCAGTTTCGCCCTCCTTCCTCATTATAGCACCCACCTCAGCAGCGAACTTTAGTCCAACGGTGAAGTTGTCATCTCTTCTTTGGTACACTTTTTCAAGCCTGAAACTAAAAGCAAGAATGCTTTATAAACACAAATTAATAACAAAAAAATTTCTTATAATAAAATTCTTAACGGAACCAGTGTATTTTGTAACTGACCTAATAGTCTACAAATTAAATATCTAAGTAAGTTTTATAATGGCTGTCAACTTAACCACCAGAGCGTCGACTGTTGATGAAGGTATACGCCTACGTGCCAATTACATTTTTTATAGCACTGGCATGTAAAGTCCCTTGATCACCTGTAATAGAAGTTGTATTCATCCATAAACAATAATTGTAGCTAATAATGTTTCCACCCTTCAACTATCCTAATTTCTCTCATTAAGATAAGCATCACCAATAATTTCTATTTGACTATTTGAATTTTGAATTTTGAAAAAAGGAAGAAACGAACAACTAGAAACATGGTGGATGTGCCTATCTAATAAGAGTGTGTATATAAATTAGCACAATGAAAAAAGGATTTGAAAATCAAATCTTAAGATAAATACAAACCCTTTTTTGCGAGTAATTGTATGTCCCAAAGCACCAACTGTTACAGGTTTGGAATCTGCAAAATATATACATAGTTGGTTTTTTATATAACAGTGTAAGTAGTAGTATATAGTTAGCTACAAAGAGAGGTATAATCGAAACACTTACGTGTGTATTCGATGCACACAACCAAAACTAAACACAACCAAAACTGTTAAAGCTGTCATATTTGGCAAATTTGCTGATGTTACTGTTCAGATGAAATTTTATCTCAATTTAAAAAGTAAAATACGTGGAACTTTTACGGTTTTACATTTGCAATAAACTATTGTTTTTTTTAATGACAAAATTCTGTTGATTTTCTTAAAACATTCTTTTCTTAAGATAATTAATCGTTGTGCAAGACAATTGTATTTAATTCACCATGTAAATCCTATTCACAATTTGCTACGGTTAAACTTTGGTTTCTGTCTGTTATTTATGTTAACAATTATTATCTTACTTTTGTTTATTGCTTTACATTGAACTAATGAATAAAAAATTAAAAATATAAATCTTATTTTTATTTTTTCTTGTATCTGTATATCTCCGCTTCCTAATTTCATATTTTTAATTACTTCTCCATTGCTCTAACTGTTGTTCTAAGTTACTCAGAACCTGTTCTTTGTCATGTTTATCGTGTCTACTGTTTTCCTCACTTTTTCTGCTAAAGTTTCTGAGTATGTTTATTTATAGCTTTTAATATTACTCCTTATTCTAACCTATATCTATTGTATTGACCCTTCTTCTTCTTAGTAATTTGCTCGAAGTCTTCCATTCTTAGTTGCACTTTCTTCTATCTTGCTTTGTATATCATGGCTGATCCCATTGACGTCATTACATGACATCTTTAATGTAAGCTAAGCCTCATTTATGTTTATTATCTAATATTGCATGTGTTATTTACCGTCAATCCCTAGAATAAGAATTATGCACGTATAAATTGCCACAAATGTTTACATCTATTTATACATAGTTCTTTTATAAAACTAGTTTTTAGACGTATCCCCGTTAACAAAGCAGTAACGCCTTCATAGCTCTGCATATACCACTACAAATGCCACGTGCTGTACAAGAAACGACTTGCAAAACAAGTATCGCCAGGGGTTTGACAAAAGTATTAGACTATGTATGCCTATTATCAAAGAACACGCAGAAAATTCAAGAAGAAATAGATCGTCTTCAGATAAAACGAACTAGAACATAGAAAAAATAAAAATGCTAATTCCGAATCCAGTATCTGCAAATAATTCAACGCTAAATAGTGAATCAGCAGAAACAGTAAATGAGTTTAAGTGCTTAGGCAATATTGCGTTAAACGAAGAGGGTCACTACAAAACGTGGAGCAGAGAATAAGAAAGATTAAAGTGAAAGTTGTTAACAGAAGTGTTAACTCAGTGGTACTGTATGGTTCCGAAACGTGAAGCGTCAATAGCATAATCACGAAAAAGTTGCAATCACTTGTCAACAGGTGCTTGAGGTTCATGCTAAGAATATGGTAACAACCTATAAAGTTAAGAACGACAGCGAGTAACGTGGTGAATAACAATCTTAAAAGAATAACCAAGAGGAGGATTTCCTGAAAACATGATAGGTTTATATAACTAGAGACGGATATTCTGTCGATTCATGTTCCTTTTATGGGTATTTCGACGCTGTGCAAAATTAAAAATATTAAATATCGAACGATTAATAATTAAAACTAAAAATAAATAAGGAAAATTTAGCTTTTCACTGGCACTGAGAACTTAGAAATTATTCTGTCGATGTTATCTCGAAAGTTAAATATCTTTTGTATTTTTAATTGCTGTAAATATCACCCTACTGAACCTTTACAATACCTCGGGAGAGTGGCATAGCCAAAAGGACCCCATATGCCTAATGGATTCAAAAACGTTTACCAAGTTCTTGTTAAAACAAAATTATATCACTCACTTGAGTTGGCCGATTCTAATTATTGTTTAAATACAATCAGATAACGATGAATGATGGTATCAAACTCCACAAACTCGAAAAACATGAAATGGAAAACCTTTCAGGATCAAACACAATGTTATATGATCTTGATGAACAGCTCCTCAAATTTCTAGAAAATAATTGTTTATGCCTAAAATATTTAGAAGATTTCACACTTAGTGCAGACCTCGATGACAAATCTTGATTATAGTAGAAAATCGTCCACTTGCAGTGACGACTAACGAATGCCAGTTGCACAATACCTCGGCTTGCACTCCCGCAAATTTCCACTTGATGACTCGGCCGCCTCCTTTGTTGGCGCCCTGGCTTTAAACCGCCAAATCGCACCGTGCTCCAACACTTCTGTACAGCAGTTTGAACTACATCTTTCGCCTGCAGCTAATCAAGCAATATAGCTGTGTCCAGTTTCAAACCTAGGTTGCACTTAGTTTACTTGTTTTTAGTTCCCAATTCATATTTGCAGCAGGGCCATACATTCAAAAAGATGGGCAATTGTGTCTCTCCATATTTCAATTTTATCTTTACTGTGAGACTATTGGAGGTGCATCGATAGACGATATTCTGATGAGTGGTAATCAAACAAGAGATACGACGTGTTATTAGACAGCTTTAATCATTCGTTGTATGCAGCTACTTTACTTGACCTTGAGTATCGTTTGTTCGACAGCCTGGAGGAGAATTGACTAGTATCCGTAAATATCTAATATAATTTGGGTATTGGAACAATGTTTCTCATCATACTATCTAAGGTATCTGGAAATATTGCCCAGCTAATTTTTCTGAAATTAAATCTATGAGCGGATGGCTGCTACTAGTTGGTCTACAACGAGTCTATGTTTTCTGTTGGAAATTGGTTTGTCAATTGCTTTTATAGTTTTCAAACATTTTAGCTTATAAATATATAATCAGGGTTGTATCTCCGTCGCCAACTTGTACTGTTAAAGGAAGACGGAAATGTACAATCGTGGATTAAACACACTTTGTTAGATTCTGCCCATTGTATCACTTCAATTTTTTTTTGCAATATGTACTATAAACAATGATCAACGATGTGTCTTTTTTGCTGTTTTCTCGTTTGAATTTCAACTTATTTGGCACTAAATATCAAAAGGTCTATTAATGTGGATCAAAACTAATTTAGACATAGAATAAGTGTTCGCACATACCAGTGCAGTTTCAGCAACTGCATTAATTCAAAGTATGCTACAAGAGACTTTTTGGTAACTGATGTATTTTAGTCAGCGGGGTGCCAATAGATATCCTGCTTAGGAATTCTAATTTGCCATTACCCTAATCAGTACTGGAATGCAGAAAGGTTATAACGAAGCAGAGTAAGTCGTTCCAGATAGTATACGATAGTTCATACCACAGCAACTTCACTGCGTTACAATATCGCAAATATAACAACTAAAACCACAAATCTCTTCTAATATGACAATAAGAAATAATCTTAGGCAAAATCTAAAATAGCAAATAATTCATAATTGCATCAAATCTATCTTAGCTTCCATATTCTATAGCAAGTATAACTTTATTTTTGGGGGAATAAAAAACTAAAGAGTAAAAATACAATTGGAAATATCAGGAGACACAGAATCAAATACAACTCAGTCAGCACTGACAGCTAAATTTGATCTGGGGTAATACTACAGTTAAATTACCATCAGATTCTAATTGTACTTACACCATTTGCCTATTAATCTGTGACAGCAGAAAAATACGCAGATGAATAAATAGAAAATACAGGTTGCTTCTGTGATTTATGGTTAACCCATTGGTGTCATCAAAATATTAAGCGAACAACAGGGGGTTGGGGACGATATTAAACAAAATTCTATTCCAAATCAATTAACTCTTTATTAAACATTGTTACATTTTATTCTTAGTTTTGGAAGTCTTTAAAGTCCCATGCCTGGACATATCTGTTATCAATTTCGAACTGTATGTAGAAACTCACATAGTCCTTAGGAGGACGTTGCTTTACCTTTGTAGTCTTTGCAGTAGTGTCCGCATGCATGATTCTAGCTACCAGAGTGGCGAAATTCAGTGCAACCTGGTAGTCTGTATCTTTATGACGGTATACTGCTTCAAGGGCCTTCTTTATTTGTCTCCTCTCGGATAGTGACACGCCTTTACTATCTACATATGTAGCCGGATACTGAAAAGACAAATACAAAATTATGATATTGTAATTATAAACACTTAAACATAGACTGCTTTGTAACTGATAATCAGTTACTATAAAACTTAACTAAGTTTGAAATTCAATTTCATAAGCGAATCAACTATTGATGAGCTAATACGAATGCGTGTCATATACCACGGATTACAAACCTTTTTGCGAGTTACTGATGTTTCTTCAGAACTCTCAGCACTAGCACTAGCATACGCTGGCTTGGAGTCTGTAAAAAGCGTTAAATATAGTTAATAACCTAATTTCATACCTTTAGTATAAGAACTAGATAATGTAAACACTTACATGTGTATTCGATGCACACACCCAAAACTAAAGACACAACCAAAACTGTTAAAGTTTTCATATTTGCAACTGCTGCTGCTACTGCTGCTATGGCTCAGATCAAATTTTAGCTCCATTTAAATACAAAATTCGTGGAATTGTTATCGTTTTACGCGTTAATAAGCCATTGTTCTTTTAATAACAGGATACTACTGATTTTATTAAAGCTCTAATTTCTAAAGATAATTGTTATCAATTTATTATACAAGTCTTATTCATAATTTGCTACGTTTAAATTTTACTTTCTGTTATATTATCTATTTTAGCAATTTTCTGGCCATTATTATCTCACTATCCTTTAAAATTAAATTAGTTAATTGGAAATTGGAGTTATTAATCCTGCTTTCAGATCTCAATACTAGAATATTCCATATTCACGAACAATGACCATAAACAAGTCCCAAGGATCATTAGCTTTAAGAGATTGCGGTATCAAAGAACCGAACTCGAAGGGTATAACGGTCAAAACCTGACAGCAAGAACTATAGCTTTAGATGACCATATGGGGACCTTGAACATGTCAGAAACTGCGCGCCTTAAAATCCATAGAAAACAAATCTATGATAAGGCGTCTGCATTGTGAAGTGGAGAGGAAATTGCTAAATTAGTAGATTTTAGGATCATGTATACATGAAAGCAAATAACCTTGAAGGGTAAAAAAACGAATTGAGAATAATACGATAATTCTTCATTTCTCTCTATTTTGAGCTTTTTAGATAGTATAATTCAATAGTTTATGTTGGAGATCTTCAATGCAGAGCTTTGGTGATCATTCTCTTGGTGTCTTGCTTTCAACTTTCCCTATCATCAAAATTTTTGAATTATCTCTGTTCTTTTGGAGATTTTGAAGGTAGGAGCTATTGATTAGTCTAAATATGCTTTCTGTGTTTGCTAGATGATACTTTAAAGGTAAGCTGGTACACCCACGAAGCTTCGATGATACAGGTGGCAGTACAATACTTACAGCATATGACAATCCAACAATTGCAGGCCTTGGTTAATTCTATGGAAAATAAAACCTAATTAATCAGAATCGGCAGAAGTACCACACGCAGTACAATAAGTGAAAGGGTTACTTAGCGCTCAGTCATCCCAAAGGACTGCAAAGTAACTTATGCAAAGTACCTTGGTCATACAGTTACAACAAGAAAACAACTCAGTCTACAACTGATTAGAAAAACTTGATTGAAACAAACTTGATATATTTCAATTTTCTAGATAACATCGTTCCCTTTCATCTTTTTTTTTTCTAATACCGTCGATGTGTGTTATATTTGTTGCCTATCATTATCTCTATCTATTGTCGAACTTACAACTGGTTATCGTTCACTTGTTCAGTAACTTCTCAAGAGGGATACATTTCGAAAACTCAAGCAATGTCATTTTTAATTTTCAGTAATTTTTTTTTATTAATGTTATTATGGTGCTATAACTGCTGGGGCTTTTAGCACCTCTATACATGGATTACATTATTATATTATATTAGATTAAACAATTTTGTATGTTTTAAAGATTTTCATTTTGTAGCACTTCACTAATGTTGTTTTCAATTGCACATGTTGCCCTTAGTCCTTGTAATTTAGTACAGGTACATAAAAGGTGTTCCACTGTTAAAGGTACCATGCAGGTATCACATTGGGGTTCTACAACTTATTTTAGCAGATGTTCATGCGTTAATCTCGTGTGTCCTATTCTAAGCCTATTTATCACTATTTCGTCTTTCCGTTTTAGATTTTTGCCATCAGTCCATTTATGTACATCATTTTTTACATTGCGCAGTTTGTTATTACTCGTTTCTGTCCATTGCGTTTCCTATTTTTGCTGTATTAGTTTTCTTTGGTGCTGTCTGTTGTCTTCAAGCGTAGTTTCTATTCTGTCAATCTGTGTTTTGTATGTAGCTGCTTTGGCATGTAAGTCCACTTTTTCATTGCCACGTATACCAATGTGTGTCGGTATCCATATGAAGGTTACGGAATTTTCTTTTTGGTAGATCTTAAAAGTAATTTCGCAATGTCTCTCACTTGTGGGTTTTTATTGTTAGCGTGTTTTAATGACTGCAGTGCGTATATGGAGCAGTATTCACTTAGTTTATAGCTTTCGACATATTCTTCACTGATGAACGCGCAGCCTGTTCCATGTCCTGACTTTGATCCGTCGCCGTCGGTGTATATAAGGTTATGATCTGTATAATTGTGTAAAATCATTTTCAGCTCAGTTTTAAACAGGTCTATAGGTGTGTCCTCTTTTGGGAACGTTGCTAGTTGCAGATTAATTTGTGGTTTGGAAGGAGCCATGGTATTTGAGAACTATTATAGGTATATAACATAAAATCAGGGATATTATAGTATTGTTTACAGTGTTGGTTATATATCGAGTAAGGTAAATTTGATTTTGGGTGTATTTTGTAGAGATTGGGGAAGAATGGAGATTTAATTTCTTGATAATTGATATGGTTTTGGTTTTGAAGCACCTTTTGTGTATAGTTGACAATTGCTGATCTCGACGATATTTTAGTGGCATTTGTCCTGCAATGCTGTATAAACTAATAGTGGGGGTTGTTCTGTATGCTCCCGTAACTATACGGAGTCCATTATTTTATATTGTGTCGATTGATTTGGTTAGTTTTGGAGAACATCGTCCATATATAAAGCTGCCGTATTCTATTTTTGACCTGATTAGTGTATTTAGGATTTTCAGCAGTATCTCCTGTTTTCCCCCCCATTGCTGGTGAGAAATTACTTTCAGTATGTCTAATGATCTTTGGCATCGATTTTTAAGGTCTTCTATATTTGGTCTCCAGGTCAATTTTTGGTTAAATATTAATCCCAAAGTTTTAATTTGGGTTACATATTCTAATGGTGTATTGTTTAGTTTAATTATTGGTTTGTTTCCTTGATTTTTGTTAGTGAAATGTATACACTTAGTTTTCTCAGCGTATAATTTAGGGCCATTTGCTTTACTCCATTCTTCTAAGGAATTGATAGCAGTTTGTAAATTGTCCCTAATGTAGTTAAGGTTAGAACTTCTGCAGTATAATATCAAATCGTCTGCATAAAGAAGATATTTAACGGCAGTTGGCACTCTTTTGGCGATATCGTTTACCGCTATGAGGAATAGTGTGACACTGAGCACGGAGCCTTGCGGTACACCGTTTTCCTGAGTTTGAGTGTTCGATACTGTATTTCCCATTCTGGTTTTGAACGTTCTGTTGGAGACGAGATTTTGTATATAGTTGATTATATTACCTTTGAGACCCCATTCCATTAAAGTCCTTACTATTTTGTATTTCCAAACTGTATCATATGCCCGTTCTAAATCACAGTACACTGCTATTACGTGTTCTTTATTTATAAATGCATTTTTGATTGTCGCTTCCAAATTGGAGATATTATCATATGCAGATCGATTTTGTCGAAAGCCACTCTTTTTCTAAGTACCAGATTAGGCGGTGATTTACTATCCGTTCTAACAGTTTGCACAGGACGCTTGTCATGATAACTGGTCTACAGCTGGATGCACTTGTTTTAATTTTTCCTGCTTTTAGTATAGGCGCAATGGTGGCTTCCTTCCAGCTTTCCGGAAATACGTTGTTTTTCCATATGTCGTTGTATAGGTCTAAAATAACCATTTTTGTGGACTTAGGAAGAATTTTTGAATTATATCTGTTCTTTTGGAGATTTTGAATGTAGGGGCTATTGATTAGTCAAAATATGCTTTCTGTGTTTGCTAGATGATACTTTAAAGATAAGCTGGTACACCCACAAAGCTTCGATGATACAGATGAAAGTGCAATACTCACAGTATATGACACTCCGACAATTGCAGGCCTTGGTTAATTCTATGAAAAATAAAACGTAATGAATCAGAACCGGCAGAAGTAACACACACAGTACAAAGGGTTAAAGGGTTACTTAGTCCTCAGTCATTCCAAAAGACTGCAAAGTAACTTATGCAAAGTACCTTGATTGAAACAAGTTTGATTTCTTTCAATTTTCTAGATTACATCGTTCTCTTTCATCTTTTTTTTTCTAATACCGTCGATGTGTTATTTTTCTTGCCTATCATTATCTCCATCTATTGTCGAGCTTACAAGTAGTTATCGTTCACTTATTCAGTAACTTCTCAAGAGGGATACATTTCAAAAACTCACGCAATATCATTTTTGATTCTCAGTAACATTTTTATCGACATTTTCCCTTTGTATAATCTCGTCAATATCTTGTGGAATATAAATGGCTTCACGTCGTCCATCAGTTTTCATACTAACAGCGTACTTTGGAAGTATACTCTAATGAACTGTAATCCGAAACAAATAATTGCAGTCACATTAACGTAAGGTTAGTCGGGTCAGAGAGTTTTACCACTCGAATTATTGTTTTGTAAAGCCACATAACTACTTGATAGCCCTTGTTCATCAAACCAGCATTGCTGAACACCCTATGAGTGCATATCCGTGGGTACTTGACATTGTATTCACTAACATAAAAATGTATAAATGTATAAGCAAAATAGAAGCCACATTACTAAGTAGATTTTAAAAAATAGGAACGATTGCTTTCTTGAAACACAAAACTTGTCCTTAGTTATATTCAAACACTTTTTACAAATATTACAAATAAATAATTTGTACAGCGTCATAAATTATATTATAAAGTGTCGTCGGCACGTTATTACTTTGTGGTGATGTAAAAACTGTAATCCGCCCATCCAACGAGTAGGATTACATTGTGTAGGTTATGGCTAGCGCGAGGGGTGTAGCTACACCAATGATTTTAGTAGATTTACAACAAATTAAAGTACTACCGCCTAATTTTGGAATTGATACCCTTATAATATATATCCAATAGTTTTATAAATCCAATGCATTTAAAAAAAGCCGGAGGTTTATTATTTGACAATTCCGAAATGAATACTATAGTCTTAGAAGCACTAATATTTTCAAATTATACTTAATTATTTTGATTTAAATTTAATTAACTCTTGCAAATTTCCTGAAATCAAATTTTATCAGTGTGTTAATGGATTGACAAAAGAATGCGTCAATAATTTGTACTTAAAGCACCAGCATAAAAACTGGAAAATTGAAAAAGTAGTATATAAGATGACAGAACCTTACCGTAAAATATAAACGTAGAAAATTATGAATAGTATTTGAATGGTAAATTGATAATAATTATCGTCGACAATAATTAACTTAAGAAATGACCGCTTTGATAAAATCAGAAGAATTTCGTTACGAACAAAACAATAGTCAATTAATACGTAAAACCATAACTATTACTACAAATTTTGTATATAAATGGAGCTAACATTTCATCTCAACAGTTATAACAGCAGCAGTTGAGAAATATGAAAGCTTTCACTGTTTTGGTTGTGTGCTTAGTTTTGGGTGTGTGTATCGAATACACACGTAAGTGTTTACATTCTCTAGTTCTTAACTAAAAGTATGTAATTAGGTTATCAACTATATTTTACGAATTCCTTTTACAGTGTTAGTGATAGGCGTTCTGAAGGAACATCAGTAACTGGGTGTGTATGTGTTATTATATATAGAATATTGCCGTATACATTCAACAACTAATATTTGAGACTCTATCATATTTTCCATGGCGATGATTGAATTCATATAATAATTTAATTTCAACGTTAAGTTGTGTCCCCACGTAGGGCAATATTTTACGTATTCTGGAAATTGTCAAATAACCTCTCCGTCGCAAAACAGCAAAAAAATTATCGGTAATATTCAATCCACTAGTGACGAGTCCTTACAACTAAATTTTCAATTCCCTATTTTTATTTTCTTTTTTATTCAAAGTCATAAAATTATAAACATATGTACTTAATTATTAAACTTTAACTTCCACTGCTGGTTGTTCGTCCACTTAATATTAGTCACTTCTTAATAGCCGAACCTACATTTCTGAAAATTTCAAATTAAGAAACGCTTAAGTGATTCTTTAAATATATGCGAGCAGTAACGGTAATTGAAGAGTGAAAAAGCTAAACTTAATTCTCATTGCAAAATAATAAATTACCTTTTAGCACAATATTGACGTCTTTCCTTACAGAATATGATGATTTAAACTACTCTTAAGAATTCTCTTACAGTTAATTAAATATGTGGCATTTTTGTTTAATTTGTATTAGTTTTGAGCCTGACGTCCAAGTATTTGACTCTTGTGGACCGTATACGACACCTGCCACAGCGAATGAACTATCAAAGACTCTTCGTGATATATACGAGTCTTCTGCAAAGAGGGTAGCAGGTATATGAGTCTTTACACGATTGTGTTAGTTGATAGAAAGCAGATACCTCCAATTTCATATAGATTCTTTTATGTATACTTCAAAATGGCTGAAGTTTGTGGACAGGTAAGGTATGTCGTAGTATATGGTAAGAGAAGACAACGGTCGGCGAATTTACCTAGTACCTAACTTGAAAATTGTAGATATTGTTTAATTATATTGCAATGATTAAAAAAAAGTTACTGGATTGTGAAATCGTACCTTCATCAATTCCTTTGGTACTGTCCATTCTTGTTATACTGTTCTTGTTTTACCATTACAGATTTTGCGTCAGTTTTGACATAGACTGATGCAAAACCTAACCTGCTAACCTCGAATTTGACATAGACTTACAGTGCCACCAACACAAAAAAATATTTCAAAGCCAAGCTTAATTTCATTTTCGTTTGCTCATACGTTATAAGTCAAATACAAAAGAAAAATAAATTATACCTAACGTGGTTCTCCAAAAAGAAGGACCAAGATATACTAAAGTACAGAGAATCCCAACGTAATGTACGTAAAACAGTAACAGAAAAAAGAAGAAAGCAATGGGATGAGAAATGCACGCAAATAAATACATTTCATGGATTCGTGCGGGACGATCATTCACGATCATTCTGCGTTAAACAAATTATAGAAAAACAGCTTGGTTCGGGCTTAAGTATCTGATGTTAGGTTTTGATCACTTTTTTGTACCGGTTTTGAATTTTTAGAACGTAAAGTTCACTTTAAGTACCATCATTAAACGCACTGAAGCACTGTAACTACCCTGGTAAAGCATTTTGTATTTTAGAAACATTTCACCTAAAATCGGTTTGAATACAATAGAGCTGACGGGAAAAGACTACTGCATTTGAATGTTACTATATATTTTCCAGCAAAACATTTCTTAGAGCAAGAAAAAATTCAGCCGTAGTACCTAATAATAACACTGGGAAAGGAATGAAATTGGTAGTATGTACATGTTTTTATCTTTTTTAAATACAGTGCGGTTTTTCTCATAGATGGCAATGGTGTATGGGTTCAAGAGCTATGTATCCTGTCACACCTTTATAATCAATTATTCTAGCCCGAAGCTAAAAGTACGAGTACGTAAAGTTAACAAATTAGGAACAAAATTCGAATATTAAAATTGAGTTCATTTGCATTAAAAGCTATATTCGTCCATAGACAACTATTGTATCAATATTTATTAATTAATTTACCATGTACCTAAATGTAGTTTGTGGGCAGTGCCAACTTACCAGTCCAGTACTTCACGCTGAAGTAGGAAAGTCCGCAAAATAGTAAACATTGAAATTGAAATAATGTAGAAATAAAGAAGTTGCATGTCATTACATCTAATAAAGTTAATAATATTCGCTGCATTCGTTTCGATGTGTGAATTAGCGTAGCTAGTATAAGAGGATTAAGCATGGCCTTCTTGCTCACACAACTCATTACAACCCTTGTGGTGTAACTACACCCACTTTAATGCAGGGGGCATACTCAAAACGCGCTCACGGTAAAAGCTAGCTCAGTCAAAATGGGTTGAGGCAATGTTTTCGATCAAGTTAAAACACTAGTTGGCAAGAGTTTTTTTTTGCGATAGAACACCTTTCTAGCAAGCAACGCTGCGTAAAATTCGTTAAATAGTTACAAAGTGTGGTGTGCTAATTTTTCAAGACAAGGTCGGGTAAATTACTTATCTTAAAGCTACATCCAGAGGGAATTCGAAAACGTTCATTAAAATGAATATTGAAGAGATCTGTTTTACAAGCTCTTGTAATTGCTCGAGCACCATCGGTGCAGTTCCTACACATTTTTTACTGCATATTTATTTTCCTCGGGTACATTTCTTAGCACTTGCACGGAAGATGAAGGCTTTGAAAAAGATAGAAATTGTGGTAAGGTACTTTGTTGTAATTTTAGATTCAAAACAAGGTAAAGGGTAAACTATAAAGCTAGGCACTAATATAAATAAATTTGAAGATATGTTTTGCATTCTATTTTTATTAATACTGGGGGAACAAATTAACTCACGCATACTCACAGCTCTTGTACATAGTTTGCATAATACACAAATTTTAAGAAAGATACACAACAACCAAATTTAAAACACATGTTTTACAGGTTTGCCCAATGAGAGCCCTTTCACAAAATGTGGCATTAAAATTACTTCCTAAAACACATTTTTAAAAAGGATAGAGTTGTAACATGGCATATGCCCAATTACAGTTAGTGTACCACCAACTCATCAACTAATATGGATCTCAGCTAATTTAAAGAACAATAAATGTTTCAGTTTCAGCAATTATATCAATTCAAAGATAGTGTTGTAATTGTTATCCAAGTCTTACTTGATGTCCTATTTGCTGCAACATATATTTTTCTGCAACACATAGCTACGTAAGCCAAAAAATATAAATAATTTTGTAAGCAACTAGTATTCATGGTATATTGTGATGATAACGATTAAATAAATGACTTTAGCTTAAGAATAGTAAATTGGTGGCACATTAATATTGAGTTAAGAAGAAAGGATTGGGGATAATCATAAAAGAATTTATAGGTAAGCACAGTCTCGAAATCCAGTAAATCTTCATTAACTATTCCCATACCCCATCCCATGCCTTCACATATCTGTTATCAATATGAGCACGTACGTAGAAGGTATTATAATGTTTAGGGATAGGCACCCAATCCTCCTAAGCAAACCCACCAGTTTCGCCCTCCTTCCTCATTATAGCACCCACCTCAGCAGCGAACTTTAGTCCAACGGTGAAGTTGTCATCTCTTCTTTGGTACACTGTCACTACCACCAGCGCATCGACTGTTGATGAACGTATACGCCTACGTGCCAATTACATTTTTTATAGCACTGACATGTAAAGTCCCTTGATCACCTTTAGAAATTTTAAATTTATATCAGGTTTTGTCAAAATTTGTGGTATTTTCTTTATTTTCCATGTATTTATTAGAAGTTGTATTCATCTATAAACAATAATTGTACTAATAATGTTTCCACCCTTCAATTATCCTAATTTCTCTCATTAAGATAAGCATCACCGATAATTTCTATCTGACTATCTGAATTTTGAATTTTGAAAAAAGGTGAAACCAACAACTAGAAACATGGTGGATGTGCCTATTTAATAAGAGTGTGTATATAAATTAGCACAATGAAAAACGGATTTGAAAATTAAATCTTAAGATAAATACAAACCTTTTTGCGAGTAATTGGATGTCCCAAAGCACCAACTATGACAGGTTTGAAATCTGCAAAATGCATAAACATAGTTGGTTTTTATATAACAGTGTAAGCAGTAGTATATAGTTAGCTACAAGAGAGATATAATCGAAACACTTACGTGTATATTCGATGCACACAACTAAAACTAAACACAACCAAAACTGTTAAAGCTGTCATATTTGCAAATTTGCTGATGTTACTGTTCAGATGAAATTTTATCTCAGTTTAAATATAAAAGTCGTGGAACTTTTACGGTTTTACATTTGCAATGAACTATTGTTTTTTTAATGACAAAATTCTGTTGATTTTCGTAAAACATTCTTTTCTTAAGATAATTAATCGTTGTGCAAGACAATTGTATTTAATTCACCATGTAAATCCTATTAACAATTTGCTACGGTTAAACATTGGTTTCTGTCTGTTATTTATATTAACAATTATTATCTTTCTTTTGTTCATTGCTTCAAATTGAATTAATGAATAAAAAATTAAATATATAAATATTATTTTTATTTTTTTTTGTAGCTGTATATCTTCGCTTCCTAATTTCATATTTTTAATGACTTCTCCATTGCTCTAACTGTTGTTCTAAGTTACTCAGAACCTGTTCTTTGTCATTTTTATCTTGTCTCTACTGTTTTCCTCACTTTTTCTGCTAAAGTTTCTGAGTATGTTTATTTATAGATTTTAATATTACTCCTTATTCTAACCTATATCTGTTGTGTTAACCCTTCTTCTTCTTAGCAATTTGCTCGAAGTCTTCCATTCTTAGTTGCACTTTCTTTGTATATCATGGCTGATGCCATTGACGTCATTACATGACATCTTTAATGTAAGCTAAGCCTCATTTATGTTTATTATCTAATATTGCATGTGTTATTTGCCGTCAATCCCTAGAATAAGAATTATGCACGTATAAATTACCACAAATGTATCCATCTATTTATACATAGTTCTTCTATAAAACTAGTTTTTGAACGTATCCTCGTTAACAAAGCAGAAACGCCTTCATAGCTCTGCCTATACCACTACAAATGCCACTTGCTGCACAAGAAACGATTTGCAAAACAAGTATCGCCAGGGGTTTGACAGAAGTATTAGACTATGTATGCCTATTATCAAAGAACACGCAGAAAATTCAAGAAAAATTAGATCGTTTTCAGATAAAACGAACTAGAACAAAGAAAAAATGAAAATGCTAATTCTAAATCTAGTATCTGCAAATAATTCAACGCTGAATAGTGAACCAGCAGAAACAGTAAATGAGTTTAAGTGCTCAGGCAATATTGCGTTAAACGAAGAGGGTCACTACAAAACGTGAAGCAGAGAATAAATAAAGAAAGATCAATATTTCTTAAGCTGGGTAATATGTGGCTGGAAAATAATCTTAGTGTAAGGATTCAAATGAAAGTTGTTAACGGAAGTGTTAACTCAGTGGTACTGTATGGTTCCGAAACGTGAAGCGTCAATAGCATAATCACGAAAAAGTTGCAATCAGTTATCAACAGGTGCTTGAAGTTCATGCTAAGAATATGGTAACAAGCTATGAAGTTAAGAACGACAGCGAGTAACGTGGTGAATAACAATCTTAAAAGAATAACCAAGAGGAGTATTTCCTTAAGACGTGATAGATTTATATAACTAGTGACGGATATTCTGTCGATTCATGTTCTTTTTATGGGTATTTCGCCACTGTGCAAAATTAAACATATTAAATATCGAACTTTTCGAGAGACAATCTGCCCTCGTTATCAACGATTACTAATTAAAACTACAAATAAATAAGGACTGGGACTAAAAACCGACCAACCTCCAATGGCGAACATGAACTCTAACACGTCACAAACAAGTTTTAGAAATTATTCTGTCGCTGTTATCTTGAAAGTTAAATATCTTTTGTATTTTTAATTTCTGTAAATATCACCCTACTGAACCTTTACAATACCTAGGGAGAGCGGCATAGCCAAAAGGACCACATATCCCTAATGGATTCAAAAACGTTTACCAAATTCCTGTTAAAACAAAATTATATCACACACTTGACTTGGCCGATTCTAATTATTGTTTAAATACAATCAGATAACGATGAATGATGGTATCAAACTCCACAAACTCGAAGAACATGAAATGGAAAACCTTCCAGGATTAACTACAATGTTATATGATCTTGATAAACAGCTCCTCAAATTTCTAGAAGATAATTGTTCATGCCTAAAATATTTAGAAGATTTTACACTTAGTGCAGGCCTCGATGACAAATCTTGATTATAGTAGAAAATCGTCCACTTGCAGTGACGACTAACGAATGCCAGTTGCACAATACCTCGACTTGCGCTACCGCAAATTTCCACTTGATGACTCGGCCGCCTCCTTCGTTGGCGCCCTAGCTTTAAACCGGCAAATCGCAATGTCTGCCGTGCTCCAACACTTCTGTACAGCAGTTTGAACGACATCTTTCGCCTGCAGCTTTTGAAGCAATATAGCTGTGTCCAGTTTCAAACCTAGGTTGCACGTAGTTTACTTGTTTTAAGTTCCCATTTCATATTTGCACCAGGGCCATACATTCAAGAAGATGGGCAATTTTGTCTCTCCATATTTCAATTTTATCTTTGCTGTGAGACTAGTGGGGGTGCATCGATAGACAATATTCTGATGGGTGGTAATCAAACAAGAGATACGACGTGTTATTAGACAGCTTTAATCATTCGTTGTATGCAGCTACTTTACTTGACCACGAGTATCCTTTTGTTCGACAACCTGGAGGAGAATTGACTAGTATCTAATACGATTCGGGTATTGGAACAGTGTTGTTTCTCATCATATCATCTAAGGTATCTGGAAATATTGCCCAGTTAGCTTTTCTGAAATTAAATCTGTGGCGGATGGCGTCTACAACGAGTCCATGTTTTGTGTTAGAAATTGGTTTGTCAATTGCTTTTATACATTGTTGTCAAACATTTCAGCTTATAAATATAAAATCAGGGTTGTATCTCCGTCCCCAACTTGTACTGTTAAAGGAATATGGAAATGTACAATCGTGGATTAAACGCACTTGGTTAGATTCTGTCCACTGTATTACTTCATTTTTTTTGCAATATATACTATAAAAAAATATCAACAATGTGTCTTTTTTGCTGTTTTCTCGTTTGAATGTCAACTTATTTGACTCTAAATACCAAAAGGTCTATTAATGTGGATCAAAACTAATGCAGACAAAGAATAAGTGTTTGCACGTGCCAGTGCAGTTTCAGTAACTGCATTAATTCAAAATATGTTACAACAGACCTAGTTGATAACTGATATATTTTAGTCAGCGGGGTGCCAATAGATATCCTGCTTAGGAATTCTAGTTGGCCATTACCCTAATCAGTACTGGAATGTAAAAAGGTTTTGACGAAGCAGAGTTAGTGAATATACGTAAGTCGTTCCAGATAGTATGTGATAGTTCATGCCACAGCAACTTCACTACGTTACAATATCGCAAATATAACAACTAAAACCACAAATCTCTTCTAATATGACAATAACAAATAATCTTAGACAAAATCTAAAATAGCAAATAATCCATAATTGCATCAAATCTATCTGAGCTTCCATAGTGTATAGCAAGTATAACTTTATTTTTGGGGAGATAAAAAACTAAAGAGTCAACATATAATTGGAAATATCAGGAGACACAGAATCAAATACAACTCAATTAGCACTGACAGCTAAATTTCATCTAGGGTAATAGCTACAGTTAAATTACCATCAGGTTCTAATTGTACTTGCACCATTTGCTTCTTAATCCATAACAGCAGGAAAATACGCAGATGAATAAATAGAAAATACAGGTTGCTTCTGTGATTTATGCTTAACCCATTGGTCTCATCAAAATATTAAGCTAACAACAAAGGGTTGGGGACGATATTAAACAAAATTCATTAAAGTACTATTCAAAATCAAGTAACTCTTTATTAAACATTGTTACATTTTATTCTTAGTTTTTGAACTTAGGGTCCCATGCCTTGACATATCTGTTATCAATTTTGAACTGTATGTAGAAACTCAGATAGTGTTTAGGAGGACGTTGCTTTGTCTTTGTAGTATGTGCAATAGTGTCCGCCTGCATGATTCTAGCTACTTGAGTGGCGAACTTCAGTGCAACCTCGTAGTCTGTATCTCTATGACGGTATACTTTTTCAAGGGCTTTCTTTATTTCATTCCTCTCGGATCGTGATACGCCTTTACTATCTACAAATGTAGCCGTATACTGAAAGGACAAATACAAAATTATGATATTGTAATTATAAACACTTAAACATATACTGCTTTGTAACTGATAATCAGTTACTATACAACTTAACTAAGTTTGAAATTCAATTTTCATCAACGAATCAACTATTGATGAGCTAATACGAATGCGTGCCATATACCACGGATTACAAACCTTTTTGCGAGTTACTGATGTTTCTTCAGAGCTCTCAGCACTAACACTAGCATACGCTGGCTTGGAGTCTGTAAAAAGAGTTAAATATAGTTAATAACCTAATTTCATACCTTTAGTATAAGAACTAGATAATGTAAACACTTACATGTGTATTCGATGCACACACCCAAAACTAAAGACACAACCAAAACTGTTAAAGTTTTCATATTTGCAACTGCTGCTGCTACTGCTGCTATGGCTCAGATCAAATTTTAGCTCCATTTAAATACAAAATTCGTGGAATTGTTATCGTTTTACGCGTTAATAAGCCATTGTTCTTTTAATAACAGAATACTACTGATTTTATTAAAGCACTAATTTCTAAAGATAATTGTTATCAATTTATTATACAAGTCTTATTCATAATTTGCTACGTTTAAATTTTACTTTCTGTTATATTATCTATTTTAGCAATTTTCTGTCCACTGCTATCTCACTATCCTTTAAAATTAAATTGGTTAATTGGAAAATCGAGTTATTAATCCTGCTTTCAGATTTCAATACTAGAATATTCCATGTTCACCAACAATGGCCATAAACAAGTCCCAAGGATCATTAGCTTTAAGAGATTGCGGTATCAAAGAACCGAACTCGAAGGGTAGAACGGTCAAAACCTGGCAGCAAGAACTATAGCTTTAGATGACCATATGGGGACTTTGAACATGTCAGAAACTGCGCGCCTTAAAATCCATAGAAAACCAATCTATGATAAGGCGTCTGCATCGTGAAGCGGAGAGGAAATTGCTAAATTAGTAGATTTTAGGAGCATGTATACATGAAAGCAAATAACCTTGAAGGGTAAAAAAACGAATTGAGAATCGTACGATAATTCTTCATTTCTCTCTATTTTGAGCTCGTTAGATAGTATAATTCAATATTTTATGTTGGAGATATTCAATGCAGAGCTTTGGTGATCATGCTCTTGGTCTCTTGCTTTCAACTTTTCCTATCATCAAAATTTTTTAATTATCCCTGTTCTTTTGGAGATTTTGAAGGTAGGAGCTATTGATTAGTCTAAATATGCTTTCTGTGTTTGCTAGATGATACTTTAAAGGTAAGCTGGTACACCCACAAAGCTTCGATGATACAGGTGGCAGTGCAATACTCACAGTATATGACAATCCAACAATTGCAGGCCTTGGTTAATTCTATGGAAAATTAAATCTACAAAGGGTTAAAGGGTTACTTAGCCCTCAGTCATCCCAAAGAACTGCAAAGTAACTTATGCAAAGTACCTTGATTGAAACAAGCTTGATTTCTTTCAATTTTCTCTTTCATCTTTTTTTTGTAATACCGTCGATGTGTTATTTTTCTTGCCTATCGTTATCTCTATCTATTGTCGAGCTGACAACTGGTTATCGTTCACTTGTTCAGTAACTTCTCAAGAGGGATACATTTCAAAAACTCACGCAATGCTATTTTTGATTCTCAGTAACATTTTTATCGACATTTTCCCTTTGTATAATCTCGTCAATATCTTGTGGAATATAAATGGCTTCACGTCGTCCATCAGTTTTCATACTAACAGCGTACTTTGGAAGTATACTCTGATGAACTGTAATCCGAAACAAATAATTGCAGTCACAGTAACGTAAGGATAGTCGGGTCAGAGCGTTTTGCCACTTGAATTATTGTTTTGTAAAGCCACATAACTACTTGATAGCCCTTGTTCATCAAACCAGCATTGCTAAACACTCTATGAGTGCATATCCGTGGGTACTTGACATTGTATTCACTAACATAAAAATGTATAAGCAAAATAGAAGCCACATTACTAAGTAGATTTAAAAAAATAGGAACGATTGCTTTCTTGAAACACAAAACTTGTCCTGAGTTACATTCAAACACTTTTTACAAATATTACAAATAAATAATTTGTACAGCGTCATTAATTATATTATAAAGTGTCGTCGGCACGTTATTACTTTGTGGTGATGTAAAAACTGTAATCCGCCAAGCCAACGAGTAGGATTACATTGTGTAGGTTATGGCTAGCGCGAGGGGTGTAGCTTCACCAATGATTTTAGTAGATTTACAACAAATTATAGTAATACCGCCTAATTTTGGAATTGATACCCCTATAATATATATCGAATAGTTTTATAAATCCAATACATTTAAAAAAAGCCGGAGGTTTATTCTTTGACAATTCCGAAATGAATACTATAGTCTTAAAAGCACTAATATTTTCAAATTATACTTAATTATTTTGATTTAAATTTAATTAACTCTTTGCCAATTTCCTGAAATCAAATTTTATCAGTGTGTTAATGGATTAACAATAGAAGGCGTCAATAATTTGTACTTAAAGCACCAGCATAAAAACTGGAAAATTGAAAAAGTAATAAATAAGATGACAGAAACTTACCGTAAAATATAAACGTAGAAAATTATGAATAGTATTTGAATGGTAAATTGATAATAATTATCTTCGACAATAATTAACTTAAAAAATGACCGCTTTGATAAAATCAGAAGAATTTCGTTACTAACAAAACAATAGTCAATTAATACGTAAAACCCTAACAATTACTACAAATTTTGTATATAAATGGAGCTAACATTTCATCTCAACAGCTATAACAGCAGCAGTTGAGAAATATGAAAGCTTTCACTGTTTTGGTTGTGTGCTTAGTTTTGGGTGTGTGTATCAAATACACACGTACATGTTTCCAATATCTAGTTCTTAACTAAAAGTACGTAATTAGGTTATCAACTATATTTTACGAATTCCTTTTACAGTGTTAGTCATAGGAGTTCTGAAGACACATCTGTAATTGGGTGTGCATGTGTTATTATATATAGAATATTGCCGTATACATTCAACAACTAATATTTGAGAGTCTCCATCTTATTTTCCATGGCGATGATTAAATTCATATAATAATTTAATTTCAACGATAAGTTGTCTCCCCACGTAGGGCAATATTTTACGTATTCTGGAAATTATCAAATAACCCTCTCTCGGTCGCAAAACAGCAAAAAAGTTATCGGTAATATTCAATCCGCTAGTGACGAATCCTAAATTGTCAATTCCCTATTTTTATTTCCTTTTTTATTCAAAGTCATATAATTATAAACATAGGTAGTTAATTATTAAACTTTAACTTCCACTGCTGGTTGTTCGTCCATTAGTCACTTCTTAATATCCAAAATTCAAATAGTCGAACCTACTTTTCTGAAAATTTCAAATTAAGAAACACTTAAAGTGGTTTTTTAAATACATATATGCGAGCAGTAACGGTAATTGAAGAGTGAAAAATCTAAACTTAATTCTCATTTCAAAATAATAAAGTACCCTTTAGCACAATATTGACGTCTTTCTTTACAGAATATGATGATTTAAACCACTCTTAAGGATTCTGTTACAGTTAATTAAATATGTGGCATTTTTGTTTAAATTGTATTAGTTTTGAGCCTGGCGTTAAAGTACTTAACTCTCGTGGACCTGATACGACACCTGCCACAGCGAATGAACTATCAAAGACTCTTCGCGATATATACGAGCCTTCTGCAAAGAAGGTAGCAAGTATACGGGTCTTTACACGATTGTGTTAGTTGATAGAAAGCAGATACCTCCAATTTCATATAGATTCTTTTATGTATACTTCAAAATGGCTGAAGTTGGTGGACAGGTAAGGTATGCCGTAGTATATGGTAAGAGAAGACAACTGTCGACGAATTTACCTAGTACCTAACTTGAAAATTGTAGATATTGTTTAATTATATTGCATTGATTAATAAAAAGTTACTGGATTGTGAAATCGTACCTTCATCAATTCCTTTGGTGCTGTCCATTCTTGTTATACTGTTCTTATTTTACCATTACCTGAGACCAAAGCGACGGGCGTAAAATTTCGGGGAAAATCTGTATAATGAGATCAAACACAGCAGTTACCAAATGTAAATTATTAAAAAACTACGTACTACTTGTCTTGGCCATAATATATTCCAAAAATAAAAAGAAATTTGAAAATATAAATTTATCGTGGCAAAAAGTGCGGTGAATCAATATTAGGTTAGAAAGAGTAATATTTCAAATTATAATTAGGATTTCCTGCTTCTAACTGAAATACTGCTTTGGCAAATCTGTAATCAATACAGAGTGATTCACTAATATGGTCATTAAATTAAATGGACATACACTGACCTCAGTTGAAGTGCATTGCACTAAAATTAATCTCTTACAGAAAAAACATTCTTAGGGTCTGGTGCAAACTTTTGAGAACCACTGACCAAATCGGATAAGAGTACATTAAACGATTGCATCAAATCTGATTAAAATACTCAAACAATTGTTTTTGCATCTGGATTTTACCCACACTCGGTCTTATCACTACAACCTCTGTGAACTTATGTCAATAGAAATTCATTCCAGTAACCATCAGTCAGTTTAAGCAATTAAGCGTTTTATTTTTTGTGAGTATTATTAATCAACCGGACCGGATTAAATAATGTTAAAACAAAACACAAAACTAAGAATGCTAGATTTGTGGGCATTCAGAGAAATAGATACTGATCATTGCATTCTGAAAGCAAAAATAATACTTCTCTGGCTAAATACAACGACAATGCAATCTCATGGCCCAAAAACAGCAGCGAAAGAAGAATACCCGCAGTATAACATCTCCAGTGCTGATCATCCGAGTACGAAGAATCCACCAACAGCGACTAGACAACAAACTAAAAGGAGCTGATAACGTAACAGTAGACGTATTATACCAGAGCATACAACTAAGTGTACATGAATTAGCAGTGGAAGCCTTAGGAGAAAGTGGAAATGGAAGAAAAAATTAAATTTTATGTGGCCTCAAGAAGTAACATGTGAGCAAACGAAAATGAAATCAAGCTTGGCTTTGAAATATTTGTTTGTGTTAGTGGCACTGTAAGTCTATGTCAAATTCGAGCTTAGCAGGTTATATTTTGCATCAGTTTTGACATAGACTGATCACTGATGCAAAATGCACTAATGATGACATGACGACCATATGGCTACACTGTAACATATAGGTACTGGCTCGATTTCGAGTATAGTACCTATATACAAAATAAGAGCAGAGCAAGTGATGACATTTAGCGATCCATCAAGCGAAGTGAGTCACAATTTCACAGTGGACTACATTAACATAGTGAAGGGATTCATCTTGTGAAGTTAGTTACAACTGCCATAGGTTATAGTTGACCATAAATTATTTAGTTGTGGTAAGAAGCTGAGATTACATGTGCTTTATTCGATGTAGTACACTTTTATTCATTAAATGGTAAATACAGCTACTGCCAATTGATGTTCACGGCTGCAGATGATCAACAAAGATTGAATAATACTTAAGTGCAAGCCCCAGATAGTGGTCCAATCTCACTTTTTATTAATGTTACTTGGTTACCTTCAATCATGATTAGCGTATCGTCGACGTATCTTTGATTGCTGAACTTATTTCGTTGTGTAGTTTGTTCTGCGCAGGGTGTAATGATAATTATTGTGTAAGAAGAGAAAAATATACCTGCGGTATGTACAAGTTACAGAGTAAAGTACAATAAAAGTATAATTTAATCCTTTCCATAACAATTGGAAACTAGTTTTATTAGACGATGTTGGTATATAATAATCATTTAGCAATTTCGATGTGCTTGTTTTAAACAATATACGACTACTTGCACAGGGCTATTTAGATACTACTGAATACAAATATGCAACAACAATTTCTAGCTAAGATAATGGAAAAAGTATTTGTATTGTGCAACTAATTGAATTACCATGTCATTCGAGTAATTGAAATATCTGGTAATTCACTTACTTCATAGGGCGTCTATTGATCACTAATTACTTTTTATAGTAATTTTTCTTACTCTGGTTCAACCAATGCAATTTTGAAATTGAATTTTAAAAAAAGTAATTCAGTTTATAGGAATATTTGGTGCATTCAGAAGTTGTGAGTAAACTTAGTAAAACTGTTAGAATCTCTTTCTAAAATCAATTGTTAAATATATCGTCTTCAAAAATCACTTATTGCGTTAATAACGGTCATTTTTAGATGCCTTTGTGTAATTAGGCTGTATCGTAATGATTATTATTTTTAAATCTACAAATCATTATTGTTCTGCAATCTAAAAGTGTTGCTCCTCATTTAGGCCGGATGTTACAGAAGATTTCACAACTTTGAATATCGTCGTGTATTCAGGTTGCCCAAGTAGCTTTTAGTGACTTTTAAATTCGTAATTAGTATTCACTGCTTTTGAAAGGTTTAAGACATACTTTCACTCCCAGAACTATAACGGCGTTTGTTCGGGGATTCTTTTAGTAACACTTTGCAAGCCGATTAAATCCTTAAAAATCACTTATAATATGGGACAGTTTGCTCCTATTAATTTGTAGAATTGCTGCACCCGTCGGGTTACTTCAGGATTTGATAGCATTTTGAAGCCAAAATACAGGTTGGCCACCCACAATCTCAGGTATGATTTAGTTAACCTTGCTTTATGAATAGTAATGATAGAACTATTTATTTTCTATTACTTAATTCACAAGAAGGTTGATGTACAGTCGGCGCCTTAAAAATCGGGATAATACTATGATACATTTTGCGTTAATTTTAAAGGGTATAAACTGGCCTTTTACAGTTGTGATGGTTTTGATTGTTATGTCAGATCTTTTATTGTTTGTCAAATATGAAATGCCAGCTCACATTAATGAAGTAACCAGAACAAAAAAATAACAATAAATCAAATATTACCACACAACATATTACGTATCGCGATTTCTAAGGCACTGACTGTACAAAGTATTTTAGGATTCGCAATGCAAATAAATAGTAAACTAATTATAAGAAGCATAAATACATTACTGTGTAAAGCTGTACAAGAAGTCCAAATGTCGTGACTTTAAACTGTAATTGGCGGCGCAAGAGTCACAATCGATGCCGCTTGACTGAGCCATAACACCCCAACGGACAATTGGGTGCGTTTTCCAATGTTTTGTACTCACTGAGCCTGAGCATATACGCAGTATACACAAAGGCGGAGTAGAAGAAGCCTTTTGCGCGGAGATGGACATAACTATATTTAATATAAATGCGTATTAGAAACATTTTTTGGGGATTGATTTAATATTGTTGTCCATGTAAATGCAGAGTAAAAATGGCCATTCATTGTTTGTTGTACGTAGTTAATTACGCTAGTATTATCGTTGATACCGATGATATATAGGTTTGCTGATCGGGGTTACGTAAACAAATTGGCTTTTATTTGAGTGAGTATCTATAGCTATTCTTTTCAGTTTAGCATGAGTCCAGATTAAATTTTGCATCATTTCTACGTTTGTAGCATTCCACAGCCAGCGCTACTAAAATGCACTAATTCTAAATTGTAACAAAACCTGAAAGTTATACAACTTATAATACTTGGAAGAGATACAGGTTGCATAATCATCACGTCCTTCGTACTCGCGTAATTGCCAAACAATATATCTCTTGTAAACAGAAATGATTATTTAATAATCAAAAACCCACTAATTGCATTATATATGATAACACAATGTAGAAAAAGTAACTCGTATAATGTGTTTAGAGATATACAAAAAGACTTAATTAGAATAAAATGATAGATATACAAATATTATAAAAACAAAATTCTTTCTGGGAATTGGATCTGCGTGTTGATTCTTCTCGACGGCCTGCAACCGCTGATGCATACAGTTCGTCGTTTACTGCCTCGAGCACGAGTCCATGTAGGTCTGCTGGCTTGTAGAATCAGGGCACAACAGCTCTGAATGACCGGTTTGAAGCAGATTACGTATATACGTGCCGGAAAATGGCGGTTGTATATGTTTTGCAGTCTGGAAAATATCGTTAAATACAATTAATACATGGCTGGTGGCTTTTACTGACAGTGCATTAAGCCGTGCAGGTCGTTGTGGTTCCCTGGTATGTAAATTCGCGACTCCAAGAATAACGTAAACAGTACCTGTTCCCTTGAAGTGAAGTCCGCCTTTCCAAGATCTGGTTTTGCGCTAGCCGTTGGAATGCTCGCACCCTTCAGTGCGCCAGCCGGTAAAGTGCGACCTACATTTGGTGAACTACCAGGGTGGCGTCGTTGAACT
Organism: Agriotes lineatus; assembly: GCA_940337035.1. Lineage (NCBI taxonomy): Eukaryota > Metazoa > Arthropoda > Insecta > Coleoptera > Elateridae > Agriotes > Agriotes lineatus. The sequence goes on from OW679201.1 coordinate 35,840,251, forward strand.
TACAATGCTGTTCCCGCAAGTACGCTAGTATTTGAACAAGTTTTTAGGGTATAATAACCTCGGTGAAGCCGGTCAACGTAACGTAGTGGACGTTGGGTGCGAGGTTTGAGTTAACAGATTGTCCTACGAGACAGGATCCTGTCACAAGGTAGAAATCTGCCAGGTGCAGGTTAGGGGAAGAAGTCCTACGAAACGGGTTCTCCCTAAAAGGCAAAACTGCGTCAGGTTCAAGTTCATGGAGGATGCCCTATGAGACCTATTCCTGTCACAAGATAGAGTTAGGTCAGGCAAGTATTAGGAAATGGGGCCAGGCGCCGGAGAGGGACCTAGAGGTGAAGGTTAGGATCAGGTCTCAGGTCTAAAGACTGAAGTGATTGAAATGGATGCGGAAGTTGCTTTTATACTTGTTGGACCGCTTTATCGGTGCAGTCACTCCAGGTACAATTAAAAGGAGGCGGCGCGGTACGTGCTTGTACGCGACTCCACGCACCGCTATTGGACGTCTTCTTATCTTTCGTTCAGGCGTTGGGGCGATGTAACCTCAGATAGTGACGGAATAAGCGCAGTACACATTTCAGGAGTAATATTGATGCTTTAGATAAATTTGCTACTGGCGCTAACGTTACAAAAAGACATCCAGCGGTGGATGTCAATGTCTAATAATGGAGTCCATATGCACATATTTGGAAATGGCAGTGAATATCAGAAATTTACGCAATAAAAATAAACTGCTCAACTACAGATCTAAAGAGTAGCTTCAGAATGTGTAGTTCAAAACGTGACCACCGAACTTCTGTAGATGGCGCCAAGTGGACAAGCCGCCACTGTGCTACAATGCTTGGAAATTTTGCAAAGTGGAAAATCGCCACCTTTCGCCAAAACCAAATAGCGCATGAAGGTGCTCGGGACCTTAGCAACAACTTTGCCCCCTTTCAAAATTTCGATATCTGTAGCTGTTCGAAAGTTACAGGCGATCCAGGCGGACGGACGGACGGACGGACGGACGGACGGACAAAACGTTCGCATAAGTACGCTGCAGCTACTAATAAGGAATTGCAAACTGAATTCCAATGAATCATCACTAGCTCATTGCATATTATCAATACATTTTTGGAAGTTTTTCGGGAGAGAAAAAAATATCTGAAAATATCCAGTGTACGTAGAATATTTAGTACTAATACTACGAAACGTCTTTTAATTATCAAAAATGCGTTTGATTGCTCACGAAACGGCTCGTGGTATTTCTACAAAAGAACACGTTGAGTTTTAAACGAAAATATTTGATAATTCTTAAAGTCGTCCAATGCGTATTTAATTAAATTATACTATAAATATCAATAAACCCATAACGGGATCAAATTCATAATCATCATTTTCATGCGTATCCTAAAAACTATTAAAGTTTGGAAAAGCCATACATTGACAGTCAGTGGTATAATCGGTAAGAATATTGCCCTATGCGGGGCAACAACTTATTGCTGAAATTAAGTTATTATCTGAAGTCAATAATCTCCATGTAAATTCAGATAAACAGTCGTACTATATTGATTGCTTTAGGATGTAGCATAATATTCTATATACAATATTACATACAAACCTATCTACCAGTTACGGAAGTTTTCTTCGGAACTATCATAACTAATAACATATGCTGGCTCGGAGTCTGTAAAAATAATTCGTTAATAGTTATTTAACCTACAAGTGTGTTAATGAAGACGATTAATAATCGAGACTGTTGAGAGTATAAGAGTATATGAAAAAAATAATGTAAACTCTTACTTGTGTATTCGATACACACACCCAAAACGAAGCAGCTACTACAACTAATGTGATGAAATTTTAGCTTTATTTATATATATAACATTTGTAATAATTATTACAGTTTTACGTAACTATTGGCGGAATATTCAAAATTGCGAATAATCGCAGGAACGCTAACACCAGACTTTTTGTAAAAAGTCTTTGAATATCCCTAACGACAAGTTTTGTGTCGAAAGAAAAGTAATCGTTTTCAATATATTTTCTATATGAATTTATTAATGTGGCTTTGTTTCTGATTGTAAATTTATACATTACTATTTTACTTAAAACAATATCTCGATTATTCGAATTCACGTCACATTTCCAACTCAATTCCTATAGTTTCCCATGTACAAATCTCTTGATAATTCGAATTTCGATAAGAGAAGTTTTCGATACCTCGAAGCATTTTATAAACCCCTACAGTGGGATTTTCCCTCGATTTTTAGAACAAATATTTAGTTTAGCAATAATGATTAACGTTAAGAGAAGGGCTGTAAATAGTAAATATTATTCTGAAGAGTTATTTATGACCATGCTTCTTTGAATTTTAAAGGATTTGCAGGCTTGCAAAACTCAAAATATACAGTCGCCCCTTACCGAACGTAAATTGTTTTGTTTATGTAAGTACGGACCTTTTAGTTGGGATTATCGATAAAGTCGTATAATGACGTTCCAAGAACAGAATTTCTTGATACCTACAGTATATAGAAAATTCCATACTTAGTGCAGGTTTGTATTAATGAATGATTTAACTCAATACTCTTGACAGGATCTTTTTTGAATTTATCGTTCTCCAATTATAGTCACCTTGATGCCGGCTTCGATGGCCAATCTTGATTACGGAATAAAGTCGTCCACCTGTAGTCATGGCTAACGAATGCAAGTTGCATAATACTTCAGCTTGGACTCCCACAGATCTCCAGTCAATAACTCTGCCCCCTTCTTCGTTGGCGTCCTACCTTTAAATCGCAAAAGCGCAATATCTGCCGTGCTCCGACATTGCTGTACAGCTGTTTGAACGACATCTTTCTACTCTTTGGCTGGCACTGTGTCCATTTTCAGGTCTATGTTGCACGTCGTTCACTTGTTTCAAGTTCCTATTCCATATTTGCCGCAGGTTCCATCCATTGGAGAAGATGGGCAATTTTGTCTCCCCGTCTTTCAGTTTTATCTTTGCTGTGAGACTAGTGGAGATGCATCGTTAGACGAGATTCTGATAGGTTGTAATCAAATAAGAGATACGGCGTGTTATTAGTAAGTTTAATCATTCCTTGTTTGCAGTTACTTTACTTGACCTTCAGTATCGTTTGTTCGACAGCCTGGAGGAGAATTAACTAACATCTGTAGATGATTAATACGATTCCGATATTGGATCGGTATTTCTCATCATACTATCTAAGGTAGCTGAAAATATTGCCACGTTAGCTTTTCTGAAATTAAAAATGTCGGCGGATGGCTGCTACTAATTGGTAGATCACGAGTTTATGCTGTGTGTTAGAAATTGGGTTGTATCTCCATCGCAAACTTGTACTGTTAAAGGAATATGGAAATTTACAATCGTGGATTAAATAAATTTGGTTAGATTCTGCCTACTGTATTACTTCAATTTTTTTCTCCAACCACACGAATAAGACTCCATATTGTCGAATAATTTTGTACAAAAAGTAAGTCATTTCGGGATGTTCACCAATTACCTTGGCAACTGTACACTTTTCGATTCATATTTGCACTAGTTCAAAAATGGACGCAAGATAGGGTTTTACATGGTAAATTTTATATAAAACACAAAGGCTTCGTCAATATTCGCCGTCGTTGTTGTTTAATTTCCCCGTATAGTGATGGTTTATTTGCGCCATGACAGTTCTACAATATAACCTACAATGTTTGATTCTAAATAATAAGTCCTATTACCCAATTTATGAGTAGTTGGAGAAAAAATAGTATGTTTCATTCGCACAAAAAAATGCGTTTTCAGGACGCGTAAGACTCGTCGGACTCCGCTGCGCGTCGTCCGGCGATCTGTCGTACTTGCCCCGAAATCATGCATTTTTTGTACTAATGAAACAAATAACTACTTTTGCCTATATAGTATAACAATAATCAATAATGTGTCTATTTTGCTGTCTTCTCGTTTGAATTTCAACTTTTTTGGCACTAAATATCACAAGGTCTATTAATGTGGATCAAAACTAATTCGGACAAACAAGAAGTGTTGCACATATCAGTGCAGTTTCAGCAACTGCATTAATTCAAAGTATGCCACAACAGACCTATTTGATAACTGATGTATTTTAGTCAGCGGGATGCCAATAGATATCCTACTTAGGAATTTTAGTTTGGGGTTATGCTAATCAGTATTGGAATGTAAAAAGGTTTTGACGAAGCAGAGTTAGTGAATATACGTAAGTCGTTCCAGATAGTATGCGATAGTTCATACCACAGCAACTTTACTGCGTTACAATATCGCAAATATAACAACTAAAACCACAAATCTCTTCTAATATGACAATAAGAAATAATCTTAGACAAAATCTAAAATAGAAAATAATTCATAATTGCATATAATCTATCTCATCTTCCATATTCTATAGCAAGTTAACTTTATTTTGGAGGAATAAAAAACTAAAAAGTAAAAATACAATTGGAAAATCACGCGACAAGAATCAAGTACAACTCTATCAGCACTGACAGCTAAATTTAATCTAGGGTAATAGCGATAGTTAGATTCTCATCAGGTTCTATTGGTACATATACCATTTGCTTATTACTCTATGATAGCAGAGAAATATGCAGATGAATAAATAGAAAATACAGATGGCTTCTGTGATTTATGCTATTGGTCGCATCAAAATATTGAACTAACCACAAAGGGTTGGGGACAATATTAAACGAAATTCATTAAAGTATTATTCAAAATCCAGTAACTCTTTATTAAACATTGTTACATTTTATCATCCCTGCTTTTGGCCGTAATAAACGTCATAAGCTAAGACATATCTGTTATCAATACTTAACTGTATGTAGAAACTCACATATGGAGGGATATATTGCCAATACCCTCCAGTCGTTGCAACGGTTCTCACGTGCATGATTTCAAATACCTTAAGCGCGAACTTCTGCGAAACCTGGTAATCTGAATCTCTATGACGATATACTGCTTCAAGGGCCTGCTTTATTTCCTTCCTCTCGGAGTGTGACAAGCCTTCACTCTCTAAAATTGTAGCCCGATGCTGAAAGCACAAGCACAACTTTATAATATTGTAATTACATATAAACACTTAAACATAGACTGCTTATCATCGAATCAACTACTGATGAGCTAATACGAATGCGTACCATGTGCCATGAATTACAAACCTTTATGCCAGTTGCTGATGTTTCTTCGGAACTCTCATCACTAACACTAGCCTGCGTATGCTTGGTGTCTGTAAAAAGAATTGATTAAATATAGTTAATAACCTAATTTCATACTTTTAGTATAAGAATTGGACAATGTTAACACTTACGTGTATATTGGATGCACACACCTAAAACTAAAGATACAACCAAAACTGTTAAAGTTTTCATATTTGCAACTGCTGCTGCTACTGCTGCTATTGCTCAGATCGAATTTTAGCTCCATTTAAATACAAAATTCGTGCAATTGCTATCGTTTTACTCGTTAATTGACCATTGTTGTTTTAATAACAGGATACTACTGATTTTTATTAAAACATTAATTTCTTAAGATAATTCTTATCAATTTATTATGTAAGTCTTATTCATAATTTGTTACGTTTAAATTTTACTCTCTGCCATATTACTTATTTTAGCAATTTTTTGTCCACTACTATAACACTATCATTTAAATTAAATTAGTTAATTGGAAATTGGAGTTACTAATTCTGCCTTCAGATTGCAATACTAGAATATTCCATATTCACGAACAATAGCCACAAAAATGTCCCAAGGTGTAAAACATTTGAACATATCAAAAACTGTCCACCCTAATTTAACAACAACAAAAACTATGAATCTCTCTTTTAAAATCCCTAGAAAGCAAATCTATGTAAGGGCGACTGCATTGCAAAACGCAAAGGAAATTGCTAAATTAGTAGATTTTAGCAGCATGTATATAATAAAGAAAAATTGAGCATTGTACGATAATTCTTCATTTCTCTCTATTTTGAGCTGCTTAGGTAGTATCATACAATACTTTATGTGGGATATCTTCAATGCAGAGCATTGGTCATCATTATTTTGGTCTCTTGCTTTCAACTTTTCCTACTATCATCCAATTTTTGAATTTTCTCTGTTATTTTAGAGATATTGAAGGTGCGAGCTATTGATTAGTCGAAATGTTCCTTCTGTATTTGCTCGATGATACTTTGAAGGTAAGCTGGTACATCCACACAGCTTCGTGGCAGTGCAATACTCGCAGTATATGTCAATCCAACATAATAGGCCCTGGTTAATTCTATGGAAAATAAATACTAATTAATCAGAATTCGCAGAAGTAACAGACACAATGGAAAGGGATACTTAAACCGCAGTCATCCCAAAGGACTGCAAAGTAACTTATGTAAAGTACATTGGTCATATCGTTGCAACAAGGAAACAACTCAGCAACTGATTAGAAAAAATAAAACTGGATTTCTTTCAATTTTGTAGATGGCAACGTTCTCCTTCATTTTTGTTTCTAATATTGTCGATATACCATTTTTCTTGCTTATCATTACCTGTCTCTATTTTTAAGCTTACAACTATTTATCGTACAGTAACTTCTCAAGAGGTACACATTTCAAAAATTGATGCAATGTCAATTTTCATTATCAATAGCGTTTTCATCAACATTTTCCCCCTGTATAATATCATCAATATTTTGTGGAATATAGATGGCTTCACGTTCTCCAGCATCTTTCATACTAACAGTTCACCTTGGAAGTATACTCTGATAAATTGTAATACGAAACAAATAATTGCATTCATAGTAACGCAAAGATAGTTGGGTCAAATATAGTGCAAAGTTTTACCACTTGAATTAGTGTTTTGTAAGGCAACATAACTACTTGATAGCCCTTGTTCAACCAGCATTGCTGAAAACAAAGATGATTTCTGGATTTTCAAAAATGACGTCATAATCTCACTTTATGAAAGTATATCAGTGAGTGCTTGATATTGTATTAACTAACAAGAATGTTTAAATGTACAAACAGAAACAAAAGGCCCATAACTAAATACGTTTAGAAAATATATTGAAAGCGATTGCTTTCTTGAAACACAAAATTGGTCTTTAGCTATAGTCAAAGACCTTTTACAAAAATTAGAAATAAATTATTTACACAGCTTTAATAATTATATTATAAAGTGTCATCGGCACGTTATTACTTTGTGGTGTTGTAAAAACTGTAATCCATCAATTCAACAATTAGTACTAGCTACAGCAATGATTTCAGTAGATTTACAACTATTCAAAGTACTGACGCCTGACTTTGGAATTGATTGAAGAGTTTTATAAATCTAATGCACTTAAACAAAGCCGAAGGTTTATCATTTTACAATTCCAAATAAAAACTATGGCCATGGCTGCACTAATATTTTAAAATTACACGTAATTATTTTGCTTTAAATTTAATTAAATCTGTCCTTAGTCTCTTAGCATGTTAATAGGTTGACAAAAGAATGCGTGAATAATTTGTTTTCAAAGCAGCCGAATAAAAACTGGAAAATTGGGAAAATAATAAATAAGATGACAGAAACTTACCGTAAAATATAAACGTAGGAAATTATGAATAGCATTTAAATGGTAAATTATCTTCGGCAATAATTACTTTAAGAAATAAGCATATAGTATAAGAATATCGTTACTAACAAAACAATAGTCAATTAATACGTAAAACCCTAGCAATTACTACAAATTTTGTATATAAATGGAGCTAACATTTCATCTCAACAGTTGAAGCAGCAGCAGTTGCAGAGATTAAAACTTTGGTTGCGTGTTAATTTTTGGGTGCATCGAATACACATGTAAGTGTTCCCATTATCTAGTTCTTAACTGAAAGTATGTAATGAGGTTATCAACTATATTTTAGGAATTCTTTTTACAGGTTCCAAGTTAGCGTATGCTAGTGTTAGTGATAAGAGTTCTGAAGAAACATGAGTAACTGGGGAAAAGGTGTGTATGTGTTATTGTATATAGAATATTGCCCTACACATATATTCAACAACTAATATTTGAGATTCGCTATGTTATTTTCAATAGCGATGATTAAATTCAGATAATAATTTAATTTCAGCGATAAGTTGTCTCCACGTAGAACAATATTCTTTCTGAATATTTTACGTACTCTGGAAATTGTCAAATAACCTCTTTTCGTTCGAAAAACTGCAAATAAGTTATCGGTAATATTCACTGCACTAGTGACGGGTCATTTCAACAAAATTTTTAATTCTCTATTTTTGTAATTTAAAGTCGTTTTCATATAATTATGAACCTATGTACTTAATTATTAAAGTTTAACCTCCACCGCTGCTTATTCGTATACATAATTTTAGTCTCTTCTTAATATCCAAAATACAAATAGCCGACCATACATTTCTGGAAATTTCAAATAAAGAAACGCTTAAGTGATTCTTTAAATACCAGGACCGTTCAAATATGAATTATAATTTGAATTGCGTACCAAAAGACAAAGACCTGCACAGAAGTTGTATACATTAATTAATGCTGTGGAACGAGTCCTAACTACAGTCGTTAAGTGGTCACAATTCATTTTCCTTCATTTGGCAAGCATGAGTGAAGTGGGAGTATATTCAAGCGTCGAAAAAATTCTTATCAACAAAGATATCAAACCATAAGATATTTGTGTAAGAGTTAAAGTACAGTTTGATGCGCAATTAATATCAGACATAAGCGTTTACAAAAAAGAGTAAAGCGTTTACAAATGGCTGCAAAGGTGCCGAGAATGAACCGCATTCTCGCCGTCCAAAAACATTGACAACAGAAGAGAATGCTGGGTAAAATGCACTTATTTGAAACGATCGTCGAATTACAGTGAAAGATATTCCTTCTGCATTAAAAATCAGTACGGGTAACTTAAAAAAAGGGAGTTCTTTGTCTGTGTCTTACAGGATAATGCTCGACCCCATTTCCCTATTCACACACTGACTACGATTCAAAAATTTAAATGGACCATGCTGCCCCATTTACTATACATTTCGGACCTTACTGCTTAGTTTTTTTTTTATTTGTTTGGACCCTTAAAAGAGTTTCTAGGAGAAAAAAACCTCGTTGTAATGAAGAAGTCATCGAAATTGTTCGGTAATAGGTGTAACAGCAGCCAAAAAAGTTTTCTTCTCGTGGAATACAGAAACTTCCGGAAAGATGGCACCAGTTTATTAGAAGAGAAGGAGACTGAGTAAAAAAATTACACGAAATACATTAAAGCCCGTGTATTGGTTTGTGATTAAAGATTAAATTATAATTCATAATTTATATTTGAAGGCTCCTCTTATATGCAAGTAGTAACGGTAATTGATGAGTGGAAAAGCTAAACTTAATTCTCATTCCAAAATAATAATGTTTCCCTTAGCACAAGATAGGCGTCTTTTTTTTAAGAATATGACGAATTAAACTACTATTAAGAATGTTGTTACCGTTAATTAAATATATCGCAGTTTTGTGTAGTTTGTACTTGTTTTGATCCTGGCGTCGAAGTACTCGTACTTGTTTCTTGTGTACCTTATATGACACCGACCACAGCAAATGAACTACCAAAGGTTCTTCGCGATGTATACGATCCTTCTGAATCAAACCACCAACTTGCGAAAGATGTTGCAAAGGAGTTAGCCAAGTATATGGGTGTCTACACGATGGTGTTAGTTGATAGAAAGCAGATACTTCCAATTTAATATCGATTCTTATATGTAAACTTCAAAGTGACTGAAGTTCGTGGAGGAGTAAGGTATGTCGTAGCATATGGTTAGAGAAGATAGCAGTCGGCGAATTTAGCTAGTACCTAATTTAAAAATTGTAGATGTTGTTTAATTATATTGCAATTATTAATAAAAAGTTACTGAATTGTGAAACGGTACCTTCATCAATTGCTTTGTTGTACCGTTACCTGCGACCAAAGTGTCGGGCGTAAAATCTGTTGCCAAACGTAAATAATTAAGAAACTACGTACTACTTGTCTTCGACATGATATGCACTGAAAATAAAAATTAATTTGAAAATATAAATTTTTCCTGGCAAAAAGTGCAATGAATTGATATTAGGTTAGAAAACATAACATTTCAAATTATAAGTAGGATTTCCTGCTTCTAACTGAAGCACTGTTTTGACAAATCTGTAATCAAAACAGGGTGATTCACTAGTATGGTCATTAAATTAAATGGGTATATACTGACCTCAGTTGGAGTACATGGCACTAAAATTAATCTCTTACGGAAAAAAACATATACAGGGTCTGGTGCAAACTATTGAGAACCACTGGCCAACTCGGATAAGAGTACATTAAACTATCGCATTAAATCTGAATGAAATACTCAAACAATTGTTTTTTGCATCTGCATTGTATCCAAATTCGGTCTTATCGCAACCACGTGTGTGAACTTATGTCAACAGTAATTCTTTCCAGTGACTATTAATCAGTTTAAGCAATTAAATGTATTATTTTTTTAGTATTATTAATCAACAAGACAACTAAAATCTATATTCGATTATATAATGTTAAAACAAAACACAAAACTAAGAATGCTAGATGTGTGGGCATGCAGAGGAATAGATTGTGGAACTGATCATTACATTCTGAAAGAAAAAATAGTCATTATCTGGCTAAATACAACAAAAATGTAATCTGATTCTCCCAAAAACACCAGCATAAGTAGAATACCCGCGGTATAACGTCTCCAGTCTTGATCATCTGAGTACGAAGAATCTACCAACAACGACTAGACAACAAACTAGAAGGGGCTGATAACACAACAGTAGACATATTATAAGAGAACATACAACTAAGTGTACATGCCCTAGCAGTGGAAGCCTTACATAAAACTGGAAATTGAAAAAATAAAATACCTATACCTAACGTGGTTCTCCACGAAGATAGACAAAGGTAGACTAAAATAAAGAGAATCGCAACATAGTATATCTAGAAGAGTAACAGAGGAAAGAAGAAAGCAATGAGATGAGATATGTACGCAAATAAATCCATATGTAGAAGAAAGACGAAATATAGAGGTATGGGAATTTATAAGAAACGTTAAGGCCCCAGTGAGCGGATGGCCCAGCGAGCAAATGCTCGCTTCACAGGCGGCCGGCCTGGGTTCGATTCGCGGCGGATACTATAAACGGATTTTAAAAAACGTACGCTTTCCGGCTACCACGCTAACATGTGTGGTAGTCGTTAACCCCTAATAAGGGAACTCTTCCTCAATTTCGACGAGCAAGGCTAGCCACCTACCCGGCTTAAGGGCGAAGAGGGCTCATAGAACTACTTTGTGGTTAAAACAGACGACTGGCCTACAATAAGAGGAAAAAGAAGTTAAGGCCCCAATTAGAGAAAGCCACCACTAAAAATAATGGAATAAATGCTTCGCAGCATTATTTAAAGAAAATAGACCAAACTATATGTCTAGTTCGTCAACAACAAGAATTAACATCGAAGGCGCACCAGTTATAATAACAGAAGAACAGATTCGAAATAAAGTAAAACCATTAAAGAATCTAAAATCGCCAGGAGCTGGGGGAATAAGCGGAGAGTTGAATAAAAACGGAACACCCAAATTCTTCAGAAACCGAGCTCTGTAGACTAGGGGTTACCACGTCTGCTTAGCATTCGGGAGGTCGTGGGTTCGATTCCCCTGGCCGTCTGCTCTGATTCAGGTTTTTAGGTGGTTTTACTGAGTCAACAGAGTACCTTCTCTGAGGCTAATGCCGGGGCAGTACTTCTCCACCTTTCCCTAGCCTCTCTTCCATTCTACGCCCCTCCTTTCTCCCACACATCCTATAATTCCCGTTCTTGTCTGAAGCGGGACGCAAGGTCCCTATAGCAGCCCGTCCCCATTTGGGGAAACTAAAATGACCCTGAACCTTTTTACCTCTTCAGAATGATAGCTACACTTTTTACAAAATGCATTAGCTGTGAATCAGTCCATGAAAAATGGAAAGGGACATACATTACATCTCTTCATAAGAAATGAGATTGCAGTAACTGCAATAACTACAGTGGACTGTCGGTTACCAGCACATTTAGTAGGCTGTACGGGAAAGTTTCAAGGGACCTTATAGAAGAACAATATGGTACAATACATTCTGCATTAAACAAATTATAGAAAAACAGCTTGCTTCGAGCTTAAGTCTCTGATGTTAGTTTTTAATCACTTTTTGTAGTGTTTTTGAATTTTCAGAACCTAAAACTCACTTTAAGTACTATTATTGATAATACTGAAACACTGCAACTACCCCTGTAAAGCATTTTGTGTTTTAGAAACATTATATCTAAAATCAGTTTGAATTCAATAGAGCTGATGGGAAAAGACCACTGCGTTGGAATGTTACTATATAATATCCAACAAAAAAATTCTTAAAGCAAGAAGAAATTCAGCCGCAGTAACTAATAATAACACTGAGGAATGAATGAAATTGGTAGAATGACATGTTTTTATCTTTTTTAAATACCCGGTGGTTTTTCCCATGGAAGTACTACCCGCAAATGCAACTGGTGCTGTTATTGAAATTATGGAAGTTAGATGAGTAAAAATGGAAGAAGATCCAGTTTAATAGAACTAAAGCACAAGTTGTTTTACAGAAGAGAAACGAGAATTTGGACAAGAAATTAAAAACTTATTAAAATACATTCACGGAGTTTTTGGCGCCTTACCGGTTGCGTAATTTTTGGGGTCAGTCGTTATCACTACAAATACACGGCAATTGCTCGCAATTGATGGCAGTCAATGCTAAAGGTTTCTAAGCTTCTAAGTTTCAATTACAAATTCTAAATAAGCAAGATAGCCATCTGATTACAGTGAAAACATAGTTTTAGTAATTTTGATTGTAAAATTTTTGTAATTACCTACGTTGTTTCTAGTTAATAAAGACATTTGAAGAAAACTAGGTCTAATTTTAATTTTATTCGTATAATCGTGCACACCATCTGCTGAATTATGAGACAAACGACACGTTGACGGTATTGTGTGACGCATATAACAGTGGAGTAAAAATGGCTGTTCTCTCTTGCATTTACTACAGTGACTATAATCATAGTGTGGCAATATAATTGTTGGTCGCCATGTGTTTTTCTAACGTCAAAATAAGATTGCTTGGAAAACTATGGTAATGTGACAAAAAGAACTCTAAATTTGTTCAGTTTTTGAACGGTATAAGTGACATTTGGTAACAAAAAATTTCTAAAGTCAAAATAAAATTTGATAGTGCATTTGCTGAAGTAAATTAATGTTATTGAAAATGACTGATCTCCCGAATACAATAAGATACTACGAAGAGGTATAAATTTTGGAGCAAATATGTGTTTGATAACGTTTTACATCCGTACATGAATTGTATTTAAACGTAGCAGTGAAAAGAAGAACGAGATTGAAGTAAACAGGCAGTCTAATAAGGCAAAGACTGTATTCAGTACCCAAATATTTATTCCAGGATGAGTTCAGTACATTCAATAATTAACAGCTATTCACATACGAGTATCTAGACATGTTACAAGTGGCAAAAAATATTTAATTTCATTAAATTCATTTTTATTTCAAGTAGATAACATGTTGAACAGCCCTCGTATGTGTTATAAAGTTATTGTAGCGGTAACAATTATAATGACTCAAAACTGATGTGCCTGAACTAATCTATAAATTGTTACCGTGTACTTATTAGCACATAATTAACGTTTAAAACCATTTTAAAAATGTAAATTTCGTCTAGCAAATTACAGAAAATTGTTTTTATACTTTTTTTTCTCGATAACGGTTGCAGATACGAAAAAACTGAAAGAGAACAAAAAGATTCTAAACAAAACAGAAAACTCAATTTGTATTTTAGAATCTAACAGCGACGCACCGCAAAAAAGTTCAGGGGGAGAAAAGGAAGCATGACCCCTGAAAAAATATCTCCCTGTAGATTCTCACAACCATTTGATATGCTCAATGATGTAAGCCCTGCAGCGTAACCTGTATTCCAAATTTGAGCTAAATATCTCAAAAACTGCAGGAGCTATAAAGGAAAAAGTGAAAAGTTAAAAAAAAATTGACCGGAAGTCGACCTCGGAAAAGAAATCCGATTTCCGGTTTCTATATATTTTTGGAATCTACTCTGCAAGCTGAGTCAAATGATACATATCTCGTCCTCCTAAAATATATCTCCATTTTCTTGCTTCTCAGTTAATAATAACAAGTTAATAAGTATCATAACTGCCCTAGAAGTTGTTTTGAAGCCCGAGCTCGTAGAGCAAGGATTTTAAGACATCTAAGGCTGTTATGATTCATAACATCCTTGGTTTGTTCACTAGTTTATCGGTTGCAGTTTGGTAATGGTTAACCATGTACGGTAATAGTATATTACATAGCAAGCTGAGAGAGTGGCGTTATCGTGCGATTATATTTGAGAAACGAGGATAAGCGTAGTGGAGCTGAGTGACTTAAAATACGAGCGTACGATACACTTTCGAGCGAGTTATCTAAGCTATTTTTTCCACTACCACAAAAAATACACAGCTTTATTGTGACAACTGACAATGACAGTAGATTTTTAGATCAAGATGACATATTTTCAGTAGTTTTTAGGTGAAAATGACATATTCAGCCCACTGTGAATTGTACATACTTTTTCATGCTCACGTTCGTTATGATAACGACTGGCTTTTGTATGTGAGCGTAAGAAAAGAAATATTACCGTAGGATACAGTTGCTTCAGTATGGTTGCCATGTACGGTAAAGGACTATTACAGTAGAGATACAGTGTTACCAACCTACTTTTGTACATGTAAACAAAGGCTTAATATCCTGACACCAACAATAATTATTTATTACTATAACCTGTAATGTGGGGGAAAGACTTTATTTCATCACCTGATGTGCTTCAATCACACTTTTAATTAATGTTTGTATACAAACAAGCGAACTTACTAAACTGCAGAATTTTAAAGGATACCAATTTAACGCTACACGTAAGAAAGGATAATTTTATATTAAAGTTTTACAAAATTTACTTGAGAGATGTGAGAGGCTTCAGCTTATGCAGAGGGCGATTTATGGAATTCTTTCTTTAAAATGCCTGAAAAACGGATACCAAAAAAATTTCACTTGAATATTTTGTCGGGACAGAAGTTCTCTTTAATTTTTACGGCAATTTTACTTAAATTGCCGCTGATTGTTTTCAAACGGGAAATGAAAATGCAATTATAATTTCCTCTTCCAATACTCTTAACTAAATTCGTTTTGTTTCTGGATCTTGCTTACAAGATCTAAACCATTTTCTAAACGGTGCTTACACACAGATATGCAACAACCGGTTATGATAATTATAGTGAAATATGTACTGCAAAATTGCAATAATTCTGACAACTTCAATGTCACAAATTTAAGAAATGGAAAGCAGCCGGGTCAACTACATGGTATCATATCAAGTGTATATTGTGTGTAGCATGTGGTCAAGTAACTCTTGGCCATAAACCAGTCTTCCGGAAAGAGAGCCATTAATTCCGGGCCCGACATCGATCTAATGGTCTGGGGAAAAGTTCCGCCTGCCAATGGATTCGAAGCTAGAACTCGCTTATTGCAAGCCTGACGCTCATACCACTGCGCCACGCGGTCGATCCTTTTGAATTCTAATAGGATCTACTAAAGCAATCCAACAAATAAAACGCCGTTGTCGCGTTTGCTCTACTCTTATCTTATATACAGGTACCCTAATTTCTAAAGCATAATTGCGACATCTATATGTGTTTTTTTAGCGTCCATGTCCCTTGCGCATGTTTATCTATGGGTAATATACATAGAACATCAGCATACACAAGACGGTATGACAGCGCGCAAGGGTGGTTAGTATGCGGCAGGTGCGTGACGTCACTCGCAAGACAACCGCGCGGAACTCCAGTGAGCCGCACGCGTAAACGAAGGTTTTTAAGAAAATGCACAGATACACAAGGAATTTTATATTTTGTTCTGCTGCTATAAAACTATTAGGATATCAAAAAAAAAATATTTTGGCCGTAAAAAAGTATAAATCGATTAGACAATTCAACGCATCTGTCAAATAATTCAAATAGACCAATGACAATGTAGCGTTGTTCTGTTTTCAGCCAATAAAAAAGAATTATATCGACATAACCACTAGTGATTCCAAGCGGCATAATTTTTCGACATAACCACTAGTGATCTGGGCGACATAATTCTTTACAGTTATATTCGTTGAATTTTCTCTCGAATCCCATTCTTAGTCAAAGTTAAGTAGAATATTTTTGCGGTGGTATCACTACTGATGTCCATTGCGCTTAGGTTCGATTAGGACAAGCGCAATGGACATTCGTGATACCGCAGCAAAAATATTCGCCATAACTTTGACTAAGAATGGTATTATAAGTGAAATAATCTATGTACATAATACACTAGCTAACGAGGAAAGTAAACCTTAACAAGCACACATGTACAAACTACTCTAAGTAAATTAAGACACTCAGTACAGTATAATTTTTTAATGTTGGTTAATTTTTATTTTTTTTTTAATTTAGAAGAATAACAAATGTAAATCTTAAGAAGCACACATAAATGTAGATGAAATTATAACAAACTACTTTAGTTAAAATAGGAGATTACAGTATATTTTTTTATATTGGTAAATTTTGAAATTTTGTTCTCCAATTTTCTCTGACAGTTTTTAAAACTTATCCGTCGGTTAATATCTCGCAGCCGGATGTAGGTGCGAGTTCTTCTCAGTAACAAAAGTACTTCAAATGGTACCTTGGGTGACCGTATTTTGGACGCTGCTCTTTCTGCAAGAGTTTGGAAAATTTTTGTTTCTTGTGATAAATATTTCCCATGCATTGCAAAAAAACTCTGTTTTTAGAATTAAAGCTGCATCAAATAATTCATCACAGGGTTGTAATAATCCTCTGGAGATAAAATCAATCCAGTCAGGTGCATGTTTAGTGTTTAGTTGAGATTGAGAAGACGGAATTCCTAAAGTATATTTAGATTTCAATTTAAAATCCACATATCCAGAAATATATCGCAGTGCCTCCCGATTTATTTTATCTTTTATTTCAAAAGATTCCATTTTCATTGTTTCATCACCTATCGTGCCTGCTGATAAATATTCTGGTTGTATAAATGAACTGTACATAAGTGATTCTTCCTCGTATGGTACATCTATCGAGTAAACATCTGTTAAGTTTGTATGCATTTTATGAGTTATGCATATATCAATGGAATCCGTGCTGCCTGTTGGAATACTGTTACATCTTCTAGTATATTGAGTAAACACCTTTCATTGCTCTCTCTAGTATTCCGATATTTGGTGAAAACTGCTTCTAAATTTTTTCCCATTATGTACCACCTCAGTCTGTGCTGAAAGTCGAGTGGAGAAGGATGATCATTGGTGGCACCCATACCTCTGATATAAGAGAAATATCCAAAACGTCTTTATTTATTATAGCTGTTAGGATGTATTTGACTTTATATGCAGTTTTTAGATAATCATACATCTCTATCAAAGACCTGTTTGACAGTAATATTCCTTTCTGAAAAGGAATAAGGTCCCTGTGGTTACCCGCTTTCATTTTATTAATAAGGGCACTCATCCTTTACAATAAATTTGCTTGATATTCAATATTAGTTCCAAACGCATTTCTTGACGGGCAGTTTCCAAAACTTTTTGAATTGGAATTCAATCAATCAAACCAGTCATTAAAAAGTCGCACAGTTTCAGCAGCCTCCTACCAGAAACAGTTTTTCGGCATAATAGTATATTACAGCCCGAGATGGGAAGCGTTTCATTACTGTCAAGAGATTAGTTAGCTGATTGAGACGCGAAGCGTCGAAATCAGCTATTATCTCGAGACTAAGGAAACTTCCTGTCGAGGTTTGTATACTATTTTATTCGCAACCACTTTATTCTAAACAATAATTGGAAAAATTATTATATTATGATACGACAGGTTGTGACGCGCATGAATGGATCAACTAGATTCCCAGTATCCCTATCTACTCAGCGGTTGGGAATGTACTTCCCGCACTCACTTCCCGCACTTGAACGGGAAGTGAGTGCGGGAAGTAGCGGGCTGAAATGTACGACTTCCCCCACTCAAATGAGGTCAGGAATGTTAACATTACATATATGGTTGCGAATAAAACCCTTTTCACCACAGTAATGCAAATCCGTTGTTACAGAATTAGACAACAATTGTGCAGGCAGTAGGACGGACACGTTGAAGCATTGCTGCTTGTACTTGAAAGTGATTTTGAGTTAATTTGGAAACAAATGTTAACTCAGACGTAGATATATGTAAGAGGGTTTGAAAATAATCTACATTAATAATATTGCCTTCTATGCTAAAACCATGGTCTATCAAGTGATTTCTACTGAGCTTCAGTAGGTGCAGCACAAAAATTTTCAATCCACTGTTAAAAGAATTATGGAAATAGTATATTACTCAACAAGTTGAGAAAACTGGTTTTCTTACGAAGTGTGTATACTATTTTTTCCCATTTTGTATTAATAGTTATACAAAAGCATTATACCACATGTTCATTAAAAAAATTTATACGGGGCGGCTGTGCAAATTCAAACGTATAAATAATATGTTGGTGGCACTGTAAGTTTATGTCAAATTCGAGGTTATCAGGTTAGGTTTTCCGTCAGTTTTGACGCAGCCTGACGCAAAACCTAACCTGGTAACCTCGAATTTGACATAGACTTACAGTGCCACCAACATATTATTCATACGTTTGAATTTCAATAGCAGCCCAGGACGTAAAGACTTTTTGAACACCCGTTACTTTCTTAAATTTTATTCTATGAAAAAATTACCTTGGCGATTGGCTCGCGACAATTGTATTGCATAACTGAACTGTGTATTTCTCAGGTGATCGGTTGTCAACATTCGTAAGTGTTTGTATTCTTTAAAATCTCAACTTTACCATGCCGTTGTCTCTTCAACGGTCTATATGTGATTTACTATCGCTATTTTTCGGTGTACATTTTCCAGGAATATTAAGGGTAGGGACGGCATCTGATTTTAGAACTCTAGTACTTTTTGTTGTATAACTAAAAAGCCATTGTTGATGTGGCAGTTCAAAACAACTGGGTTCAAAATGAACGGAACAAATATACGCTAGAAAATAATAATACGCTACTACTTTTAAACCTACCTCTACAACATTATTTTATGAATCATTTTAAAAGACCACCTTGTTTGTGAAATTATTAGTTAGTTAGGTAGGGGTAGGGTGGGCAAAGTGGCCATGGCAGGCAAAGTGGCCACTGGCTACTTTCTCCTTGTACGGTGCTGCTACGAAGCGGCAAACGCCTCATCTACTCGAATAGTTTGCCATCATTATCATACCGACGTTCGAAGCTGTTCTGATCACTTGATCAAAAGTTATTCAAGATTTTCATGTTTTTCAACGTGCTGATACAAGACGAGCGTAGTGCTTTAATTATTATAGGTAAGTACAAGTTTCAAATACATAAGATTCGAAGTAACCCCTTAAAACAATATGATTTAAGCTAGAAATGTGTGTGTGAAAGTAAGAAGTAGGGTTAGTTTTTTGGCCTGTAGAGTCGTATTTATGTAATGGCGTCAAAGAGGGCACGGCCATGGCCACTTTGCCCTCAGCTATGGCCACTCTGCCCGACACAAAATCTTTTGCATTTTTTATGGAGAATATTAATAAATAAAAATATTTATACATTTATGCCAGTATATATTTTGCTGTTTCCAAACATTACAATGTTTTATTGAACCCCAGTGCATCAAAGCTTACTTTGCTATTTATTATCAATGCTTTTTAGAATTAACACATTTTATTTTGATATCACACTTAGTTATGGTGTCCAAATATCAGAGGAAGAGCCAGCAGCAGACCTGGGACCCTGAGGCGATGCAACAAGCTATCGATGCAGTGAAAAAAGATGGTATGGCGTGGCAAACGGCTGCTAAACAATTTAATGTGCCGAGGAACACTCTAAAACGTCGTGTTCTAAAGCAAAACAAACAAGCTACAGAAAACAAAAAATGTCTGGGACGCTATCGTGCTGTTTTCAATGAAGAACAAGAACAGCAACTTGTAAATTACCTTTTGGACATGGAGATACGTTTTTTTTGGAATTTCAGTAGCAGACCTACGTAGCCTTGCTTACCAAATGGCAGTAAAGAATAATATTCCTAACACCTTCAATAATAAAAAAAAATTAGCTGGGAAAGATTGGGTTACCGGCTTTAGAAGGCGCCATCCCGAAATTGCTTTGAGAAAACCAGAGGCGACCTCAGCAGCAAGAGCCCAAGCCTTCAACAAACCAAATGTCACAAAATTCTTTAACATTTTAGAGGACGTCCAGAGAACTCACTTGTATCCTCTACATAGGGTTTACAATGTCGACGAAACGGGACTTTTGACTGTCCAGTCAAAATCTTCAAAAGTTTTTGCACTAAAAGGTAGACGGCAAGTTGGCTCCCTTACATCAGCCGAAAGAGGCGTTCTCTCGACATTTGCAGTTTGTATGTCAGCGGGCGGAGTTTTTATCCCTCCTTTTGTCATACTTCCCAGGCAGCGGATGAAAGTAGAACTTAAAGATGGTGCTCCACCTGGGACGGCGTTTTATTGCCACCCTTCAGGGTGGATGCAAACTGAGATATTTTCACAATGGTTTGAACACTTTTTGAAGTATGCCAAACCATCAAAAGAAGACCCAGTATTACTAATACTTGATGGACATGCTACGCACACGAGGAACCTTGATTTCATTCAAAAGGCTAAGGATACTCACACCACTGTAGTTTGCCTTCCACCTCACTGCAGTCATAAGTTGCAGCCACTGGA
Organism: Agriotes lineatus; assembly: GCA_940337035.1. Lineage (NCBI taxonomy): Eukaryota > Metazoa > Arthropoda > Insecta > Coleoptera > Elateridae > Agriotes > Agriotes lineatus. The sequence goes on from OW679201.1 coordinate 35,861,080, forward strand.
TGTATCCTTCATGGGACCATTCAACACTTATTATGTTCAAGCAATTGAGAGATTCTTGCGAAATAACCCTGGTAGGGTTGTAACCCAATATCAAGTGTCACGACTTCTTGGGGAAGCTTTTTTGAAAGCAGCTACTCCGACCGTTGCCGTAAAGGGATTTCGGAGATGTGGTATAGTCCCAATCAACAGAGATGTGTTTACTGAAGCGGATTTCGCTGCAGCTGCAACAACGGATATCTCCGACCCCTCTGCCGCATGCCCACCAGCTGAAGATTATTAGGAGTCACAGGTCCCAGACCAAGAAAAATCTCCTTTTGATAAGACTGATTGCGGATCTACACACCCTCAACCCAACGCTGCACTTCCTGTAGGCTTATTTTATGGTAACAACAGCTCAACATTCAGTGTAAGTTCCGGAGACCCCAACAATGCATTTGCTCTCACCTCTGGAGACTCATCAAGGCCCAGTACCTCATCTGCTGTAAACCCACTCTCCACTCCAAGTACTTCATCTGCTGTAAACCCACTCTGCAGTCCAAGTACCTCATTTGTTGTAAGCCCTCATGATATTGTCCCAATCCCTAAAGCAAAGATTACCACACGAAAAAGTAACCGGAAAAAGGGAACTTCAGTCATTTTGACTTCAAGCCCATACAAGAATGAACTTGAAACAGCAAAGGAAGAAAAAGAAGAAAAAGAAAGACAAAAGAAAATCAAACTAGAATTAAAAAAAGAAAAGGATAAAAAGAAGGAGGAAGTAAAGAAGAAAAAAGTTGCAGAGAAAAGCAAATTGAAATTGACTAAGCGTGTTTTATGTGAGGGCTCTGATGACAGTGAGGACATTGACACTGATTGCTTGTTCTGTGGGGACTATTTTTCCAGATCAAGGGAAAAAGAAGGGTGGATCAAGTGCTCAAGTTGTCTACGTTGGGCACACGAGGACTGTGCTGGGTGCGATGAAGAAGACAATGAGTTCATTTGTGATATCTGTAAATAAACTAATAAAAAGGCAATAGCTAACAAAATGTTGTTTTTTATATCGGGCATAGTGGCTACCCAGTGGCCATTTTGCCCTACCCCGTAGGGCAAAGTGGCCATTTGGTAGGGTTGCTGAAAAATTATGTTTTCTTTTGAAGTAACTGAAATAAAACTGAGCTAATTTTTTTGCATATAGCTTAATCATGAAACTATCGTATGCCCAAGTTTTATTTGTTTTTTTCAATATTTTGTTATTGAAAAAAATTATTTTTCCTTAGCGTGTCCACTTTTCCCACCCTTCCCCTACTGTACACTTACCATTTTTTACACTTACCACGTCTTCTCGTTTACAAGCTACAAGCCATTGTTTACTCATATCTTCGTTTTCAGGGAATCTAAAATACCGGATGTTGCTTCCTTTGGGTTTTCTATAATAATTTCCGCACTTAGCAACTGCACAGTTCGACATTATTACATATACCGGGTGGCCATAAATATCTAATATCACATTACCTCTGGAATAAACACCGCTTTATTAAAGTGATGAATCCAACTAAACTAAATGTCATTAATGTCATCACAACTAAAATTCCTATCTGTCAAAAATTATTACAGATTGCAATAAGTAATGGAGTTAGAACACGAGATTTTTATAATCGAGTCTTAGGCTAAACTGCAGAATCCGGGGCACATTCCCCTCCTCTTATTACATTTTATTACATTACATAGGTACCTATACTTATTGTATAAAAAAATTGATTTTTACATTTTTTAGTCAAAACGAAAATAATGACCTGACAGCTGTTTGTTTCCCGGATAAAGCGCCACCTATTGGCTCCTGATTGCTTGAGAATACAACTGACGCTAATTTGACTAGCAAGTAAAATCTTACATCATACGGATAGCATTGATGACGCAGGGCTCATCTTTTGTGGTTTCTATTTTTTTATAAGTTTCTTGTCGAAGGAAACCCCCAAGTATTTGATGGCGCCGTCTGTAGGATTCCAATCTATATCATGGTGTTCTATGACGAAGTTTGGAGGTGTTACTGGCCTACGAAGGGTGAAAACATTAGCCTCGCATTTACTAGCATTGAGGTTGATGCACCATTTGTTGAACCTGGAAATTATTATGTTGGTACTGTGTTGCAACCGTTGCGTTGCCCTAAGTATATCACAGTCTTGAGACAGTAGCACTGTGTCGTCAGCCTACATGGCTACAGTTGAGTTGGTTGGCTCTGGTAGATCGTGAACGAACATATTGAAGAGTGTAGGGCCTAATATAGAGCCTTGTGGGACTCCAGCACTAATAGGTTTAACTGAGGAAAGGGAAGAATTGTTCCTTACTGCAAATGAACACATTGTCAAAAAAGATTTGATAATGCATAAAAGATAGTGTGGAGTGTTAACTTTCAGCATTTTGTAGAGTAAAGCATCGGTCCAAACTCTATCGAAAGCTTGTGCGACATCAAGAAAGAGTGCTACGACATGCTGTTTATTTTCAAAGCTGTTTTCGATAAGTTCCGAGATGCGAGATAGTTGGTGAATCGTAGAGTGTTTCTTACGAGAACCATATTGAAATGTAGGAATAATATTGTGTTTTAATAAAAATGTCGAAAGACGATCAGAGATGATTTTTTCGAACAATTTGGAGATTATTATTGGGCGGTAGTTAGCTGGATTTTTATGGTCTTTTCCGGGCTTTGGAAATAGCAGCACGTGAGCATGTTTCCAAGTTGTTGGGAAATATCCTGTTCGTAGACAGGCGTTGAAAATTATAGTTAAAAAAGTGATGGTTTTAGCAGGAAAGTTTTTGATGACTATATTAGGAATGAGATCGTGCCCAGGTGATTTTTTATTTCGGAGCTTATTGACAAACGACTGTATTTCGGCAGGTGAAGTAGGAACAATTAATCCGAGATTCTTTGGAAAGTTATTATCCAGTTCTGCAGAGACTTCTTGTGCAAATTCTATATTGTCATCGGCAATTCACGTCGTAAATGTGCATTCCAAATGTGTAGCAAAAACATCACACTTTTCTTGATCTGATGCGTATACTTCATTGTTCATTTTAATTGTAGAAATCTGGGGTGGTTGTTTCAGTATTCTTTTTGTAGCTTGCCACATTGAAGGATCTCTTGGTTGTAATTCAGAGATGTATTGTCTATACTTATCAATTCTGTAGTTTTCCAATGCAAACTTACTACTACGCCTCCAGCGGTTCAGTTGCGTTTTAATTAAAGGGTCTCTTGTTCTTAGCCAGATGCGTCTTAATCTATTTTTATTTTTAATAAGAGTTGATATGTGAGCGGGTGTGTTTCCGTAGTTCGTTTTACGTTTATTCTGAATGGCAGTGGCTTGAGTTATAGCCACGGATATAGCTGAATATAGTTTTACTATTTCAGAATCAATATCCTCAGTCGATTCAATTGAGACAGGGCATACTATAGTTTCCTTAAATACCTCTTGAAACTCGGTCCAGTCTACATAGCCGTGAATTAATCTTGGAAAGGCGTGTTTAGCTACGGGAGTGCTATGAAATGTGATTAAGATGGGAAGGTGGTTCGAATCAAGCTCTGTTAGTACGGTTTGTGTTATAGTTGCTGAAAAGTCTTTGAACAAACATATATCCAATATATCAGGTTGATGGTCTCTTCTATATGGATAGTGGGTTGGTTCAGTGGGCGCTGACAATTGAATAGCGTGATTTGAAATGAAGCTCTGCAGTCTATTTCCGCTTGGGTTGCTGGTTCTACAACCCCAGAGAGTATTTTTTGAATTGTAATCACCAACAGCTAATGTTGGGGTATCAGAGGTAAAGAGAGTTGCGATATCTTCTTCCAGTAGTCGTTTATTTGGTGGTTTATAAACTGCAATAACCTTTACATTTCTATTGTTTTTAAGCTCTAAATTAACAGCAACTGCTTCGAGGTTAATTTTAGTCTTCCGATGACATATGAATGTGCGGAGAAGGTGCGCTTAATAATTATAGCGACGCCTCCTGATGCAAAATGCGTTTCACGATCCTGCCGATAAATATCGTACTGTGATATTTTCAGCGTTTCGCCGTTTGCTAATTGCGTTTCGGTGACTATTAAAATGTCTATATTGTGCCTTGCTAGAAAGGCGATAATAAGTAATATTTGTTTTAATAAACCATCGGCATTAAAGTTTGCGATGATTAGATGAGATAGGATATGTGGTAAGTTATTTGCCATTGAAAAGGGAGGGAATCAATGAGAAGATAAATGATTTTATTTGATCATGAAAAGGCGTTAATATTTTCCAAATTGATTGGATTAGGTCAGTGATAGACAACGGTTGTGGAGTGTTAGGAAAAGTTTGTTGAGCATTGCTGGAAGGTGTTTGGGTCATACTCTGGGTGACATGGCCGTAACTAGTACCTGGGGTCACAAAGTTATATATATTTGGTTTTTGTGCCGTGGGTTTTTGTTGTGTGGGTGTCGTTTTCTTATTGAGATTTATGTAGTAGCTGCATCCCCGGTAGTTTGCAGGATGTTGGCCACCCCAGTTTACACATTGTGGTTTTTGTGCTCGTGTTTTAGTGCATTGCGAGTAGTGGTGCATACCAGTGCATTTAACGCATTGTAGGGAGTATCCACACTATTGTGTCTAGGTTCAACTCGTATTATGCAATGGCTCAATTTAGTCAGTTGAAAAATGTCTCTTGCTGTTTCGGTTTTTATAAGTTCAATGGCGCAGATTGGTATAGGTTATTTATTTTTCAACAGTCTGGTTACTCGTAAAACGGGAAGTTGTTTCAAAGAAAGTTCGTCGAGTACTTCTTTGTCTGTGATGGAAATAGGGATATTTCTAATTATCACCGATAAAGGTTCTTATTCCGGATTGCGGAAAGTATAGTAGGATATCGTATTTTTATTATCGTCATAATATTTAGTGACCAGACGATAATCGTCGGCATCGGTTAAATTAATTCGTAGTTGGGATCCATGGTGCGCTGTTGTAAACTCTTTTTTTACTACTGATTTGACATCCGAAATTATCATTTGGTAATTGTTGGCATCTTGCAAAAATATTGGCGGTATCTTGCGAGTCGCGGTTACTGTATTTGACATATCTACAGTGTCACTTGCTGGGTCAATTTGCACCGGGAGATAATATTTATTTTGGCTTAAAAGTTCTGCATTGTCGTATGAGTACTTTTTGCTTTGATTCTCCGAAGGTGGAGAGGTGATAGGCCGTTTATTTTGATTTGTTTTATCTTGGATAGCGATTGCATCGCCTTCCATTTGGGTATCATCTGGATTGGTACTACTTGTGTATATAAGTGTCGGATTTCTGAGGTAACTATGAGACATGTTAAAAGTTGCAACTTGGGGTAGCCGAAGCTAACCGTAGAAGTAATTTTTAAACGCTTCTTTTTTAATTTGATAGTTGGTGAATGTAGGTTAATAAATAGATAAAAAAGCAAACCCAGTTCTTGCAGTTAAAGATTACACTAATGTTTATACTATATCGCTCGCGTTCACTTCTGCAGCGTGAAAACACAACCTCTTGTGAGCACGGTCCGATCTAAACTCTTTTAATTGCTGTGAATATCGTGCCACCGAATCTCTGTAATTCCTCGGGAGGGCGGCATAGCCAAAAGGACCCCATAGCTCTAATGAATTCACAAAACCTTTACTAAGTTCCGGTTGAAACAACGTTATATCTCACACTTGAGTTGGCCGATTCTAATTAATGTTTAAATACAATCAGCTGACGATGACAGACGGTGTCAAACGCCAAAAACTCGAAGAATATGACATGGAACCTTCCAGCATCAATTACAATGTTATAGGATCTTAATGAACAGCTCGTCAAATTTCTAGAAAAGAACTGTTCATGCCTACAATATAATTCACACTTAGTGCAGGTTCGTATTAGTGAAAGCTTTAACTCAATAAACTCTCTACAGAATCTTCTTTGGATTTAGCATTCGTCAAATTATAGTCACCCCGTATTTTCACGGACAACTTTTAGCGGTTTTGATGTCGGCCTCGATGGCAAATCTTTATTATAGCAGAAAATCGTCCACCTGCAGTGATGACTAGCGAATGCCAGTTGCAGAATACCTCGACTTGAACTCTCGCAGAACTCCACTCGATGACTCGTTTCTTAGCGTCCTAGCTTTAAATCGCCAAATTGTAATGTCTGCCGTGCTCCGACACTTCTGTACAGCTGTTTGAACGACATCTTTCGTCTGAAACTTCTCAAGCAATATAAGACGTTCGGGCATTGAATCGGTGTTTCCCATTATACTATTTAAGGTAGCTGGAAATATTGACCAGTTAGCTTTTCTGAAATTAAATCTGGCTGATGGCTGCTACTAGTTGGTAGATAACGAGTCTATGTTGTGTGTTAGAAATTGATTTGTCTATTGCTTTTATACATTATTTTAAAATATTGTAGCTTAGAAATATAAAATCAGAGTTGTATCCCCGTCCCCAACTTGTGCTGTTAAAGGAATATGGAAATTTACTATCGTGGATTATAGTATATTATGTAGCAACTTTTATAAACGTCACTTTAGTCACGAGTTTTCTTAGACACAAGCGGAGCGTAGCGCAGCGAGTGTTTAATAAACGAGTGTCTAGACGAGTTTATATAATGTGTTACATACTATACTTTTTCTACGACCAGAAATTTAGACAATATAACATCATATCATAAGATTTTGAATATTATGTTAGGTTAAATTATGCTTGACAAATGTCAAAGCTGACTGTTGAAAACTAACTTGATTTTAGTTTTGACTGTGGCTAATAAAGCAAATATTGTTTGAACCTAACTTCACCCCGTGACTAAAACGTCGTTGCCCTCTTCGGCCCGTGACTAAGAAGCTCTTTAGTCACAGGTTATGAAGGCATGATTAAAAGGTCACTTAGCGAGGTGTATGCTAGTATGTTAAATGACATTTTAGCAACTCCCCACCTCGTTGCAATATAACAAATATAACAACTAAAACTACAAAATAGAAAAAAAATCGCTTCTAATATAGCAATAAAAAATAATCTTCGACAACATCTAAAATAGCAAATAATCTCATAATCGCATCAAATCTATCTGAGATTCCATATTTTGTAGCAAGTACAACCTCATTTTTGAGGGAATAACAAACTAAAGAGTAAAAATATAATTGGAAATAGCAGGAGACTCAGAATCAAGTTAATCAGCACTGACAGCTAATTTTCATCTAAGGTAAAGCGATAGTTAGATTCCCATCAGGTTCTAATTTTACATATACCATTCGCTTATTACTCTATGATAGCAGAGAAATACTCAGATAAATAAATAGAAAATGCAGATTGCTGCTGTGATTTATTGTTAACCCCTTGATCGTGATCAAAATATTGAGCTAACAACAAAACTTTGAGGACAATATTAAACGAAATTCATTCAAGTACTATTCAAAATCCAGTAACTCTTTATTAAACATTGTTATATTTTATCCCTAGTTTCGGAGGTAATCAACGTCCCAACCTTGGACATATCTGTTATCAATTTTTAACTGTATGTAGAAACTCACAAAGTGAGGGTAATGTTGAAATTTATTTGCAGTCGATGCAGCAGTGCTCGCGTCCATGATTTCACCTATCGCTTTGGCGAACTTCAGTGAAACCTGGTAGTCTGGATCAGTATGACGGTATACTTTTTCAAGGGCCTTCTTTATTTCATTCTTCTCAGATCGTGACAAGCCTACACTCTCTAAAATTGTAGCCGTATACTGAAAGCAGAAGTACAAAATTATGATATTGTAATTACGTATAAACACTTAAACATAGACTGCTTCGTAACTATCAGTTAATCTAAAACTTAACTAAGCTGGAAATTGTTTTTTCATCATCGAATCAACTACCGATGAGCTAATACGAATGCGTGCCATGTGCCATGGATTACAAACCTTGTTATCAGGTTCTGGTCTTTCTTCGGAACTCTCAGCACTAACATTAGCATATGCTGGCTTGGAGTCTGTAAAAAACGTTAAATAAAGTTAATAACCTAATTTCATACTTTTACTATAAGAACTAGATAATGTAAAGACTTACGTGTGTATTCGATGCACACACCCAAAACTAAAGACACAACCAAGGCTGATGTTATAGTTTTCATATTTGCAACTGCTGCTGATACTGCTGCTATTGCTCAGGTCAAATTGTTGCTTCGTTTAAATACAAAATTCGTGCAACTGATATCGTTTTACGCGTTAATTAACCATTGTTCTTTTAATAACAGGATACTACTGTTACTATTATTATGTAAGTCTTATTCATGATTTGCTACGTTTCCATTTTACATTCTATCATATTATTTATTTTAGCAATTTTCTGTCCCCTGCTATCTCACTATTTTTTCAAATTAAATTAGTTAATTGCAAATTGAAGTTATTGATCCTGCTTTCAGATTTCAATACTAGAATATTCTATATGCACGAACAATAGCCACAAAAAAGTTCCAAGGTGTAAAACATGTGGATATACGACAAAAGGACGCGGAAAAAAGGACGCGCGACATAAGGACACGGACAAAAGGATTTGCGACAATTGGACGCACGCGACAAAAGGATGCGGCGACAAAAGGACGCGGAGACAAAGAACGCGCGTCTTTAGGACGCGCCCTTATAAATTTCCTAAAATTTAAATTTAGAATAAGACTAAGTTCATTTTTAATAATTATTATATTTCAACTTGTTAATATAAATTTAATTTTACATAAAATGATAATAGGTACAAAAAATATTTAAAAATATATATAAATGAACACTTGTAATTGAAAACGTTACACTTGCAATTGAAAATTGCAGGAAACCCCGTGCAAATATTTTAAAATAGGCCTATTCGCTTAGTCCGGAATTATATTTTGAATTCGTTGGGCAGTGTTTTTATACACCCTCGTATGTAGTGGCACCACTCCTACAATGTACTGTTCTATCCGTATTCTATTTAAACTATTTTCTTTTTTCAACGCTTTTATAAATTTCCATATGTTCGGATGGGCGCCGCGCCGCTGAGAATTGACGAAAAGCTGTTATGCCACCCTTAAACCGCATTATTTGTTCTTGGTACATCTTCCTCAACCAACTGGTAACAATTCCATACATTCAATGGGAACAACGGTGGTTATAGGCAACAGTAAATTTTCATTTGTCGCATAGAAATTGTTCTCCATCAGGTCTTCATATGCACCAATGACATCTTCTTCGGGGATGAACGAAAGTGCTGCCAGTAATCTTAGGTGTAGAGCGAAATCAGCATTTTCCCTGTACTGAGCTTGTAAACCTGCTTCTTCGATATGTTTCCATATACTTTGGCCGAAATGAAAGAAGAACCCACGTTGTGTTAAACATTCCCTCGGCATACCAGTGGTCGCATCGTTGCATAAAGTCCAAATTGCGTTCCATCGAAAACAAAAGAATTCTTTGTTCACCTGGACTACTGTCAAACAGAAGAAAAGGTTCTCCATCACTGGTCTGTTTATATTTGTCAAGAAAGTCGAGTTCTTCTAAGTTTCTGGGGTTGGCAGGAACAGCTTCTTGGACGTTGCGGACTCTCTGTATGGTTCGCTTTATAGAAGATACTGTTGGTAGTTGTGCAGCCGAAGCAACGGAGATTTCCTCGGATACAGTAGCCACAATGGCCTGAGTAGATTGTTCTACGTTCCTAGCCATATTCATCATGGACGTCATTTTTTTTTGCTTCTACACTTGCAGCATCAGAAACGTGGTTGTGATGACTGCTTTTCACTACATCATTACCCGAAGCTAGAGCTCTTCCACGACACTTATACTTTTTATAACAGACACACTTCCAAATATTTTTTTCGTAGATTATACGCTCATTCTTATGTATAAATCCGTTATACAACAGCAAATTCTTGCCCTTTTGGCTTATTACGAACTCGAGCACCATTGTTGCACTGTAGGACAGTTGAGAGATAGCTGAAGCCGTTTAAGGGTTATCTATCTAAACTATATATAGGCAAAATTTGCTATTATTCCCATTTGTAGGTAATGTCCATCATTAGCATTAGTGTTACTAATATTTTAATTTTGAAAACAGCTGTTTAATTATTTATTATTATAATAGGAAAGAATCAGCTATGATTTGTAATTAGTAAGTTACTGAGTTAAATTTTTTTAAAAAGGGTTTTTCAAAAAATTTGGCAGTATTAGGCAGTACAACATTTCATTAAAATTTATTAAATAGTAACATTTTGCAGATTTAAATCTGCTTCATCAGACATATTAAAAACCAAACAATGAGTGCATATGTGGGGTGATCTGTAATGAAACAAAAGTTGAATATTAGATAGGCAAAAGAATAGAACCACAAAAAGTTACCTGTTTAAAGTCAGTATTTTTTTTAATTACATTATAATATTTATGTATTATTTCCTTTAATATATTAAAATTGCTATATGGTATTTTATCATATTTCTACATATTGTTTATGAACAATCAACTTGAAAAGATAATAAATATTAAAAACTTCATATTGTTTGCCAAATGAAGAAAACTTACATGGGTTGAAGGTGTAGAATGGTTGAAACGATCATTAATGAAAGAACTTCTTAATAGGATTATGATTTAGGTAAAAATGTTCTTAATTTAAGTAAACAATATTTTTAAGTTAATGATGTAAACTGAAATAAGAGAAAGAGAATTATGTAGTGGTATTATTATTAAAGTATGAATTTACCTGATGGTTTTAATCCCAACTTTTTATTTTGAGGTTATGCATTATAATAAAATATTTGGAAGACGGGTGGTTTAGTTAGATGTAATGTTGAATTTAGTCTAATTTGAAGTGTTGGACATAGAGAGTGGAGAGATCTCCTTGGTATTTTATCAGTTTTCAGCTTTATTTGCGTGGGATATTAAAGATAGTGTTTGGTAATTGTTACAGTACGTGCGAGATCATTTTTGACTCGTCCCGTCGTTTGGCCATATCTTGCTGCATGATGTCTACATCGATGGTCATTCCGTTAGAACCGGTGGTGCTTTTATTTCTCAGTGGGTGTATTCCTGAATATCACTCACGTCTTCTGCAATGTTTAGAGCAAATGTTTAGGTTACACACTTGAATCAAACCTGTCATACAGTTCCTTACCTTTGTGAAGTCGGTTTTAACATAAAGGCGTTTGATTGTACAGTACCGAGACGAATGAACCAGTTCAGTATCATTATCTCTATCTATTTTCAAGCTTACAACTGATTATTGTCAGAAACTTCTCAAGAGGGATACATTTCAAAAATTCACGCAATGTCAATTTTAATTATCAATAACGTTTTTATCGACATTTTCCCTATGTATAATCTCGTCAATATCTTGTGGAATATAAATGGCTTCACGTCCTCCAGCAGTTTTCATACAAACAGCTTACATTGGAAGTATACTCTGATCAATTGTAATTGCATTAATATTAACGTTGGGTCAAAGACAGTGCTCAGTTTTACCACTTGAATTACTGTTTTGTAATGCCACTTAACTGTTTGATATTCTTTGTTCATCGATCCAGCATTTCTGTATAGTTTCTGAGTTCATATCAGTGGCTGCTTGATACAGTATTAACTAACATATAAATATATAAATGTACTAGCAGTAATAATTGGGAACGATTGCTTTATTAGAACACAAAACTTGTTAGCTATATTCATAGTCACATTTTACAAAAATGACAAATAAATAATTAACATAGCTTTAATAATTATGTTATAAAGAATCATCGGCACGTTATTACTTTGTGGTGATAAAAACTGTAATCCGTCAATTCAACAACAAGGATTACATTGTGCAGGCTATGGCTATCGTTGTGGGCGTAGCCGATTTCAGTAGATTTACAACAATTCAAAGTACTAACGCCTCAATTTAGAATTGATAACCCTATAATATTGATTGAATAGTTTTATAAATCTAATGCACTCAAAGAAAGCCAAAGGTTTATCATTTTACAATTTGAAATGAAAACTATAGCCTTGGGTGCACTAATATTTTAAAATTACAATTAATTATTTTGATTTAAATTTAATTAACTCGGTCCCGAGTCCCTGAAATCAAATGTCATCAGTGTGTTAATGAATTGACAAAAGAATGCGTCAATAACTTGTTCTCAAAGGAATCGGATAAAAAACTGGAAAATTGGGTAAATAATAAATAAGATGACAGACACTTACCATAAAATACAAACGCAAAAAATTATGAATACCATTTAAATGATAACTTAATAACAATTATCTTCGGCAATAATTACTTTAAGAAATGAGCACTTTCATAAAATCAGAAGAATATCGTTACTAACATAACAATAGTCAATTAATACGTAAAACCCTAACAATTACTACAAATTTTGTATACCTGGTGCTGATTTGCGCGACGCACCATAGGAATTTTTAATTTTTTTATTATTAAATTAATTGCATATTTACAATCTACTTTGATAAAAGTAATAAATAAATAGGAATTTGCATAGTAAATTTCGTAACTATGCAGAAAATCAAACTAGCATTTTACAAATATCAGTGATGCAATGGAATTATCTAAACAAGCAATGCACTTACATTTGTCTATCATTGCAGTTGACTTTTGCATTTTCTAGTTATTATAAAACCATAAAACGCATAATAGGAAACCATTTTATTTATTTTCGCACAAATATAGTCGAAAATCAAATTAAATGTTCAACTAACCCACCATTCGTAGCTGAAAAATAGCCCAACTTGTCACAAAAAAGGAGCCAACCTACGTCAAATAGCTAAGGTAGTAAATCGGTAGCTACCAGAACGCAGATTGATTGATCTTTTGCGCTAAAACACTTACCGTGTGGGTCGAACTAGCTCTATTCGGCGCTTTTTAGGTCGTGGATTTTAGCTCAGCTGTGCACCCTGCAAGTAACTTCAAAACAAAAGTATGGGCGCCAGAAATCAAAGTGATTCCGAAAAGAATAACCCAACAACAATTAAATAGGGTTGATACTCAAAATAGTGTAGGGAATTGGTTTGTAAAATAGTTACAATATAATGTAGCAAAATTTAATTAAAGGTTTTCACACTCATAACTCGAAGGAACCCCTTTGTGGGATTTTAATCAATTAAACTCGTCGATTAAATCGAGAGATGTGCATATCGCTGTCAGTTAAAAAATCTTAATTTCAGGTTACCGATTGCCTAAAGCGTGAGTGTGTCGAAATTACAAATTCTGTAGTTATAAATAAGAAATTATTGAAACCCTAATATTAGGCGAGATATCGTGAATACATTAATAATGCGTAACTCGTTATGTACTGGCGTCGCAATTAAATTAAAGCCACTACACTCACCTCATGTTATCAGCAAGCTCTTGCAAGATAACGTCGGCCGTGAGTTGCCATACGTGGGATTTTCCAAAAGCGGCAGGATATCTGCACGTGGAGCTATCAATTATTTAGCTGCTGGCTTCTGGACGTGGAAGAAGGTTTCAATTCATCGCCCGCCGCCGGAGCAAAGCAAAATTGTGGCGAAATACTCGCTTGGAAAATAATTATTGGGACAAAACTGCATGTCACCAATAACTGCAATAAAAGAGCTAAAAGCGACCAGTTAATATGGGAATAACAAAATTTGAAATTGCATCATAGCTAATTTATGATCAGCTTTCGAAACAAAGTGCTTAATTAAGCACAAAGTGGGTCTCTCGAAAATTAGCGTACGGCTAAGTCGAGTCGCCGAAGAAGAATGCGCTTCACGCCGAAAGGAAAGATAACACCAGCGCTGCGCTTCAAAGATAACGAGCGGGAAATGTTGACTATTCTGATACCGGTACAGAATGAACGAAACTGGGAAATTGAACAATTCGAAATGCAAATACAAATATACAGGTTAGGCCTGAAATAATTTGGTAAATTGGGGAAACAATAAAGCTGAGCAAAAAATGGTTTCAAACTTGCCTTAAAATTATTATTTGACCACTCTTCACTCGAATACAATTTTTCAGCTCTTCTAGATTTTCAAATACTCATCTAGAATAAAACAAAATTAATAATAAATTATTATAAACGTCAAACAGCAATGTCAACGAACAAACAACACATATTGTTTGTTTAGGTAATTCCAAGGCACCACGGATTTTTTAAAATTGAATTTTCATTTTCATTGATTTATACTATTCCGGGAAATGGAAAATTGTTAACATTAGTATGAATGGGTGCAGCATTTTTTTTCTACAAAAAACTTATTTACACTTTAGTTTTAAAATAATTAGGTGACCAAATAATTGAATATAAAGAATTTACTATGCAAAGCCCAATGCAGCGTCAGGTAAGTCAGCAACCGGTATTAATGGAGCTAACATTTCATGTCAACAGTTGAAACAGCAGTAGTAGCAAAGATGAAAACTTTTACTGTTTTGGTTGCCTATTTAGTTTTGGGTGTTTGTATGGAATACACACGAAAGTATTTACATTATCTAGTTCTTAACTAAATGTATGTAATTAGGTTATCAACTATATTTTGGGAATTTCTTTTACAGACTCCAAGTTAGCGTATGCTAGTGTTAGTTCTGAAGAAACATCAGTAACTGGGAAAAAGGTGTGTATGTGTTATTGTATATAGAATATTGCGCTACAGATATATTCAACAACTAATATTTGGGACTGTCTATCTTATTTTCTATGGCGATGATTCAATTCAGATAATAATTTAATTTCAGCGATTATTACACACAACTGTCACATGACTGATATCAGCCAATCATGCATTTTTTGAAAATCGACCGATCCCGAACTGACTAAGCTGATAAGCGCCCGTGGGCTGCTTACCAAGCGATAAGCTCCCTAGATTATCGACCCCGTGGATGGTATCATAATTAGAAATAGGAATGCAAGAAACAAGCAATTTGAATTTATTGACATTATTAGATCAATTTTAAATCATAATTCAAATACGGGTTGTGTGTTATAATCTTCAAAATATAAACGCGGGCAACACGCATATAATTTTGCCCGTGCCAAGAGTCATCGTGCTGGTTGCCCTTAGAAAACTGCCGTGGGGCAAGCCCTCGTGACAGTTTTCATTGCGTGTGCAAAATTATCGGTAAGTATGTCTCTCCCTTGTTCCGCAGAACAATATTCTTTTTGAATATTTTGCGTGCTCTGGAAATTGTCAAATAACCTTTTCTCGGTCGAAAAACTGAAAAAAAAGCATCGGTAATATTCAATGCACTAGTGAAGAGCCCTTACAACTAAATGTTCAATTCCCTATTTTTGTATTTAAAGTCGTTTTTATATAATTAGGAACATGTGTAATTAATTATTAAAGTTTAACCTCCACAGCTGTTTGTTCGTCCACTTAATTTTAGTCACTTCTTAATATCCAAAATTGAAATAGCCGAACCTACATTTCTGGAAATTTCAAATTCAGAAAGGCTTAAGTGATTCTTTAAATATATGCGAACAGTAACGGTAATTGAAGAGTTAAGAATCTAGACTTAAAACTCATTTTAAAATAATAAAGTACCCTGTAGCTCAAGATTGACGTCTTTCCTTACAGAATATGCTGAATTAAATTACCATTAAGAATTCTGTTACAGTTAATTAAGTATATGCATTTTTGTGTAATTTGTACTTTTTTTCATCCTAGCGTCCAAGTACTTGCTTCTTGTGGACCTTATATGTATAACACCCGCCACAGCAAATGAACTATCAAAGATTCTTCGCTATATATACGATATTATACCATCCTTCTGAATCAAACGACTAACTTGCAAAAAATTTTGCAAAGAAGTTATGGGTCTTTACACGATGGTATTAGTTGATAGAAAGCAAATACCTCCAATGTAATATCGATTCTTTTATGTAAACTTCAAAGTGACTGAAGTTCGTGAAGGAGTAAGATATATCGTAGCATATGGTTAGCGAAGATAACAAACAGTCGGCGAATTTAGTACCTAACTTGAAAACTATGGATATTGTTTAATTATATTGCAATGATTAATAAAAAGTTGCTGAATTGTGAAACCGTACCTTCATGAATTCCTTTGGTGCTGACCATTCCCAATTCGTTTTCTTACTTTGCAAGGTTATTTTCTTTAATATATGGGAATAAATGGTGATTTGCAATTGAGTTACGATCGTTAATATACAGGGTGTATACAAATTGGCGCAAAAGCTCCAGGTAGCGATATTTCTTGTACAATTCTGAGTCGAAAATCTTTTACGAAAATGTTGGATTGGTCTTCATGAGCCCTCATGAGCGGTAGATAAACAACTTAATTTTTTCAGGTAAACTGCGCCTTCTGTTTTAAATACGACAAAATGTCATCAGCAAGAGTTGTTCAAAATGTAAAATTATGGTTCCATACAAAATTTCAGTAATATCTACGTACTTTTATGAAACCGTGTGCATTAGATGAAGTACGTTTGTGATAACATGGTTTTATAAAAGTAAGCCGATATTTCTGAAATGTTACATGGGACCATAATTTTACATTTTAAACAACTCTTCCTGGTGACATTTTGTCGTACTTAAAACAGAAGGGGTACTTTACCTGAAAAAATCATGTTTTTTATCTACCGCTCGTGAGGGCTCATGAAGACCAATCCAACAGTTTCGCATTAAGATTTTTGACTCAGAATTGTACAAGAAATATCGCTACCTGGAGCTTTTGCGCCAATTTGTATACACCCTGTATAATACGAACGTTCACTAAGTTTAAGATTTCCTTTGTTCTTTTCAATGCAATCGCAATCTAAAGTTTCTATTCTCTAACATTATAGTTGTTGCTTCCAGATTTTAACTGTTATGTCTTCGAGGTCCTGGCTTTTGACGCTACGGTCTCTCAAAATTAACGGTTCACCATGAGCAGCATCATCAAAATGTAGAGTGTTATATCTTTTACACCAATTTTGCTGTTTTTGCTGTTTATTTTAAATCGTACTATCAAAAAAAAAAATTTTTAACAAAGTTTTTTTATTATGAAATAAAAAATGCTATTAAAAGCATTTTTTTTTCCAATACAAATCTTTGTTAAAAGTAAAATTCTTTGATTTGGGACCTAAACATAAAAGAAATTGTGAGAGATCAAAGTTGGCCGAGGATTTTCCAATTTGGGATAGGGGTCTAGATGTTGATTATAAACAACTTTTATTAATAACTTTTTGTCGTATTTGCCACATGAAAGGCACTTTACCTTAGAGAAAAATAGGATTTTTGAACATTTCCAAGGCATACTTAATTTTTCAAAACTGAAATTATGTTAGAAATTCGCCTTTAACCAAGCAGGGCTGAACCCCAAAAAATGAAAATTTAAATCGAGAATTTTTTACCTTTCACAATAGTCGTTTCACCTATCCGGGGACACACTGTATAAAAAAAATGCTGAGGTGGTGCCGTCTAAAGTGAGACACCCTGTATATATCGATAGGAATCTTTTTCTTAGATTATCATGCAACTTCTCCCACTGTAGATATTTTGCACCTGCGGTTCAAGTGTTCAGGAGTATTACAAATGGAAATTGGTAATATCCGAGCTATATGAAGATCCGTTAGATTAGTAAACTACATTTCTACTTTTAGTTTTAAGGTAGGGAAGTAATGAAAACCGTTGATTAAGCTAAAATAGTGCATCACATATGGTGCCGTTATACGTAGTAGCACTTAGGGTTGACGCTCACCACTCTTAAACTAATTTTTTTTAATCGTTACCATCACTATGTATCTTGAGATACTATTTGCTGAAAAAATGATATCGTCACTGCGTGTTCAAAGAAGAGTTGCTTATATCTGTAATATTATTAAATCCAGTTTCAGATTTCATTTATCTATATACTATATGCTATACGTACCGGTTGAGAAAGAAATACTCATGTTGGGCTGACAGCGCGGTATTTATTAATTTAAAAATCTATGAACCATAGAACTGCGAAGGCAGGGCATGAGGAACCAAAATTTGAAAAATAAACTATGTGTCTATTTCACTGTAGGTTACTTCTAAATTTATTTTGAAAAGAATATACTTAACAGTTTTCATAGAAAGCACACATTGTAGTTTCAGATAAAGTACTTTTGTGATAACAAGGTTACATAAAAGTCGTCTCATATTTCTGAAATTTTTATGAGACCTCAGCTGTACAATATGAACAACTTTTATTAATAATATTTTGATGAATTTTGAACATAAAATGTTCTTTACCTGAATAGATTTTTTTTTATTGCTCAGGAGGGTTCATGAAGGCCAATTCAACATATTGGTATTGATATTTGTGTCTCTCCAAATAGCAACCATAGCTTTAACACTAATTTATACACATTTTGTATATAAACAAGATAAATGATGCCCCTTCATGGCAATACTCGGAAGTATAACTACCATAGCACCAGGGCTAATCGGGCAAACTCGTATATCACCCTTTCTAACCCCATAAAGCAATATTACTTAAATAGCGAAGCATTCTCAAAACTAAATTAAAGTAACTGCACTCTAGTAGTAATAATATTCGGTTAACTTGTCTTTAGCAAACGCAAGTGGCCGTATTTGATATAAGAGTCAATTATCCCACTGGTATTGAGTTAGGCGATGAGCTTATTCGTCTTTTTTAGTTCGAAGCGACAGGTAAAATGTCCGTAAAAACGATATACTTAAAAAACGTAAAGTAGGAGCTAGCAGTAACGACACAAAGAGACGTAGGGATTTTCCAGGAGGCAGGGAGCGCTAAAATGACTATTATTTAAATCTATAAGTCTAACACTTTTGATATACCTGTCGTACATATACAATCATCGGTTGCAATAAATATTACAGTTCATTTGTCAAAATGAGTAAGCGAAAATATATCTTTTGTTGTATTGCACATTAATTCTATTCCTCTGACAAGAATACATATAATTATTAACTACTGATTTGTTAAGTCAGTGCTTTAGTCAGAAATAAGAAATCACAATTATAAGTCGGAATTTGCTAATCACAAATCAATTCATGCCACACTTAGTGACGATGAAATTATGTTTTCAAATTTCGTTCTGTTTCGGAATGTATTACGTCTAATATGGCCAGTACGCAGTTTTTTAATCAGTGTTTGTTTCTCCACTGATGCGTTTGATCTTATTATACACATTTGTCCCAATATTTTACACCTGACACTTTGGTAGCAGGTAACGTTTAAACGAGAACAGTAACAGGAATGAACGAGTAGACAGCTCCACGGAAACTGATTAAAGTAAAGCTTCCCAATCCAGTATTTTTTTATTGATCATTGCAATATATTTACAGAATATCTACAATTTTCAAATTACTAGATATATCCGCCGACTCTTATCTCTCTAATTCCATGCTGCGACATATCTTGTTTCTTCGGTAACAAGATCATCAATTCTAAGGTATAGATAAAATAGTTCATAGTTGGGTTCACCTATCTCAGTGTAATCCACGTAGACTTCTGTGCTGATACCACCCATGTAAGCTTTTACCCTCGGAGCAAACTCGTCTGCAAGTTGTTGGTTTGATTTATGGGGACTGTATATTTCGAGAAGTATCTTTCCCAGATCCTTCGCTTTGGCGCCTGTCATAAGTGGTCCCTCGAAGCGAAGTATTGTGATTCTATACTAAAAACATAGGTACAAATTACACAAAGATTCAATATTTTTGGTGGTAACCAAATCAGTTACAGTAGTTTAATTTATGATATTCTGAAGGGAACGAAGTACATTTACTATTTTAAAGCGGAACTTATTATTGTGATGTGTGCTGTTATAATTTGAAATTTTAATAAATGTACGTTCGGCTCAATTTTGGATATGAATACTAGCCAGCGACTAAAATTAAATGGAAGATCAACCCGCGGTGGGTGTAAATGTCTAATAACTGAGTACAAATGTACATGTATCAAAACGACTGTGAATAATAGAAATTGAACGCAATAAAAATAAGGAACCACAAATTAGAATTATCACTAGCGAATTCAATATTGTCCATAATTTTTTTGATAGAGAAAAAATAAGTTGAGGATGTCCAGCGCACGTGAAGAAGTAGCTCGATGAAAGAGCATTTTGTAGTGTTCAAGTTGCACAAGTACCAAAATTGCACTAGTGCAAAATTATTATCCGAATTCAAGTACCTCCATGGAAATTAAGATAAACAGTTTTACGGTTGTTTGCAGATGTAACACAATGTCATATACAAACCCTTCCACCATTTTCTGATTTTTCCTCAGAACTACCATCACTTTTAGCATGCGCTGGTTTGGCGTCTGTAAAGAGACTTTGTTAAATATAGTTAATAACCTAGTTGAATATTTCTACTATAAGAAAAAAATAACATAAACACTTACGTGTGTATTCAATACAAACACCCAAAACTAAAGAGACAACCAAAACTGTTAAAGTTCTCATCTTTGCAACTGCTGCTGCTATAACTGTTGATATGAAATATTAGTTCCGTTTATATACAAAATTTTGTAGTAATTGTTACGGTTTTACATATCAATTGACCATTGTTTTGTTTGTACCGACATTCTTCTGATTTTATTAAAACATTTATTTCTCAAGTTAATTGTTGTTCAAGATAATTGTTATAAATCGACCGTCCAAATTTTATTAATAATTTGCTACGTTTAAAATTTACGATAAGTTTCTGTCACCTTATTTAATTTCCAAATTTTCCATTTTTTTCAGGCTCTTGCTTTAAAAACTAATTACTACCGCATTCTTTTGTTAATCCATTTGTACTTGTAAATCGTCTAAAATGATTGGTGTAACTGCACCCCCAATGACAGGCATGACATCACAAGGTAATTCAACTCGTGTTGACATACAGCACCTTTTAAATTGGATTCGGTGCTGAACAAAAGTACTAGGTGATTCCTGCAATGTATTTAATTGTCGTAAACGAAGTTACACAAATGAAGCTACTCTATAAAAGTCTTAAAATAATATTAAAAATTTTGATTATCCGGTTCTAAGCGTTTTGTCTTTTGGATCAGTAATATAAGAAATTAACAAGTTCCGCAAAATGCAAGAAACCGTGAATTTCCAATCCAGTTGACAAACTGTTTTTAGGAGCAGATACCTACTCCTAAGTTAAACAAGCCATGGGTATAATGGCCCATTCCTGAGTCGTGAATGCAGATGCACTTTATGAAGATGGTTGTTTTGTAAACAAAAGATTGTGTAATGGTTGATGGAATCTTTGAACCTAGACAGGCGGGTTAAGAAACAATCGCCTAATGTGTGATAAACCAAAAATATTTAAAGTCTAAAAGCAAAATGATGAGCTACATACTAAGTAGTATGTATATTCAACGGAGAAGTGTATGAAATTGTGTGTTACACCACAAAATAATAACCTAACGGTGACATTGAATAGTATAATTATTAGAACTGTGTTAATTAATTCAGTTGTAATATTTGAAACTCTAAGAATTGTAGTAATAACAACTTAATGTTTGCAAAAATTCTGCGAATACAGCAAAACGACAAGTTGTTCTATGCTACAAGGAGGACGGCATTCTCAACATTTCTTCTAAATGTGTTTAGTAATGTGCGTTAATTTGTGCTTGTGAATGTATAAATCTTTATTTTATTTAATACAAAATTAAACAAGAATCTCATTTGTAGGCAGAAGCTATATACCGGGTGGTTGGTTATACCTCTGAACATAGTCAATTTACATGGCTTATCACGGTTATGCATATTCCTGCTCACCATTTTTATGGAAAAATATGGTAGTGGTACTAAATTAAAGAGAATAATTTTCCGCGTCGTTTAGTATTAAAAACTTATTGGATAATGTTAATTGTGCATAAAAATATTAATTTTAAAATTTAGATATTCGCAAATATGAGCGGCCGCGCTTCCCAAATATGAGTGGCCGCGCTTGTTAAAAAACAAAAGCTGTCTGTTGACAACTCAGATAATTGTGTCGCTTAAAATGGAGGCAACTTACTGTAACGAGGAAAGGGTGTTCATTACTAAAACTTTTTATGCTTCTTAAGTATTTTTAATACCGATCTATGATTAACATTGCACTCACGAGCTACTGATATATTGCACTTAGATTTGGATTTAGTTGTATTAATGCCAGAACCCTTTCTTCTAAATCATCATTTCGACTTTCTCGATTACCTACAATATTATATATTTAAATAGTATCAATGAACACATACACTGTATGAACTTAATTATTTACTTTTGCTTTCTTTAGCTGCTACACTTCCCGTCATTTCGAATCTCTGCTCATAAGTTTTTATTGTGGCAATTGTTGGAATGGGACTTTCTTGAAATTGTGTCGAAAATAAGTCCTTAACTCTGCGTAAATTATTGCCAGCATACAAAGTTTTAATAATGAACACCTTTTCCTTGTTAGAGTAACTTGCATCCATTTTAAGAGACACAATTATCTGAGTTCTCAACAGACAGCTTTTGTTTTTTAACAACCCAAATATGAGTGGCCATATTTGGAAAGCGCGGCCGCCCATATCTAAATTTTAAAATTCATATTTTTATGCACAATTAGCATTATCCAATAAATTTTTAATACTAAACGACGCGGAAAATTATTCTCTTTAATTTAGTACCACTACCATTTTTTTCCATCAAAATGTTGAACAGGAATTTGCATAACCGTGATAAGCCATGTAAATTGCCTATGTTCAGAGGTATGACCAACCACCCGGTATGTGTTTAGCAATGCTAGTTTGACGAAGAAAGTCAATCAAATTTCAAACAGTTGCGTGACATTACAAAACACAATGAATTGAAGGTTAAAAATATTCACTATCTTGTGCTACACAACGAAGTACTTTGGAACTTCAAAGGGCGTTAACAATTAAGCCAACTCAATTTGGTCTATTGTTTGTTTCGTATTAAAATTTTACACAGTATACTCCGAGATAAGCTGTTAGTACGAAACTTGCTGAATACGAGAAAGAAGATGATGAAAACGTTATTGATAAACAAAATTGACATTGAGGTAATTTTCCAAATGTATTTCTCTTGAGATGATACTGAATGGCAAACAGTAACAAGCTGAAAAATGAATGGAGATAACGGTAAGCAGGAGCAATAGAATATCAACAATATTAAAAAAAAACGATGCTATCATTAAATTTGGTTTCTCCTTTAACTGACAATATTCACAGATCTCTCTCGATTGTCGTGTTAGGAACGTACCAAGGAGGCTAAGTCATTATTCGCAATATATATTGATATGATACATACCTCAAAGAAAAAATTACTTAAAAATTCAGTAAAATACAGCATTGAGTTGATTTAGACAGAATAATGGACTATAACTTAGGAGGTTCCAATTATGAATTGATATTTAAAAGAGAAATATAAATTGTTAATTGGTTTCAATAATATGATGTTACATTTAATAAACTAAACAATTCAATGAACAATAAGCCAAAATACATTATAGTTGGTAACAATCTGAAAAATCAAAGGTAATATAATATTTAAAAGTAAATTTTTATGAATTTTGAATATTAATATAAAATATGGAATATATCATGCAATTATAGGAAGAAGCGAATTAAAGAATAACAACGAATAAAAATTGTAAAAGAGTGACAAGTAATACAAATAATAAACCTAATAACCACAATTTATCTAATTTAAGAAATATCCAATTAAATAATCACTAAACATAGAAATAAATCAATGACAAGATTTTTGATTATTGACGTTTGGGGTTGCATGTCGAGTGGTCTTCAATAGCATGTATAAGTGTACGCAGTTGGAGCAATAAAACCAGGTACATAGTGTAGCAGTATGAGGTCAATCTCCGTTCGCACGAGTTGGTATAACGTCAGAGGCTTGCTGGTGGAGCTTCGTTTAATTGCCATTGCTGTTTGGAGCTGTCGTTAGATAGGATGAAATCTCTTCGGAGGTTATTGTGAGTCCGGGGTCTATGAAGGAGGTTTTTGCTGTAGGCATGACTCAGTCAAGCGTTGGTGTCTAGAGTAAACTATGGACGAACATCTTGCAAATGATAGCATAGAGGTTGTCAATCTTTTAAGGTCGCCACACAAGAAAATGTCAATAAAATTCACGATACGGTACTCGTAGATAGAAGATTGACCATCAGGCAAATAGTGGAGGAAATGGATTTGTCGTACCATGTAATACAAAATATTTTGAAGGACGTATGGGTATGAATAAAGTATCTACAGGATTGGTGCCAAGAATGCATATACATTTATCGAAAGATATGTAAATATGGACGAATTGTGAGTTTACTGTTACGATCTTGAGTTGAAAAGACAAAATATGGAGTGGAAACATGACGGTTTCCCGCTGCCTCGCAAATGCTAGATTCAACCCTCTGCTGGCAGAATAATGATGTCAGTTTTTTTGGAGTGCAAAAAAATATTACATCTAGATTAGAAACGTCGGATCACCATAACAGAAAACTATTACCCAAGTTTAATTTTAAAACTTTGAGAAGCTCTCAAAGCTAAATAACAGGAAAAGTTAGCTAAGAGAATTCTCTTCCATCAAGATAATATGTCAAGTCATAAGTCCAAAGTGGTGATGGCTGCCATTGCCAATTCATGATTCGAATTAATGGATCGCTCTCTTTGTGTGTGATTACAAATTGTTTCCAAAACTTAAAGACACTTATGCTGAAATAAATGTTTGAGCGATAACGAAGTGATTAACGGTGTGAATCAGTGGTTTGAAGAGCAGAACAAAACACTGCCGACAGGCTTCCGTAATGCTCGAGCATCGCTAGGGCTAAGTGTGTTACTGTTAATGGAGAATATGTTGGAAAATCGTGTTACAGGTTGTTTTCCTACAGTATAAATTGGTCAGGGGTTGGACAAGGGGATCGGCCCTCGTAATCACAAAAAAATCACCTCCAGATCTTCACATTTCAAGGGTCCTAGAAGAAGAAAAACGTATTTCCCTAATTCCGTTTGCCTGTCTGCCTGTTTCCGCTATAACTCAAACACTATTTGTTGGAGGAAGATAATATTTTGCATGCGGATTATGTGCCTTCCTGGCATGGAACCGAATATTTATCAGTAAAATATATACATGGTGAACACCTTGAAAAATAAAATTCTGCCTATTTTGCTTTAACTCAAACACTGTTACTTAAACGAAAGTAATATTTTGCACATATCTCAGGTTTTTACCATTGACGAAAATGTAACCCAACAGATGCACGATAAATGTAAAAAAGACAAAAAGGGAGCACCGAACAAGTACCTTGTGTTTAATGCAGCTGCATCGCAGATATTTTAAGAATTCTGTATGGCCGCGTACGAAGAACGGTCGGGATACCGCCAAGCGTTAAAATCGCATTCGTAAGATGTGGTTTTATTTCAATCTAACCATTAAAGCATGGTACTTACTACTTCCCAGTCAAGAAAATTTGACTGTGTATGTAATCACAGAAGCTGTGAGGGGGACTATTTTTATAGACAGTGTGTCCCAGGATTGATGTTACATGAGGTGAGATGGTCTAAAAATTTTGAATTTTATTTTGAGGTTCTGGGATTCGGTCCTGCTGGTTTGAAAAGAATTTTAAGAATATTTTCAGTTTTTTAAAAACAAGTAGACCTTGACAGGAAAGCGAAAACTATTTTTTCTTCAAACGGCAGTAAAATATGGCATTATACTGCTGGATTGATGATGCTAAACTGTCACTTTATTGCCAACCGGCAGATAATATTATCTGCCGCTGACGAGCGGCAGATAAAGTTATTATCTGCCGCTGACGACTTTATCTGCCGCTCGTCAGCGGCAGATAAAGTTATTATTTGCCGCTGACAACTTTATCTGCCGCTCGTCAGCGGCAGATAATATTATCTGCCGCTGGCGAGGTCGAGTAATTTTCTTCGAATTTTGTTCACAAAGTTGTAAATAATTTGTTATAAAACGTTTGAAGAAAAAATACTATATGTTATTCGGAGCAAAAGTATCTTTATGTGGCTCGGCTGTACTTATCTGCCTCGCAAGCTCGGCAGATAACCCGTCCAGCCTCGCCACATAAAATATAACTTTTGCTCCTAATAACATAATATACTATTATTTTCAGGTAAACTACCCTTTCTGTTTGGAATGGGCCAAAATAAGGTTATTTTCTTAATAAATCTCTGACCCAAAACTCCAAGAAAGTTACAGCAAGATAGTTGAATAAATTAACGCGCATTCTTTACAAACTGAGTTATTAATTTACGTTTTAAGTTCAAGCAGGGGATATTTGAGTTTTAATTAAACAATGTTGAGATAAAAAGTAATAAAAAAAGTAAATAACGTAAATATTTCAGCTACATATTTCAATGTTTCTTTTAAATGCTCAAAAATTGTGTTCACTGATGGGGAACCGCTGACTATTTAATAATAACTAGAAAACAAGGAGCATTAGAAATTTGTTTGAGTGTTAATTAAAACGCCAAAACTAAGATACATCAGCTATTAAGTGTTTAATTGGACTTAAATGGCTAACTACAGTAACGGTGAATATGTATATACGATTATTATGTATGGAGCTGCAGAAGAAAATGCTGCACGTGCAAGACTTGTGTAGTATTCGGAAAGATTTCCGGGTCGTCAAACGCCATCCAAAGATACTTTCTTTTTCGAGTAGTCCAACGCGGAAGAGATACTGGAACTTTACAACCTAAGAAAGGTGATGGTGGAAGCTGGCTAAATAAACATGGGGTGAACGCGGAGGAAAAACTTTTAGAAATGATTGATGCTGATTCAACTACAATTACACCCCTAATTTCTCACCAAGTTGGAGTTTCTCCATCCTTTGTTAGGCATACATTGAGCAGCAACGGTTTGTACCCCTACCATCTGCAAAAGGTGCAAGGACTGTCTTCTGCAGATTATCCGCTGCGGCAGCAGTTTTGCGAATGGCTGCTAAATCGCGCTAATAGGAAAGCAGAGTTTCCAATACCACGTACTGGTGACGGATAAATGATGTTTTACTAGGAATGATATTCTCACATATGGGCTGATCAAAATCCGCACGCGATTCGCCAGAGTAGTTTTCAACAGCGTTTTAGTTTGATTATGTGAGCTGGTATTTTTAACAACATCTATTTGTGCCCTACAAATTACCAGCACGCGTTAATGATCATTTTCATATGCAGTTTTTACAAGAAGTTTTGATAAAGCTCTTCGAAGATGTTCATCTTGCTGCAAAGATGGATCGGTCGAGCTGGATCCATTTCATGTCCCACAAGCAGTCCAGATCACAACCTAGTGGAATTTGTCTTATGGGGTTTTATGAAAGAATTGGTATATGCAACCAAAGTTGATAGAATCGACGAATTGCGCCGTCCCACCTATGCTGCAATAGAGCAGTTACGCCAGCAATTTCCAAGAGTATCTGCACACTGGATTAGTCGAGCGCAAATGTACGTTGAAATGCAGAGACAGCATTTCGAACACCTACTTTGAATGTTTTTATAATGCTGAATTGTTTGTAGCTTATTTTATAATAAAATTTTAATTTATACATTTTCTTTATTTAAAAAGATATCTTATTTTTACTGTGTTTTCTGTATAATTTAAAATTAAACTACCTTAACAGCAAATTATCAGGTGTTGTAAGAAAAATGTTTCTGGGAAACGAAAACGCAATGATATTTTTTCTAATATTTAATAATACAAGCGGTATTCAATAAGTGGGCAATAATTTACAAGAACTTTAAACTGCTTTTATTTTGATGTTATTGGGTTTTGGCCAAGTTGATTGAGAAAATAACATTCTTTTGGTCTCCTCTAGCTACCTCTCGTCCGTACGTTATAAAACACCCTGTATATATTGGGAATAATGACCAAGCCTCTTTGGTAGTACGTTACTAAAACGACAATCGAGAGAGATTTTTGAATATCGTCAGTTAAAGAATAAATTAAACTTATTTTTTTTTCATTTCCTTTATTATTCTAATATTGTTGATATAGTATTGTCCTTTCGTACAGTTATCTCCATTTATTTTTCAGCTTGCTAATGTTTGTCATTCAGTAACATTTCAAGAGGTATACATCTCGAAAATTATCTCAATGTCAATTTTGTTTATCAATTAGGTTAACATCATTATCATCTTCCAAGTGTGTGATCTCGTTAATATCTAATAAGAACATCAATAGTATAAATTTCTTCAACATGTTTCTTACTAACAGCTTATCTCGGAGTATACTTTGTTAAATTTTAAAATACGAACAACAGCAGACCAAATTGAGTTCGCTTAATTGTTAACGCCCTTTGAAGTTCCAAAGTACTGCGTTGTGTGGCACAAGATAATGAACAATTTTAGCACTTAATTCACTGTGTTTTGTAATGTAACACGACTACTTGAACTTTAGTTGTTTTTCTTTATCAAACTAGCATTGCTGAACACAGATATAGCTTCTGAGTACCAATGAGTTTCTTGCTTAATTTTGTATTAAATAAAATAAAGATTTATACATTCACAAGCGCAAGTAAACGTCACACTACTAAACACATTTAGAAGAAACATTGAAAATGCCTACCTCCTTGTAACATAAAACAACTTGTCGTTTGTTGTATTCGAAGAATTGTTGTAAAAATTAAGTTGCTACTGCAGTACATTGTGCTTCAATTTTTAAGGGTTTCAAATATTACAACATAATTAATTAACACAGCTCTAATAATTATACTATTCAATGTCACCGAAAGGTTATTATTTTGAGGTGTAACACACAATTTCATAGATTTCTCGTTGTATATACATACTACTTAGTATGTAGCTCATGATTTTGTTTTTAGATTTTTAATATTTTTGGTTTATCACACATTAGGCGATTGTTTCTTAACTGGCCTGTCTAGGTTCAAAGAAACCATCAACCATTACACATTCCTTTGTTTAAAAAACAACCGTCTTCATAAAGTGCATCCAACTATCTTTACCATTGATTGCTTTCTCTACAAAATTCTAAATTCAAGACCTACAAATGTGTCCACTAAACCCACTACTTGTTTAGCTTAGGAGTAGGTATATGCTCCTAAAAACAGTTTGTCAACTGAATTGGATTTTCACAGTTTCTCACATTTTGCGGAATCTATTAATTTTTTATATTATTGAACCAAAACACAAAACACTTAGAACCGGACAACCAAAATCTTTAATACTACTTTATGCCTCTATAAGAGTAGATACATTGGTCCAACTTGGTTGACGACAATTAAATACATTGCAGGAATCACCTAGTATTTTAGTGCAGCACAGAATCCAATTTAAAAGGTGGTGTATGTCAACACGAGTCGGATTACTTCGTGATGGCCATGCCTGTCATTGGTAGTGCTGTTACACCAATGATTTTAAACAATTTACAACAATTCCAAGCACTAAACCAAACTTTGGAATTGGTCCCTTGACAATATATATCAAATAGTTCTGTAAACGTATTAATAATTAACCCTTTAGTCCTGAAATGAAATGTTATCAGTGTGCTAATGGATTAACAAAAGAATGCGGTAATAATTTTTTGTTAAAGCAAGAGTGTGAAAAAAGGGGAAAATTTGAAAATTAAATAAGATTACAGAAACTCATCGTAAAGTTTAAACGTAGCAAAGTATTAATAGGATTTGAACGGTGGATTTATAACTAATTTATAATTAACTTAAGAAATGAGCATTTTAATACTAACAGAAGATTATCGGTACTAACAAAACAATAGTCCATTGATATGTAAAACCGTAACAATTACTACACAATTTTGTATATAAACGGAGCTAACATTTCATCTGAACAGTTATACCAGCAGCAATTGCAAAGATGAGAACTTTAACAGTTTTGGCAGTCGGTTTAGTTTTGGGTGTGTGTATTGAATACACACGTAAGTGTTTATATTATCTTTTTCTTGTAGTAAAAGTTTCCAACTAGGTTATTAACTATATTTAAGAAAGTTTCTTTACAGACTCCACGCCAGCGTATGCTAGTAGTGATGGTAGTTCTGAAGAAAAATCAGAAACTGGTAAAAAGGTTTGTATGTGATATTGTATTTAATAATTGTGCCGCACCTTCAAACAACCAATACCGTAAGACTGTTTATCTTAAATCCCATGGAGGTAATTGAATTAGGATAATAATTTTGTACTAGTGCAAGTTTGATAGTTCTGCAATGTGAACATTACAAAATCTTCGTTTCTCGAGCTAATAGTTCATATAGGACAATATTCTTACCGAATACTTCCGCCACACCCTTTAAGCCAATATTCCAATTATGCGATAATTTTGCATTAGTCCAAATTATCGCTAATTTGCACTAGTGCAAATTGCCCCGTCATCTAATTAGTGACGCGCATGATTGGATTAACGATATTCTAACTCTTTCTACCTACTATCAGGTGAAAACACCGCCAAATTAGAGGGGAAAGAAGACCCTGTTAACTTTTGTTCGGGAAATAGTCCGCAAAATATTACTATTGATAATTTTTTCACCATCGAAAAAATATTTAATGCACTAGTGATAGTTCCTTATTTTTATTGCGATCAATTTCTATTACTCACAGTCGTTTCGATACATGTATATTTGTACTCAATTATTAGACTTCAACGTCCACAGCTGGTTATTCTTCCATTTCATTTTAGCCGCTGGCTATTATTCATATCAAACACTGAAATTGCCGAACCTACATTTACTAAAATTTCAATTAAAAGGGCACTTAAGTAATTCTTCGACTATATGCTAGAAGAATGGAAAATCTACACTTCAATCACATCCAAAATTAATAAGTTACACTTTAAAACATAAAATGTACGTTTTTCTCTTTACAATATCATAAATTAAAGTAGGTACTGTTAAGGATGCGGTTACAGCCAAAAATAATACATTTTTGTGTAATTTGTACTTCTGTTTTTAGGTTCAAGTCACAGTACTTCGCTTCGCTGGACCACTTATGACAGACGCCAAATCGAAGGATCTAGCAAATATTCTTTTAGAAATATACAGATTCTATAAAACAAACCAACAACTTGCAGACGAGTTTGCTCCGAGGGTAAGAGCTTACATGGGTGGTCTCCGTACAAAAGTGTACGTTGATTACTCTAAGATAGGTGTACCTAAATATGAATTATTTTATGTATACTTTAAAATTGTTGACGTTTTTACCGGAGACATAAGATATGTCGCAGCATGGAATTAGAAAAGATAACAGTCGGCGGATATATCTAGTAGTTTGAAAATTGTAGATGTACTGTAAATATATTGCAATGATTAATAAAAAATTACTGGATCGAAAAACTTTACTTTAAGAAATCCCCGCGTACCAACTATTGCAACCTACCTTAGAAGGCTACTATGGCAGTTTCTATATCATACTTTATACGGAAATATGGAATTAGAGTACATATCAGTTTTATTTACACTGATTAATTAATCATGAGTTTTATAAAAATGCTTTCTTTCTTTTACGGAAATTCGGCACCTTTAGGTAAGATAAATTTAAAGAGCTTTTTATACCCTCTTAACCTATTTCTATCTTTAATGAAGGCTGTCAAATAATTTATCGGCTAACTCAATTCACATTCCTAAAGTATAAGAAATGCCCATTATTTGACAGATACCTGCGGTATAACATTAAACCCTAATTGACATTTACAAATATAACCTGGTGGTTATCTATTTGGTCCCTTTTAGCATTGTTACGGAAAAGGTAATTAAATCTTTTTATTACATTATTATGAAGTTATTGACGGTAGACTGAATTTCATATGTACATTTTAAACTTGTAACTTGACATATTTTGGGTTATGAATGAACTGAATAGTTTATATAATTTTCTGCCAGGAACTGTTGCCTTGCCCATCGAGTTTAACTCTACTTAACAGGAGACAACCTCATCGCCAAACTACTGAAGCGGTTTTTTGGGTGAGGAGCTCTGAAACAAGAATTAATGATGGTCTAACAATGTCTTCTATTTCTGTTAAGCCTTCCAAAAGTTTTCATCGAGACTCCGGGTGACTCTATTCCACTGAATCATGACGTCCCGTGCTCAAAAATAGCAAAGAATAACAGGGGAAGCAGAAAGCTAAACCAAAGACACCTTCTATTAGGATATGTACTGATCGCCCAATGTATTTACCTACCAGTTAATTCGTATGCCCAATGAATTACACCCATTTTCCTGAAAAATTATTACTTCTTAATATAATGTACAATTAGATTAATTACAAACTTACAAATAAAAAGTCCAATTTTGTATCCTACTAAGCTGGGAATTAGTTCCTAATTTATTTGCTGCTCGACGCTATCAAGCCCCAATCTGTTTATTATTCAAAACAGGAAATGGTCTCCTATTTTATTTTTAATTTAAAAATTCTCCAATTAGCCTTCTATTTGAAATCAAAAAGAACTAGATGAAGATTATGCAACCTGTATCTCTCCCAAGTATTTTAAATTCTCTAACTATCAGATTTTGTAATCATTCAGATTTATTATATTTTCGTAGCTACACCCGTGGCGCCTGTCATTTCTATTGCTTTTCTTGTTTAAATGTTACCTGCGACCAAAGTGTCAGGCGCAAAATATTGGAACAAATCTGTATAATGAGATCAAACGCAGCAGTTGAAAACCAAAAACTGATTAAAAACTGCGTACTGGCTGTCGTAGACGTAATATATTGCGAAACAGAACGAAATTTGAAAATATAATTCTATTGTCACGAAATGTGGAATGAATTGATATTTGATTAGCAAATTACGATTTTTAATTATGATTTCTTGCTTTTGACTAAAGCAGTGACTTACCAAATCTATAGTTAATATATGCATTCTTGTCAGAGGAATAGATGAAACACTTTCAGATCAAATAGATGAAATGTACAATCCAACAGAAAATACATTTTCGCTTACTCGTTTTGACAAATGTGCTTTAATATTTATTGCAACCGAGATTGTCATGTACGACAACTATATCAAACGTGTTAAACTTATAAATTTAAATAATAGTAATTTCGGGCTTGCTTTCTGACTCCTACTGCTATCTCCCACCTTACCTTTTTTTAAATATACCGTTTTGACGGACATTTTGCTTGGCGCTTTGAAATGAAAAAATTTGGTGTGATACACGCACACAACTTTCTTTTACAGTGATCTTATAATTAGCCAAAAATTTGATTTTTAATATTTAAACATTAATTTGTCAAAACTTTTCAAAAAATTACAAATTCCACAGAAACTGTACAAAACAGAGAGTTAGTTAAAAAGATACATTTTATCTAAGATTTTAAAACAAATTAAAAATGTAATAATATACCCGATGTTCTATTTAAAATGGGAGTTAATAAAAAAGAGAAAAAACAAAAGAAACCCATTTTAGAGGTATTCAACTGGAAAATCACCTATCTCACATCATTACACATTAAAAATGTAAAGTTTGAAAAAAATCGTTAGAGCCGTGTTGGAAAAAATCGAGAAAAACTGAAAAATCACAAGAATAAACATCATACTTCCGGTTATGCGATTTTCTGCACAAGCTTGCTGTCGCATCTAGATAGCACACAAAACTTAAATAATTATGAAGTTTCAACCACATACCTCTTTTCGTTTATGAGATATTTTGTTTACAAACACACACACAGACAGACCAATGAACCGAAACATGTTTTTTGGGTTCAGGGGCTCTAAATCGAAAAGATCTGTTGAAAACTCAATTTCGATATTTTGGGGTGAATCCAATACTTCCTTTATCGTAAAAGAAAGTAATAATAGGTATACGTTAAGTTTATTCCAGAAAATACGGGTCGATTGTGGCATATTATTAATTCCAGTTTCAGATTTCGTTTATCTGTATGCTATATACTATACAGAGAGATCTTCCTTACTACGAACACAGCAGACGATATGTCGAATTTACAAATGCCGAGAATTTGACTTTGACAGTTCGCGTATTTTGTCAGTAGATAATATCTGCTGTCATTTCTATTTTAAAATTGATAATTACGAAGCAACGGATCAGTGCAAATTGTAAAATGGTATTATCAGGGTCCAACGGTCCGGGAAATTCAAAATTCTTTCACAACATTTGAAAATAGGCGTTCTTCGTCGTTATCAATGTTACATGGAGTTATTTCCAAATTTTGGAAACTTTGGATGTGTTTCTCCCTAAAAGCACAAAAGGCCTAATGTTTCCAATGAAGACAGGAATTTAAAAGAGGTTTGTATTACCGCTAATGACTATCCAGAACTAGTAGATTTAGCTGCGATATTCTTCCCGTTGGCTATTTCAGAAGCATGGAATTTTGTGAAACTGTGACAGAAATGCCTAAAACTTCCTCTGGAAAGTCGTATTCACTACAACTAACGATTTGAAGAACTGCGTTTAAAAATTAAAAGGGTTGTTCAGAGTACTAGTTAGTCGGCTAATGTGCGGAAAAGTTTCTATGATCGCTTAGGATATTGTTTAGCGCTACACGAGCTAATTTAATCTTCTTGAATTTTGTTGTTTGAAATAAAAATAGTTTTATTTTGGTTTGCATCTTTTTTTACTATGAGTTAGTTTGTTCAGAAGAAATTATTTCTTTCTTCAGAATGCGTTTTACTTTGTGAACTACCTTCTTTTACTGTACTGTTAATCTCTAAAAATCATGTTTTTCAACTCTGAATTTATCACCTGAATTAATCACAGAATAACACAGTACCTCATACATTCTATCTCTGATATAATAATTAATTTAAAAAAATTACACTAGGCGTGGATGCCTCGTCTGCGTTGAACAATTACTTAAACAATCAACGCAGACGACCCGTGGATTAATATCGGAGTTCCTTAGATCGACTGTCCATCGGTCTTGGCGTCTTTTTAGGCAATCGTAAATTCCCCTTGATTTACTCCTGTTCGCAGTTCATGAATTTTCACTGTATGTATATGTATTGGTATAGAAAGATCAGTTAAAAGCCTCATGTTGGGTTGACCAAAATTTATATTATGCTGGCGAGTGCGGTATTTAAAGTAATTGAAAACCTATTTACCCTAGCACGGCTAAGGCGGAGCCCACACGTTAGTATTTTAATTAGTAAAGCGCATGTATGTGTAGCCAAAATTAAAAAAAAAAGTTTTGTCTATTTCACTGTAGGTTACTTGTTCTAGGTTTATTTTGAAAAGAATATACTTAACCGTTTTCATAGAAAGCACACATTCTAGTTTCAGGTAAAGTACTTTTGTGATAACAAGGTTACATAAAAATCTTATATTTCTGAAATTGTTTATGAGACCACAGTTTTACATTATAAACAACTTTGATTCATAATATTTTGATGAATTTTGAACATAAAAGGTACTTTACTTGAATAGAAAATGTTTATTGTATTTACCGCTCGTGAGGGCTCATGAAGACCAGTTCAACTTTGTGTATTAATATTTGCATCTCCCCAAAGAACAGCGATAGCTTTAACATAATTAAAATAATCTTTCTGTTATATTTTTGTAGACATAGCACATAGTGAGATTTTATTAACCGCAAAACTAACTGAACTATTTGTTAAATTACAAAATTATTTATATTCGTATTATTAGCTTTACTTTAAGTGTGTAATTTTTTTTCTATTTAATACTAAATATTAAGAAATTAATGATCAAACTTGGGACACCCATATCTTAAAAATATAACGCATTTTTTTTATAAATATCATTTCCTGCACAGGAAGTACTCCTTAATAGCGCAACACGAAGTTAATACTCCATTTTTGCAACACAATGTAGACAAAACAAATACACGATTTGAACAAGAATATTTACCTGGGCTCCTGGTGCCCCTACATGGCAATACTCGGAAGTATAAATATCATAGCAGTTCTAGGGCTAATCGTGTAAACTCTTATATCACTCATTCTAATCCCAACATGCTACTACATGAATAGGGAAGCACTCTCAAAACAAATTTAAAGCAACTGCACTCTAGTAATAATAATATCTGGTTAACTCGTCTTTAGCAACCGCAATTTATTCTTGGCCCTATCTGCTATAATACTCAATTATCGACTTCACTGGTACTACGTTATACGATGAGCTTATTCGGGAATAACGCTTTTTTCAGTTCGAAGTGACAGGTAAAATGTCCCTCAAAACGGTATATTTAAAGAACGTACGGTAGGAGATAGTAAGGAGGAAGGAATTTTCCAGGAGGCAGGTAGTCAGCACATTTCATCTATTCCTCTGACAGGAATACATATTTATATTACCTACTGAACAGAATTGCCTGAGAGGCTGCTTCAGGATTCCGTTACTTTGCGCTGATTCTATCCATCAAGCACGTAAACAAGACTGTGTTTACGTTTTAAACCAATGTAGTCAATGGTACTTGAACGGACGACAGTAGAAACACTAACCCCTGGAGCACAGCCTCATGCCCCATAAATATTATGGCTTAGAAGGGGTAGTGAATGAATCAAACATTAAATGCAGATTGTTTTTATTATAAAAATAAACTTGTATTTATATAAAACTAAAACGCTTAACTAAGTAACAATATCAAAGTTCATATGTACAGTTTACTGGCACAGAGCGTTTAAATTACAAAACAGCAATGTAGCAATTCTGCAGTTTTTATTTCCTGCTAGAGCGAAGGTCGCCCGTTGAACTTGCTACTGTAGGTCGGTATTGTGCATGAAGTGCAGATTTGCATTTTTCCTGGTCTTTAACTCGTGTGATTGCGTAATAACACTGGCTTTTAAATTATGAATAATGTTCCGTAAATTTGGACTGAAATATATATATATATATGTTTAATCTAATTTAAACATATTAAATTTAGTAATTATGAGGCAAAGACTGGTGATTGCGGCATTAAATTTTCTTGCTATTAAATCGGAATTGCATTTTAAAAACGTGCGACTGGATTTCGTAAATTTTAGAAAATAAAATTTATGTGTGTTTAAATCAAGTATGTGTGTTTAAATCAAGTTTAAACACCTACAGATCTGCTAAGTCAGTGCTTTAGTCAGAAGCAGGAAATCATAATTAAAATTGGTAGTTTGCTAATCAAATATTAATTCATCCCACATTTCGTGACGATAAAATTATGTTTTCAAATTTCGTTCTGTTTCGCAATATATTTCGTCTACGACAGCCAGTACGCAGTTTTTAATCAGTTTTGGTTTCTCCACTGGTGCGTTTGATCTCATTATACAGATTTCTACCAATATTTTGTGCCTGACACTTTGTCGCAGGTAACGTTTAACCAAGAAAAATAACAGAAATGGTCACACGGACAGCCTCACGGGAATTGCTTAAAGTAAAGTTTTACAGTTCAGTAATTTTTTATTAGTCATTGCAATATATTTACAGTATATCAACAATTTTCAAATTACTAGATTTATCCGTCGACTCTCATCTTTTCTAATTCCATGCGTCGACAAATCTTATGTCTCCGGTAACAGCGTCAGCAATTTTAAAGTATACATAAAATAATTCATAGTTCGGCACACCTATTTCATTAATATCAGCGTACACTTCTGTGCTGATACCACCCATGTAAGCTCTTACCCTCGGAGCAAACTCGTCTGCAAGTTGTTGGTTTGATTTATAGGGTCTGTATATTTCGAGAAGAATCTTTGCTAGATCCTTCGATTTGGCGCTTGTCATAAGTGGTCCAGCGAAGCGAAGTACTGTGACTTGAGTCTAAAAACATAGGTACAAATTACACAAAAATGCATTATTTTTGGTTGTAATCGAATCCGTAACAGGTTTAATTTATGATATTCTGAAGGGAAAGACGTACATTTAACGTTTTAAAGTGTAACTTATTATTTGATATGATTGAAGTGTAGCTTTTCCACTCTTCTCGCATATAGTCGAAGAATTACTTAAGCGCGTCTATAATTTGAAATTTTAAGGATGTAGGTTCGGCTAATTCAATTTTGAATATAAATAATAGCTAACGACTTAAATTAAATGGAAGAACAACCCGCGGTGGAGGTGAATGTTGAATACTTGAGTAGATATAAATGTACATCTATGAAAACAAGTGTGAGTAATAGAAATTGAACGCAATAAAAATAAGGAACTGCAAACTGAATTGTAAAAAATTGTCACTAGCACCTTAAATATTGTCGAGGATATCGAGTGCACGTGAAGTATTCGGTAAGAATATTGTCCTATGGACTATTAACTCGAGAAACGAAGATTTTGTTCAAATTGCACAATTACCACTAGTGCAAAATTATTATCCGAATTCAATTACCTCCATGGTAATTAAGATAAAAAGTCTTACGATGTTGGTTATTTGAAGATGTGGCACAGTTATTAAACACAAAATCACATACAAACCTTTCTACCAGTTTCTGATTTTTCTTCAGAACTACCATCACTACTAGCATACGCTGGCTTGGAGTCTGTAAAGAGGCTTTCTTAAATATAGTTAATAACCTAGTAGAATACTTCTACTATCAGAAAAAAATAACAGAAACACTTACGTGTGTATTCAGTACACACACCCAAAACTAAACAGACAGTCAAAACTGTTAGAGTTCTCATCTTTACAACTGCTGCTGCTATAACTGTTGAGATGAAACGTTAGCCGCGTTTATATACAAAATTGTGTAGTAATTGTTACGGTTTTACATATCAATGGACTATTGTTTTGTTAGTACCGATAATCTTCTGTTAGTATTAAAATGCTCATTTCTTAAGTTAATTGGTATCGATTTACCATTGAAATCTTATTCATGATTTGCTACGTTTAACCTGTACGATAAACTTTGGTCATTTTATTTAATTTCCAAATTTTCCACTTTTTTCTGCCTCAAGCTTTAAGAACAAATTACTACCGCATTCTTTTTTTTTCTATTAGTACACTGATAAAATTTAATTTCAGAAACCATGCAAATAGTTAGTTAATAGTTTTATGAGACTATTCGATACATATTATCAGGTTATAAATTCAAAATTTAGGTGTTAGTATGTACAATAAATTGTTAAAAATCGTCTGAAACCATTAGTGTAACTACACCCCCTCCGATCGTCTTAGCCAACACAATGTACAACAATGTTGCAACAATTCTTGTATTTCAGCAAACGACCAGTGTGTTACAAGAACACAGGAATTCTCAATATTTCTTTTAAATATATTTAGTAACGTGGCGTTTGTTTGTGTTTGCGATTTAAAACTTCTTATTCTATTTAATATAAACTCAAGCAACAAATTCATATTCGCTTTAATGTGAGGTTATGATGTTAAAATTCAAAACTGGAAACTACCGCTGTTGGTTTTAAATTACTATAAGTATCTATGATATATATATAATAACTTGATCCACCCTTCATAAAAAATCCAAAATCCAAATCTAGATTCCATACCACTGTAAATAAACGTCGAAAAAATTATGAAAAAGATTTGTTATTTTGCGGTGTTATAATGTACAGTCGTGTTCATTAAAGTGTTGTACAGGATTTGTGCTTTGTGAATATAAATTAATTACAAAAAGTTTAAAAGAGTGTTGTATATACTAATATTTTGACAGTATATATCTAGGTCTGCCTTGGTTATGATCCAGTGTCGGCCTGTATTGAGTAATAACACAACCACCAATAAACTTACAACTGTCCATGTACAACACATTTTTGAACTCGTCTGTACCTAATCATTGAAACTTTTTTCTGGCGCTACAAAAATCATGCTTCTCCACCCTACAAAATAAAAAATATTAGAACACCAATGTTTCCAAAGACAAATCTAGAAAGTAGATGATAATACACCTAACTTCAAAATTCCATAGGTTCCTTCATAAATTTATCTTTGGTCATAGACATCGATGATTTTCATAGATAGTATGACTGATTATTTCATCAAAGCCAGTTGCCTTTTTACTTCCCTCGTCTAAAAGACAAAGGAAGTATTATACGTGGGCTGACCCTTGTTTCACTCCTAACCCATAAGAGAGGGGGGCAGTTTCTGCCGTGGAATATTATTGTTTATTGTTCCCTTTTGATAATTCGTACAAAGTTTCACGTCAATAGTGTTGTTGGTTTGATTTTTCTACTCAAAAGTTTTAGGGTGTGAGAGGTTTTACGTAAAAATGGATCGTTTTGAGCAAAGATCAGTAATTAAATACTTGAAAAGAAGGGTATGAAACTCACTCAAATCCACAAAGATATAAAGATTGCTTTGTGGGATTCTGCTGTATCTCATGACACAGTCACGGGTTGGTGCCTAGTGTTTAAATATGAACGAACATCTTGCAAAGGATATTATAGCGGTTGTCAATCTTTTAAGGTCACCAAGAAAATGTGAATAAAATTCCCGATACGGTACTCGTAGATAAAAGATTGACCATCAGGCAAATAGTGGAGGAAATGGGTTTGTCGTATCATATAATACAAAGTGTTTTGAAGAACGTATGGGTATGAATAAAGTATCTGCTGGATTGGTGCCAGAACGCATATACATTTATCGAAAGATATGTAAATATGGACGAATTGTGAGTTTACCGTTACGATCTCGAGTTGAAAATACAAAATATGGAGTGGAAACATGGCGGTTTCCCGCTGCCTCCCAAGTGCTGGCAAGATAATAATGTCGGTTTTTTGCAGTGCATAAAGAATATTACATCTAGATTATTTGAAACGTCGGATCACCATAACAGAAAACTATTACGCAAGTTTAATTTTAAAACTTCGAGAAGCTGTCAAGGGTAAATAGCAGAAAAAGTTAGGGAAGAGAAAGTTACCGCAAGATAAACTTGAATAAATTGACGAACATTCTTTACAAACTGAGGTAGTAATTTACGTGTTAAGTTCAAGTAGGAGATATTTAAGACTTAACTAAACAATGTTGCAAAAAAAATAATAAAAAATAAATCATATAAATATTATGGCTACATATTTAAATGTTTCTTTTAAATGCTCAAAAATTCGTGTTCACTGATGGGAAATCGCTGACTATTTAATAATAAACTGCTCAAGTACCGGTCTAAAAAGTAGCTTCAGCACTGCGAAAACATTAAGTATTATAGTGCACCCAGAATGTGTAGTTCAAAACGTGATCACCGAACTTCTGTAGATGGCGCCAAGTGGACAAGCCGCCACTGTGCTACAATGCTTGGAAATTTTGCAAAGTGGAAAATCGCCACCTTTCGCCAAAACCAAATATCGCATGAAGGTGCTCGGGACCTTAGCAACAACTTTGCCCCCTTTCAAAATTTCGATATCTGTAGCCGTTCGAAAGTTACAGGCGATCCAGACAGACAGACAGACAGACAGACAGACAGACGGACCGACGGACAAAACGTTCGCATAAGTACGCTGAAGCTACTAATAACTAAAAGACAAGAAGCAGTAGAAATTTGTTTAAGTGTTGATTAATTTAAACGTCAAAATTAAGATACGTCTAACTACAGTAACGAAGAATATGTAGATATGATTATTATTATGTATGAAGCTGAGGAAGAAAATGCTGCACGTGCAATACTTTTCTTTTTCGAGTAGTTCGATGAGGAAGGGAAATTTACAACCTAAGAAAGGTGATGATGGCGGCAGGCTAAATAAACATGGGGTGAACGTAGAGGAAAAACTTTTAGAAATGAAAATGATTGATGCTGATTCAACTAAAAGTACACCCTAATTTCTCACCAAGTTGGAGCTTCTCCATCCTTTGTTAGGCATACATTGAGCAGCAATGGTTTGTACCTCTATCTTCTACAAAAGGTGCAAGGACTGCCTCCTGCGGATTATCCGCTGCGGCAGCAGTTTTGCTAATGGCTGCTAAATCGCACCAATAGGAAAACAGAATTTCCAATACACGTACTGGTGACGGATAAATACTGCTTTACCAGGAATGGTGTTCTCAACTTCCACAATTCTCACATATGGCCTGATCAAAATCCGCACGCGATTCGCCAGAGTAGCTTTCAACAGCGTTTTAGTTTGAATATGTGAGCCGGTATTTTGAACAACACCTAATAGGAGCTTACAACTTACCAGCACGAGTTAATGGCCATTCTTATATGCAGTTTCTACAAGAAGTTGTGCCAGAGCTCTTCGAAAATGTTATTTTGAATGTGCAC
Organism: Agriotes lineatus; assembly: GCA_940337035.1. Classification (NCBI taxonomy): domain Eukaryota; kingdom Metazoa; phylum Arthropoda; class Insecta; order Coleoptera; family Elateridae; genus Agriotes; species Agriotes lineatus. Next base: position 35,903,030 of record OW679201.1, read on the forward strand.
CGTACTATGCGGTTTATGCATGACGGTTTTCTTTCACATTTTAGGCATGCTGTACGAGATTACCTCGACATCACCTTTCGGCAAAGACGGATCGGTCAGGCTGAATCCATTTCATGACCCCCACGCAGTCCAGAACTCAACCTAGTAGAATTTTTCTAATGGGGTTTTATGAAAGAATTGGTATATGCCACCAAAGTTGATAGAATCGACGAATTGCGCCGTCCCATCAATGCTGCAACAGAGCAGTTACGCCAGGAATTTCCAAGAGTATCTGAACACTAGATTCGTCGAACTCAAATGTACGTTGAAATACAGGGACAGCAATTCCAACTCCTAATTTGATGTTTTGTTATGGTGAATTGTTTGTAGCTTATTTAATAATATAATTGTAAGTTATAAAACAACGTTCTTTATTTAAAAATGTATCTTATTTTTACTGTGTGTTTTCTGTATAATTTAAAATTAAACTATCTTAACAGCAAATTATTAGGTGTTGCAAGAAAAATGTTTCTACGGAATCGAAAACGAATTGATATTCTTTCTAATTTTGAATAATACCAGCGGTACCTATTCAAGAAGTGGGCAATAATTTACAAGAACTTAAAACAGCTGTTATTTTTATGTAATTGGGTTTTGGCCGAGTTTATTAAGAAAATAGCATTATTTTGGTCTACCCTATTAGTCTCCTCCGTACGTTATGAAACACCCTATATATTTTGCGAATAATGGTCAAGCATGTTTGGTAGTACGTTCCTAAAACCACAATCGAGAGAGATTTATGAATATCGTCAGTTAAAGAATAAATCAAACTTAATTTCTTTCCATTTTGTTGATAGTATCGCTATCTTCCCTTTATTATTCTAATATTGTTGATACAGTATTGTTCTTGAGTACAGGTATCTCCATTTATTTTTCAGCTTGCTAGTGTTTGTCATTCAGTAACATTTCAAGAGGTATACATTTGGAAAATTATCTCAATACCAATTTTGTTTATCAATTAAAACCAATTCCAACAAAAAGGGATAGGAAGTGACACTGTCCACCAGTTATTAGAGAAAAAATCAAAAAAAAGAGACAATTTCGTAAACTTGGACAAAGGTCAACACATCTTCAAGATAAGACAAATTATAATCGAGCAGCAAGACAGCTAAAGGAGCTCAAAAATGACTCCTTTAAAAAATATCTTCAAAACTTATCACCTACAGAGGACTCTAACTATGCACTCTGGAAGGCCACAAAAAAATTAAAACAACCCCGAAAACAAATTCCACCCATTAGAAGAACGAACGGAACCTGGGCGAAGACAGAGAAAGATAGAGCTGAAGCATTTGCAGATCACCTGCTGGATGTATTTAAACCGCTTCCCCCAGCCAGTGAAAATGAAGACATTGAAATAAACACATCCATTCCTAGAAGAGGCAGAACAACCAAGCGAACCCATAAAGCCTGTCACGCCAAAAGAAGTATAACCTCTCAAAAACGATCTAAATCCTAAAAAGGCGCCAGGATATGACCTGAGCACAGGACAACTCGTGAAGGACCTAACTCGCAAAGGCGTAGTGATGCTAACACAGCTCTTCAATGCTCCACTCAGACTGAAATATTTCCCAGCGCAATGGAAAATCGCAGAAGTAATAGTAATACAAAAACTAGATAAACCGCCACATGAGCCCACCTCTTACCGTCCAATTAGCCTCCTACCGATAATGGCAAAAATGTTAGAAAAAATAAGACTAAAGGCACCATCGCTGAACGTAAATTGATTCCGAATCATCAATTCGGGTTTCCAAGTCATCATTCAACTATCGAGCAAGCCCACCGAGTAGTTAACACTGTAAACAAAACGTTTGAGGAAGAGAGCTACTGTACAGCAGTATTCTTTGATGTCAGCCAAACCTTTTATATGTATGGCATCAAGGACATCTTTACAAGCTAACGAAAAAACTGCCAGAAGCATTATATACCACCCTTATATCATACTTGAACGAAAGATTTTTTAGAGTACGTTATGAAAACGAAGCAATAACGTTAAACCAAATATCATCAAGTGTTCCACAGGGAAGCGTGCTGGAACCGATACTTTACTTGATTTTTACAGCTGACTTGCCGACAAACGCAAATGTTACCACAACAACATTCGCTGATGGTACTGCCATATTAGCAGTACAGCAAAATCCGATTGAAGCAACAGTATTACTGCAAAACAACATTAACGAAATCGAGAAATGGACCAAAAAAATGGCGTATCGGTTTAAACGAAGCTAAATCAAATCATATTGTATTCACGAAATGCCGTGGAGAATGTCCGACAGTTACAATAAACAATCAAATAATTCCTACCACAGACACAGTTAAATACCTGGGTATGCACCTCGACAAAGGACTCACATGGCGACATCACATCTGGCAGAAACAAACTGCTTGCGTACAACGTCATCCTCAAGCCAAATTGGACTTACGGGTTACAGTAATGGGGAACGGCATCGAAAACCAACACACGAGAGATTTCAGACAAAGGTGTTGCGGACTATCATAGACGCTCCCTGGTTCCGAACAAATAGTGATGTTTACAATGATCTGGAAATGCCATAAATGAATGAAGTGGTTGTGGACTACAGCTCAAAATACATAAAACGTTTAGAAGTGCATTCAAACGTCTTGGCAATTAATTTGCTAGATAACAGTCAGCAAACATATCGTTTAAAAAGAAGAACACCATTAGACTTGATTTATAAATCTGAGTGATAGCATATTTTGTATAGTATATAGTATTAGTGTAGTATTAGTATAGCATTAGTATAGTATTAGTATAGTATTAGTATAGTATTAGTCTAGTGTTGGTATAATATTAGTAGAGTATTAATATAGTATTAGTATAGTATTAGTATAGTATTAGTATAGTATTAGTATAGTATTAGTATAGTATTAGTATAGTATTAGTATAGTATTAGTATAGTATTAGTATAGTATTAGTATAGTATTAGTATAGTATTAGTATAATAGTAAACATACCTAGTATCGTAGTATCATATTGAAATATGTACTATAATGCGCATATAAAGAGTGTTGTGCACTGGAACACATCTCGTCATGTTAATTAAATTAATTTAATTTAATTTATGTAAAGCAACCTATATGTTTATTGTTTGTAAAAAACAGATTGTATAGTAATTGAAAATTAAAAAAAAATACGTTATCATCATCATCATCTTCCAAGTGTGTGATCTTGTCAATATCTATAGGAACATAAATAGTATAAATTTCATCAGCACGTTTCGTACTAACAGCTTATCTCGGAGTATATTTTGTTAAATTTTAATACCAACAACAGTAGACCAAATTGAGTTCGCTTAATTGTTAACGCCCTTTGAAGCTGTAAGGTACTGCGTGGCACAAGATAGTGAATAGTTTTAGCACTTAATTCTTTGTGTTTTGTAATGTAACACAACTACTTGAACTTTAATTGTTTTTTTATCAAACTAGCATTGCTGAACGCAGATATAGCTCTTGAGTACCAATGCGTTTCTTGCTTAATTTTGTATTAAATACAATAAAGATTTATACATTCACTAGAACAAGTAATCGTCACAATACTAAACACGTTTAGAATAAATATTGAGAACGTCTCCCTCTTTGTAACCTAAAACACCTTGTCGTTTGCTGTATTCGAAGAATTGTTGTGGGTGTAACAAACAATTTCATAGACTTCTCGTTGTATATACATACTACTTAGTATGTAGCTCATAATTTTGCTTTTGACTTTAAATATTTTTGGTTTATCACACATTAGGCGATTGTTTCTTAACCCGCCTGTCTAGGTTCAAAGAGTCCATCAACCATTACACATTCCTTTGTTTACAGAACAATCATCTTCTTAAAGTGCATCCAACATTTCTTTACCGTTGCCTGCGTTTAACTTAGGAGTAGGTATCTGCTCCTAAAAGCAGTTTGTCAACTGGATTGGATTTTCTCAGTTTCTTACATTTTGCGGAACCTATTAATTTCTTATATTATTGAACCAAAACACAAAACACTTAGAACCGGACCACTAAAATCTTTAATATTATTTTATGCCTTTTTTAGAGTAGCTACATTGGTCTAACTTGGTTGAGTACAATTAAATACATTGCAGGAATCCCCTAGTATTTTAGTGCAGCACGGAATCCAATGTAAAAGGTGACGTATGTCAACACGCGTCGTATTACCTCGTGATGGCCATGCCTGTCATTGGGGGTGCTGTTACACCAATGATTTTCGACGATTTACAATTCCAAGTACTAACACCAAACTTTGGAATTGAAACCTTGACAATATTTATCAAATAGTTCTATAAACCTATTAATAATTAACCTTTTAGTCCTGAAATGAAATGTTATATCAGTTTGCTGGTGGATTACCAAAAGAATGCGGTAATAATTATTTGTTAAAGCAAGAGTGGAAAATTTGAAAATTAAATAAAATGAAGTGTAAACGTAGCAAATTATTAATAAGAGTTGAACGTAGATTTGTAACTAATTTATAATTAACTTAAGAAATGCACATTTTAGTACCGACGAACAGAAGATTATGGGTACTAACAAAACAATAGTCCATTGATATGTAAAACCGTAACAATTACTAACAAATTTTGTATATAAACGGAGCTAACATTTCATCTCAACAGTTATAGCAGCAGTAGTTACAAAGATGAGAACTTTTAACAGTTTTGGTTGTCGGTTTAGTTTTGGATGTGTGTATTGAATACACACGCAAGTGTTTATATTATCTTTTTCTTGTAGTAAATGTTTTCAACTAGGTTATTACCTATATTTAAGAAAGTCTCTTTGCAGACTCCAAGCCAGCGTATGCTAGTAGTGATGGTAGTTCTGAAGAAAAATCAGAAACTGGTATAAAGGTTTGTATGTGATATTGTATTTAATAATTTTGCCACACCTTCGAACAACCAATGCCGTAAGACTGTTTATCTCAATTTTTATGGAGGTAATTGAATTAGGATAATAATTTTGCGCTATTGCAATTCCGGTACTTGTGCAATTTGAACATTACAAAATCTTCGTTTCTCGAGCTAATAGTACATAGGACAATATTCTTACCGAATAATTAACGTGCACTGGATATCCTCAGATAATTTCTTTCATATCGACAAAATAATCAATAGTAATATCCTTAGTGAATGCCAAATTGCTGATAATTTTGTGGAATGTACGAAGTGCACGAGTCAAAATTAGAATCAATTTGGTATGCAAGAGGGATTATTACACAAAACCGGCATACCAATTATGATTTAAAATTGATCTAATAAGCCAAAAAACTGAAATTGCTTGTTTCTTGCATTTCTATTTCTAATTATGACACCATCTAATTAGCACTAGGGAGCTTATCGGTTGATACGGTTTCCTAGGGAGCTTATCAGGTAATCAGTTCGGGATTCGTTGATTTTCAAAAAATGCATGGTTCTCATTGGATGATATCAGTCATGTCACAGTGGTGTAGAATAATCGACAATATTTAATGCGCTAGTGATAACTCCTTACAATTCAGTTTGCAGTTCCGTATCTTTATTGCGTTCAATTTCTATTACTCACAGTCGCTTCCACATAAACATCCACAGCTGGTTATTCTTCATTTCATTTTAGCCGCTGGCTATTATTCATTTAAAAAATTGAAATTGCCGTACCTACATTTATTAAAATTTCAATTATAAGAGCACTTAAGTAATTCTTCGACTATATGCGAGAAGAGTGGAAAAGCTTTACAATATCATAAATTAGAGTAGGTACTGTTAGGGATTCGGTTACAACCAAAAATAATGCATTCTTGTGTAATTTGTACCTATGTTTTTAGGCTGAAGTCACAGTACTTCGCTTCGCTGGACCACTTATGACAACCGCCAAATCTAAGGATCTAGCAAAGATTCTTCTCGAAATATACAGTCCCTATAAATCAAACCAACAACTTGCAGACGAGTTTGCTCCGAGGGTAATAGCTTATATGGGGGTATCCGTACAAAAGTGTATGCTGGTTACTCTCAAATAGGTGTACCTAAATATAAATTATTTTATGTATACGTATCCGAGCCGAGCGCTAAGATAAGAAAAACAAAACCTAAACAAATATAAACATCTGTGAAGCCGGAACGTGAGATTTTATGTGGTGCCACAGACAGACAAACACACATTAAGGAAAATTATATTATAGTTATGTTTTATTCATCAGTTTGGCAGGCAACAAGCCGCGGCTTTGCCTTGGCTTGTACTTGCCTACCTCAAATGTTAATAGGCCCTTACATTCCTTGTTACTTAAATAGCAATTTGTGTACTCGTTTTGACAAATGTGCTTTAATATTTATTGCAACCGAGATTGCCATTTACGACAACTATATCAAAGGTGTTAGACTTATAAATTTAAATAATAGTAATTTCAGGCAGGTTTTCTGCCCCCTGGAAAATTCCTTCGTCTCTTTCATTACTGCTATCTCCCACCTTACCTTCTTTAAATATAGCGTTTTAACGAACATTTTGCCTGACGCTTTGAAATGACAAAATCTGGTGATACACGCACACAACTTCGTTTTACAGTGATCTTATAATTAGCCAAAAATTAAATTTTTAATATTTTATCATTTGTCAAAAATTACAAATTCCACAGAAACCGTACAAAATAGAGAGTTAGTTGAAAAGACAAATTTTCTCTACAATTTTAAGACGAATTAAAAAATTTAATAATATACCCGGTGTTCTACTTAAAATAGGAGTTAATAAAAAAAACAGAAAAACAAAAGAAACCCAGTTTAGAGATATTCAACTGGAAAATCACCTATGTCACATCAATACACATTAAAAATGTAACAAATATGTAATGTTTGAAAAAAAAATCGTTAGAGCCGTTCGTGAGAAAATCGAAAAAAGCTGAAAAATCAGAAGAGTAAACCCTATACTTTCGGTTATGTGATTTTTCTCAAAAGCTTGCTGTCGCATCTAGATAGTGCACACACTTATATATGAAGTTTCAACATCATACCTTTTTTCGTTTGTGAGATATTCTGTTCAAACACAGACACAAAGACAGACAGGTTAACCAGATATTATTTCGCCCCCCCCCCCCCTTCCCCCTCATACAATAGTTTTTACTAAAATTGTGCTGTAATTGTAATATTAGTTTCTGTAATTGTACTTTGACGCTAAAGCTACACTACGACCTTAATTATAAACCTTTAAAAATTATCACGACTAGGTAAATCATCATACCTATATAATAATGCAGGGCCCTACATGTCGTGTTAAACGCGTAAAAGTACCATAGTTGCAATCGACCGTTTCTATTTTCGGGATTTTGTAAACAAACTTTCCATTACTTTTAATAGCGATGTTATCACAGAAAATATTTACTTATTATGCCTATTGGTTGTGTTTCTTAAGACAACAAACACAAATACATTTCGTTTAATAATAGCGGGTTCATTTGTGCCTTACGGAACGCTCCCATAAGATACGTTTAACAGACCCTTAGAAGGCGTGTTGTTGAAGTTTCGGTTGACAGTTAACATGACGCACTGCCACGGTATTACCTGTATTATTCATCGAACTTACGGTTTTTTATTTCATTTGCACCAAGAAAACAACAGTTATTTTGAGAGCTAGCTTATGTACTTTGAAATGGTTTCGGTAAGTCATGATCTGAGTTCCAAGACTGCTATTACATAACCTATAAATTATTTCAGATTTGTAATTATTAATTATGCTTTTTACAAGCGAGCCAGACGCTTTTATTATTATTAAGAAGTGATGGAGGATATTCAAACTAGAATGGAGAGAAGTACTAACAAATACCCTGCGATTTTGGCTGCACAAACTGGTACGAGTATAAGCAGGTACCTAAATAGCAAATCTAAAACTTAAAATTATTCTTTGTACAGGATTTCGTATGGAACTTGATTGAAAGCACTTCAGGAAAATCTACATTTGCACTCGTACAAGGTATCGGTAGTTCAACAGCTGTATCCACATGATTTTGGTCAACGGATTCAATATTGCCAATGGTTTATTGAGAATTTAAACAACAATTACCTGTTAGACTGCACATTTATGTTGAAACCAGCTTGCACCCCCTCAAAGTTGGAGTATGAGCAACTATGTCACGAAGGCGAATTATTGGCCCAATTTTTTTCCACGATACAATAAATGTAGAACGATGTAAAAATATTTTTCGACGACTGACATCGAAAGTAGATTTTTCTCACTGTCATTTGACAACAGAAAGTTGACATTTGCCGCTGATTTTTGGAGCTAAAGGTGCGCTTGCCGCTTTTGCATGATTGCTGGATTCGGCTTCGCCTCAACCAGCAACATTCATGCGCAAGCGGCAAGAATGCACTTTCAGCTCTTAACATACAATATACTATTAACAACCGATTATCGAACAATTACACCACGATGAGTTAAACGACGGATATTTTTCAACAGGATGGAGCTACACCCCACACAGCCAATATAACCCTTAATTATCTAAGAGAATTTTATGATGACCGTCTTATAAGCCGTAGAGAATGGCCGCCGAGAATCCCGGATCTTACGCCATTAGATTTAGACTAGCAACCCAGTGAGACAAATGTCTCATTTAAAAAAACAAAAAAGACCGTTTTTCAAATAGAACGAGTATTAAATAAAAACTGTACCCAGACCTGGAAGCTGTCAAAGTGGTTGCCTAACCGATCGAGGTTTTAAGGCGCAGAGGGTCGCAGCTCCGTTTGGCTGCTGAAACAGCGTACTGACACTTCCGGTTTTCGAGAAATCACGTGATTTCTCGAAAACCGGAAGTGTCATGTGACTGAAATTCGGTTCCTGACCTGACATGACCATTCCAAACATATAACTTTAATAACTTTGTTCTCTATCTCTTACGGTTTGGCTGCTGAAACAGCGTCCCGGACAGACAAAACAGCGTCAAGGACACACAAGTCTATTAAATAAAGGATTCTCAAGGTAGGCCATGAAAGGCGCTGTGATCATATTTGATTTCACTGAATTGGCAATATGTGAAAAGAAGTAATTGTCAAACATACAAAGTTTGGTTATATTATAATAATCAGTAGCGGTGGGTAGAGGGATTTCATTTGGCAGCGACTAACGTCATATGACAGATTCTTTGTGTTTTAAAGTGTGAAAATTGCTGTTGCTGTTGATTTTGTGAATTCTGTTATTTTGTTATTGCTATTGTTATTGTTGAAATTTTTGTGTGTGTTGTTAATTGTTTTGAAATGCGCCATACCACAATGTTGAGTACGCCTCTGATTTATTGTGTCATTTAGCTTAAATAGGGATAACAATTTAATGTCAATATGATAGATTCCAAAAGTGTTACCAATACAAAACTTGGAAGTTACTAGATTCAAACATTATTTCCGATTTTCACCGCGCTTCAATCTAGAATTTGTAAGCTGTGTATACACAGACCATTATTTGTATAAGGGTCGATCCATATGACGTGATCTAACTATAATGTTTTCGGTTATTTGACTAATTTAATTTTTTTAAATTTCTTATATGTTATTCCCATATACGTTAGCAGTTTAAAACAGGTTTTATTTTATTTTTATCCTAACCGGCTTATGTGCGGCGGCCATTTTCGTTGAACAATGCGTGTCAGTTTTTGACTTTGGAGACATTGGCGTTAACTTAAATATCATTGGACTGGATTGTGCTAAAACATTGTAACAAAAACCATTTTATTCAGCAAATTCTCCTTTTTAATTTTGGTCATTTACATTAAAAGACTTACTTTAAGACTAATAAGTGAAAAAACTTGGTATACAAATTAAACAATTTCCACTTTTTATGCTAAAATGTTGTGTTTTGGAAGTATTTCACTGAATTTAATTGATAATGAATAATTATATTAATTGTTGGATTATTTTTCAATAAAGTCAGTCGTTATGTATTAATATTGTTAAAAAGTCGTACTAAATACCACTCGAAGTGGATATATATTTTTTAAATATTTTGCCATTTTCATAGAAATTTAAAAGCAATAATTTATATGGAAACGGCAAAATATTTGTTAAAACTATATCCACTACTTGTGGTATTACCCTTGAGAATTATTTTGTATTAAATTGTTTTGTTCAGATATATTTTTCTGCAATAATTATTGTAATACTATTTAATACTGTCATTCATGTTTATTGTATTAAATTTTCCCCAAGATTTGTTAATTACAGTTGTGCAATGCACATCAAATTGGTTTTTCATTATTTTACATGAAAATAAGCTTCCTGTATCCTAAAAGTGTACCCCACTGTGGTTGCCACATGTAGTTTTCCAAAACACTGTTGCCAATGTGTTAAATGGGTTGCCTATATTACAGTAATCACGTGGTTTTTGGGCTATTTTGACGGCACTGTACTAACGCGCGAAACTTTAAATGCGGCATGCTCCGCGGGCTACAGCTAGTATAGTGACATTTGGCAACACCGATCCGCTGCATTGATAAAACCAGAATCGATGCGTCTCTATTGCTCTCTGTGTTACATCTAGCATATGTCACGTCTCGCAGTTTCGCGAGAAGTTCCGATTTGTCTCGAATATTCTGGAACGTTTGCTGCACCTAGTTCAATTCCAGTCAGTTTCAGTCAAGTCGATCCTTCTATTCTATCGTGAATGTGTATGTTGTAATTTGCGTGTTAACTGCAATTCACGGTATTCGAAAAGCAGTAGATTTATACAAAACCATGGAATCAAATTTTCAAGTGGGCGTAAACTAGCGTTACACCATAGTGAAGCATCAACAAGTGCACAGACGTGCGTGGTTCGGAAGATAAAATCAAGAAAATATTCTCAATAATACTTACATTTTGACTTTACCAACACTGAAGTAAATGAAGAAGAAAGGCCTCTGTGTGTCATTTGCTCAAAAATGTTGGCAGCAGACAGCATGAAACCTAATAAACTTAAACGACATTTGGCAACGCTTCATAGTCTGTACGTTAACAAACCCCGAGAATTCTTTGAAGTAAAATTAAAATAAAATAAAAAGCAAAAATCAATTAAAAAAACCTTGTGAATGAAAAAGCTTTACTTGCCTCTTACCAAGTTTCATATAAAAAGATCTAAAAAGCCTCACACCATTGGTGAAGAGCTTATTCCGCCAGCCGCAATGAGGTTGTAGAAACTATGTTCGGAGATAATTTTGCCAAACAATTGCAGTCCATAACTATATCAAAGATACTGCTGCCCGTCGAATTGGTGATACAGCTGAAGATGTACAGCATCAGCTTCTGGGGAAGTTGCTTGACAAAATTGTTTTCAATTCAGTTTGATGAGGCTGATGATAGCAATAAAGATGCTCATTTAATTGCCAATGTTCGATTTTGTGATGGTAAGTCAGCAGTAGATGAACTAATTTTCTGCAAACCAGCAGAACTCAAAGCAACAGCACTTATATTATGGTGCTCGTACAATGTCTGGAAGTTTCCAAAGTCTACACGCACTTTTGAACTAAAAATCTGCACGGTATATCTGGACACAGAGAAGCTGTGGCTTCCAAAGAAATGAGTCCTGGCCTAATAGTTCTAACGACGGTAGTAACCGTAGCTAATTATATAAACATGGGACCCCTAAAATCAATCATATTTTCTGCACGTTGTAAAGACATGGCACATGGGCGCAGTACATTCAGCGTTATTATTTTATTTCGAGGCAAGATGGTTATCAAGTGGGAAATGTTTGCACCGTGTTTATGAATTAAGAGATGAAATCGTCATTTTTCTGCAGAGGAAAACCGACCGGAAGCTGAGATGGTTTATTTCTGATGAAATTGAGCTACTTGGGCGACATATTCGAGAAATTAAATACCTCGAATCTTCAACCCCAAGGAGCAAACACACATATGTTGGATACGGGTGATAAAGTTAATGCTTTTTGTAGAAAATTGGAATTGTGAAGCAGATATTTAAAGCAAAAAAATCTAGAAATGTGGATGAATGTATTAAAATTTACAAGGCTGAAGTTGTTTTTGTAACCATTGAAAATTATTGAGCCATGCTCGCAAATAATTTTAAAAAGTATTTTCTTGTAAACAACAACTTGGTAGCAAGTTACGAGTGGGTTAGCGACCCATTTCAAAATACTCCCGAAAGTCTCTCAACTGCCGAAGAAGAAATCTTCATAGAGTTCACTGCAAGTAGCAAAACTAGACGACCATTTAGTAATAAATCACCCTTTGAAGTTTGGGCAGCAGTGGATGAGAGCTTTCTGCACTGAAAACGAAAGCATTTCGTATACTATTTCCATTTTCAACATCCTACCTTTGCGAAACCGGATTTTCTGCTCTGGCTGATTTGAAGACAAAATACAGATCTCAGCTAAATATAGTAAAAGAACTCAGAGTGTCAATTTCTAATATTAAACCTTCTTTGGAGAACTTTGTTCTGCAAGACAGGCACAAGGGAGTCACTCATAATTATTATTATACACTCGATAAATCTTAAAGCACATTTATCAAAACAAGTAAGCGAAAATATATTGTCTGTTGGTTTGTACATTTCATCTTTTCTTCTGACAAGAATACATATTTATATTAACTACAGATCTATTACGTCAGTGCTTTAGTCAGAAGCGGGAAATCTTAATTAAAATTCGTAATTTGCCAATCAAATATTAATTTATCCCACATTTCGTGACGATAAAATTATATTTTCAAATTTCCTTCTGTTTCGCAATATATTACGTCTACGACAGCCAGTACGCAGTTTTTAATCAGTTTTGCGTTTTGCGTTTGATCTCATTTTACAGATTTCTCCCAATATTTTGCGCCTGACACTTTGGTCGCAGGTAACGTTCAAACAAGAAAAGCAACAGAAATGGCAGGACAACAAGACAGCGCCACGGGAATTGCTTAAAGTAAAGTTTTTCAATCCAGTAATTTTTTATTAATCATTGCAATATATTTACAGTATATCTACAATTTTCAAATTACTACATATATATCCGCTGACTGTTATCTTTTCTAATTCCATGCTGCGACATATCTTATGTCTCCGGTAAAAACGTCAACAATTTTAAAGTATACATAAAATAATTCATATTTAGGTACACCTATCTTAGAGTAATCAACGTACACTTTTGTACGGAGACCACCCATGTAAGCTCTTACCCGCGGAGCAAACTCGTCTGCAAGTTGTTGATTTGATTTATAGGGACTGTATATTTCGAGAAGAATCTTTGCTAGATCCTTAGATTTGTCGGTTGTCATAAGTGGTCCAGCGATGCGAAGTACTGTGACTTGAGCCTAAAAACATAGGTACAAATTACACAAGAATGCATTATTTTTGGTTGTAACCGAATCCCTAACAGTACCTACTTTAATTTATGATATTGTAAAGGGAAAAACGTACATTTTATGTTTTAAAGTGTAAATTATTAATTTGGGATGTGACTGAAGTGTAGATTTTCCACTCTTCTCGTCGAAGAATTACTTAAGCGCTCTTATAATTGAAATTTTAATAAATGTAAGTAGGAAAATTTCAATTTTTTAAATGAATAATAGCCAGCGGCTAAAATGAAATGGAAGAATAACCAGCTGTGGATGTTTATGTCTAATAAAGTACAAATATACATGTATGGAAGCGACTGTGAGTAATAAATATTCAATGCAATAAAAATAAGGAACTGTAAACTGAATTGTAAGGAATTAATACTAGCGCATTAAATATTGTCGGTTATTACACACAACTATGACATGACAGATATCATCTACTGAGAGCCATGCATTTTTTGAAAATCAACCAATCCCGAACTGATTAACTGATTCATAGGAAAATTTATCAACCGATAAGCTCCCTAGTGTTAATTATCGTCTCCGTAGATGATGTCATAATTAGAAATAAAAATGCAAGAAACAAGCAATTTGAGTTTTTTGGCATTATTGGATAAATTTTAAATCATAATTCGTATACCGGTTTTGTGTAATAATCCGCAAAATACCCCTCTTGCATACCAAAATTTATTCTAATTTTGACTCATGCACTTCATGCACTTTACAAAATTATCAGCAATTTGGCATTCACTAGGGATATTACCATTGATTATTTTGTCGATATGAACGAAATTATCTCAGAATCCAGTGGACGTGAATTATTCGGTAAGAATATTGTTCTATGTACTATTAGCTCGAGAAACGAAGATTTTGTAATGTTCAAATTGCACAAGTACCAGAATTGCACTAGCGCAAAATTATTATGCTAATTAAATTACCTCCATGAAAATTAAGATAAACAGTCTTCCGGTATTGATTCTTTGAAGATGTGGCAAAATTATTAAATACAATATCACATACAAACCTTTCTACCAGTTTCTGATTTTTCTTCAGAACTACCATCACTTTTAGCATACGCTGGCTTGGAGTCTGCAAAGAGACTTTCTTAAATATAGTTAATAACCTAGTTGAAAACATTCACTACAAGAAAAAGATAATATAAACACTTACGTGTGTATTCAATACACACACCCAAAACTAAACCGACAACCAAAACTGTTAAAGTTCTCATCTTTGCAACTGCTGCTGCTATAACTGTTGAGATGAAATGTTAGCTCCGTTTATATACAAAATTTGTAGTATTTGTTAGGGTTTTAAGTATTAATTGACTATTGTTTTGTTAGTACCGCTATTCCTTTGATTTTATTAAAACGTATGTTTCTTAAGTTAATTGTTATTCAAAATAATTGATGTAAATCTACCGTTCAAATCTTATCAATAATTTGCTACGTTTAAACTTTACGATAAGTTTCTGTCATTTTATTTAATTTTCAAATTTTCCACTTTTTTCAGGCTCTTGTTTTAACAAAAAATTATTACCGCATTCTTTCGTTAATCCATTAGCACACTGATAACATTTCATTTCAGGACTAAAGGGTTAATTATTAATAGGTTTATAGAACTATTTGATAAATATTGTCAAGGGTTCAATTCCAAAGTTTGGTGTTAGTACTTGGAATTGTTATAAATCGTCGAAAATCATTGATGTAACAGCACCCCGAATGACCGGCATGGCCATCACGAAGTAATCCTACGCGTGTTGACATACATCACCTTTTAAATTGAATTCTGTGCTGAACTAAAATACTAAGGGATTCCTGCAATGTATTTAATTGTTGTCAACCAAGTTAGACCAATGTAGCTACTGTTATAGGGCATAAATAGTAATTTATTATACAGGACGATAAAGTTAAATTTTATCCACGAGTGAATCGTTTAACGTCGAGATGAAGTTGAGACGTTAATGATTCAAGAGTTGATAGAAATAACTTTATCGTCGTGTATAATACATTTTTTTTTCTATAGCAAGAACTTTAACAATTTCAAAAGAAAATGACAGTCAATCGCATTTCAAAATGTCAGTAGCTAGATTGGGTTGCTTCAATAATACGAAGCTATCATATTGCGTAATTTTTGTTCAATTTTGAGTTAATTTTCGTAATAAAAATGAACAATGAGCCTACGTAACTGAAACTTTGCTTTTCGAAATGATTGTATCAGAATATTTTTCAATGAAATTGCTGTTTTTATTCAAAGCTTAATAAAAATGCAACAAGTTAGAGTATTGTACTTTGAAAATTATTATTAAATTGTCATTTCGATGCCGACCCTCGCCAAACCCTAGTGATTTATTTTAAATTTGACTAGTGCGTTTTATAAAAGGTGTGCTTCAAAGTAACTAAGACGCTTTACGTATAAAATAAAAACCAAACATGACAATGTCGTGACAACTAGGGTTCAAACCCGACTTAGGGCCGGCGCAAAAAGCTTTTGTTTTTAAATTAAATAAATGCGAGCGAGAGAGAACAGCTGCGATGAGTGAGGCGATTTAAAATAATTATTCACATGTGGTTAATGTAGTTTTTTAGAAATAAGAGTCGAGTATTGTGAACACATTTATTTTAATAACAATATATTTCTTTATTACAAAGGGTTTGCGGTTTTATTTTCGTCCGTTTGCATTTATACTGGGATTTTTAAAACTAAAATACAGTTTTGATCGATATAATGACACAATTTCAGCCGCTTACTTATAAAATAAAAACCAAACATGTCAATCTCGGTGTTACAAATTAAAAAGACCGTCGTGCCATCAAACCTGCACCGATTTGTTGGAAATTTTTAAAATATTGCCCCTCGAACAACATGCTTTTTCCAGGAGCGACAAAATCATATGTTCACTGATTTTAAGGAAACGGCTTGCAAATTAAATTAAAAACGCCTAATTGTAATTTCTTCAGACAAAGTTTAAATTGATATTATAATGAAATTTGAGCAATTTTGAAATTTAAAACAATAGAGAGAGATGGCTGATTTACCAATTGAAATTCAAAAACGGGCGCCAGAGAGCAAAACAGTTACGTTTTCCGTGACGAACAAAGCATCGTCTCCAAGGCTGTTTAAACGGACGAGCATTGTTAGTCACAACCGCATGTCTCAACCTGTTTTAAATTGCAATCCTCGTTATACAACCGAAAATTCGTAATGCAGAGGAATACGAGTACTTTCAACAAACGATCAAATTAATTGACCAAGAACTTTTTGTAATAAAATGCACAAGACTTCCCGACGGTTGCATCGATTTTAAACTTTAAATACCGTTCCATTTCAAAGTTTAAAATTTGATATTATAATGAACTTTGAATAAAGTAATGTCTATTTATTTTAAGTTCGGGACTACGAATGAAAAAGAGAAAGCTATAGAAACCAATGAGGATTGGGTGAGATAGCACACGACCTGTTGGGAAAAATTATAAAAAGTGGTTTCGCTATATAGTAGGCAGGGACAATGGGAATCTCGATAATCCATTCATGCGCGTCACTCAAATTATAAAATAAAAGAATTATTTCCATGAAAACCAGTTACAAAGCCAATTTTTAAAAAATTGTATCAACCTTTAATCACAATAGGCTACACAATTCCATTCTTATAATTTATATTTTTGAAAAAATATTTTGTTTAAAATCTGGAATCAGAACAGTGAAATGGGTTTCCGATAGTCACATTAAAATTTGCAGCGCCGCCGTGGTGTCAAGACACGGTTGCACCTAATTTGTGAACACGAACGTAGAGCGTTCAAACCAAGGTCGTCCAAGGATTTTTTTTAAATATAAATATCCATTCTGTGAATGCAGGAGAGAGACAAGGAGTACAAGAGAGTGAGATTTACCAGTTTGAAATTCAAATCATTGCGCGAAAATTGAAATTAAAACGACAGCCGCGAGAAGTGCGCAGGCAGAAAACCAAGATGACCGACACCCGGGAAGTTTAAATTCAAAAAAGGTAACTTAACCCTAGAACGCATACATCTAAGAAAGTTACATTAACGCATATGTGGTGTCGTATACGACACCACACCTTCTTTTGTTTAATGAGGCACTTTAAATTTACTACACGCCTTTTTTAATATCTGGAAGTTAATTTTGACTGCATAGATGCATATTAAAGCGCAAAACGGAAGTTAAAGTTGTTAAAACATTTATTTATGAGTATAAATAAATTAATTGTTAAATCTAAGGAACTGATCAGGTAGGTACTAATATCTACGTTAAACAGTTTTGACAAATAACTACAGTGTGATTTTTTTAAAACTCAATTGCCTTGGGTAGACTGAATCAGTTGGCAGTACTGAAGTGTATTGTTGGTGACACTGTCTGTGTCAAAACTGACGCAAAACCTAACCTGCTAACCTCGAATTTGACATAGACTTGCAGTGTCAGCAACAATACATTTCAGTATTGCCATCTGATTCAGGCTATCCAGGGCTTGCTGCAATTGAGTTTTTAAAAAATCACTCGGTAGTCTCTGTTCAGCACATAAATTACACTGCAGGTTATCAGGTTTGGTTTTGCGTCAGTTTTATCACAGACTGACTCAAAATTTAACCTGCTAACCTCGCAGAGGATCTTTTTTTGGATCTCAGGATATTTGCATCATAACCTTAAAAAGTTATTTAATGTCAATTGAAATTGGTTCTAATTATAAGGGTGGCTATCTCTGTTTCTTCTAGTAATTATAGTTAAAATATTATTGAGTGATCTTTGTAATATGTTATTTTGGTTGCCTGCTCCACTCTATCTGTTCGGCGGCTCAAGTATAATAGCTAACTAGCAATCCTATTAAGACAGTAGTGATAGCTATTTTAACAAATTCCACTTTGCATTACGTTACTATGAAAATTATGTACGTACACTGACAGATGGCAAGTTGTTACCAACCAACACCTACCGAGAAAACTTGTTACATGATTGCATAGATGGCGTCATATGCGACACCAAGTAACTAAAAAAGTAATTATAAAGCTTGTAACAATTTTTGGAAATTAAAAATTAAAGGGATATATCAATAATAATCTGCTGGAGAGGTACTGAAAATACGAATATGATAACATAACAGCAAATCACTAAAAACTAGATAGTTAGATAGGTGGTGTCTCATATGACGCCACCTATGCGTTCTAGGGTTAAAAAAAATCTGAAAAATTTCAAATTCAAATATTCGAGCGAAAATGAAAATGGCCGCCGCTTAATTCCAGAAGCAAATTAAAAATGGCCGCCGCGTAATTTAATCAGTAGCACATATCAAAATTAAGTATCAAACTTCATATGTGATTAATTAGATCAAAACGCGAAAATTAATTACATCAATCCGCGAAAATTAATTAGATCAATCCGCGGTTTAATTCGCGGAATCAGATCAAATCGCGGATTTAATTCGCGGTTTAATTAGATCAATCAATTAAAAGTGGAGGGGATAGCTGTTCTCCTTCTACTGTAGAGGCAATAGGTTTTGTTGCATCATGTAATACAAAATGTTTTGCAGAACGTATGGGTATGAATAAAGTATCTGCAGAATGGATGCCCAGAATGCATACACATTTATCGAAAGATATGTAAATATGGACGAATTGTGAGTTTACTGTTACGATCTTGAGTTGAAAATACAATATATGGAGTGCAAACGACGGTTTACCGCTGCCTCGCAAATACTAGGTTCGACCATCTGCTGGCAGGATAATTGTCGGTTTTTTGGAGTGCAAAGGGAATATTACATATAGATTATGTGAAACGTCGGATCACCATAACAGAAAACTATTACGCAAGTTTAATTTTAAAACGTGGATAAACTATCAAGGCTAAATAGCAGGAAAATGTAGCGAAGAGTTTTCTTCCATCAAGACAATGTGTCAAGTCACAAGTCCAAAGTGGCGATGGCTGCCATTGCCAATGCAGGCTTCGAATTAATCGACCACCCTCTTTATTCTGCAGATTTGGTTCCCAGTGATTACAAATTGTTTTCAAAACTTAAATACACTTCTGCTAAAATAAATTTTTTAGCGATAACGAAGAGATTAACGGTGTGAATCAGTGGTTTGAAGAGCTGAACAAAACACTCTGTCGACAGGCTTCTGCAATGCTCGAGCATCGCTTGGGATAAGTGCGTTACTGTTAAAAGCGATTATGTTGAAAAATAGTGTTACAGGTTTTTGTTTTTCCTCAGTGTAGATTGGTCAGGAGTCGGACAAGGAGATCGCCCCTCGTAATCACGAAAAACTCATCTTCCGCACGCATTTTTTTCAAATCTTTACATGTCAAGGGTCCTAGAAGAAGAAAAACGGGTGTTCTCAATTCCGTCTGTCTCTGTGTCTGTTCCTGCTATAAATCAAACACTATTTGTTGGAGGAAGATGATACTTTGCATGCGGATTATATGCCTTCCTGGCATGGAACTAAAGAAAGTTTATCAGTAAAATATATACATGGTGAGCAACTTAAAAAATAAAATTCCTCCTATTTTGGCTCTAACTCAAGCACTGTTACTTAAACGAAAGTAATATTTTGCACATAACCCAGGTTTTTACCATTAACGAAAATGTAACCTAACCAATGCACGATAAATGTTGTAAAAAAATCAAAAAGGGAGCACTGAACAAGTACCTTGTGTTTAATGCAGCTGCATCGCAGATATTCGAAGGGCCTTGTCAGGTCATTTTGGTATTTTAAATAGCCACCTAGGCTTTAGGGCAGCGTGCCCGTATGCTAAACCCTTTTAGTTACTTATTTGGCTCCATCACCTAATTCCAGAATCATGATTTTGCACATATTTAGCCCCAAACGCAGTATTTCTCGTCGGTTGGAGCCCCCCTCTGATGGCGCTTTGACAGCCGAGCGTTATCGCTCGCAAGAATTCCGAATCTTCTAGAAAACACGCCGTTGCGGCGTGCTACCATTGTCGCCGGCATTAATTTGTTTCATTTTATCGCCTCGCGATTGGCTGCCGAGGTTTAGTCACGTGGGGACGCGACCGATGTGACCTGTAGCAGCGCTTCCCTCTGGGCAGTTGATCGCAGCCCGTTGCAGAAAGCGTTCGTTTGGTGGTTGTGTTATCCAGGCGGCGTCCTTCGGCCCCTTTGGTGCCCGAGGACGCCTGCCGCTGTCCTTTTAGTATTGTTGCCGTGGAGGCCCTCTTTTCCGTTGCCCGTCTCGAGCTGTGGCAGCGAGCGCTGCGAGAATGGTTTCACCTTCGAGAGGTGTTGTGTTTGTGCGTGCTCCGAATTATTTCGGCGTAGCGTGGGTGCATCTTGAGCCCAGTTCCTGCTCCCGTAAGTAAGGGATCGTGCCCCTTCATCTCGACATTCGAGGATCTGTCCCGCAGAACGAAAGTGGCCTATTTTTCGTCGTCCAGTTGTACGCGTCCTGACGCGTCTCACGTCGCCAGTATGGCGGATGTCCACTCATCCCTATAGCCGTCGAACATCGAATGTACCTGCCACCTAAGACTGCAGCCTGTCGCAACTCAACTGTACCAGGCTCCCCAACCGCCTACATATTAAGGTATGTGTCTTTGAACTGATTACCGCTATTAACGCGAGTGTACCTGTCCCGCGGAGAGCATTAAGCCCCGCGTGCGAGCTGTATTGGGACGCCGCGAGCGAGCCCGTCACATCTCTTGTGCCTACAGGCACTGTCGTCATATTTGTGCGTTCATTCCGAATTACAGACTGTCTATTTTACAAGGGCTTGCATTACTGTTTGTTGCATAAGGCGTCGCGCCCGCATATTTGTACTTTCATTCCGAATTACAGACTGTCTATTTTACAAGGGCTTGCATTACTGTTTGTTGCATAAGGCGTCGCGCCCGTATATTTGTACATTCATTCCAAATTACAGACTGTCTATGTTACAAGTGCTACTTTGTTCATTACTGTTCAACATCTGTCGCTAGGTTTAGAGCGCGCGCCAGCTGGTGTTTTCTTAGATATAATCTATTCATAGATATAGGGCGACGCACTCCGCTGCCCCACTGTAACCCGTGATTCAATACATGATTTGTTAGTTAAGGGAACTATTGTTTTGTTTCGACTTGTGCATGTTCTGTTTCAGATAAGCGCCCCCCTTCAGTGTACTGATTATTGTGCGACGGGACGAGGGAGCTTTGAGCGTACATGTGGGTGAGACAGCTGCGTAGTCGCGGTCGGATTGGCACCTAATTACAATCTTTGCATAAGGCAATCTCGAAATTGTTATTTGACCTTGCAACTCTTGAGTAATCCTATCGTCGGAGTATTTTGCTTGCTTCGCTCCCGTCTAACCGTCCAGGCCCGGTTAGTCGGGTTAAGACAGGCTTGGTGGCGCCCTCATAATTCTGACATACCCTATATATATATATATGCCGCAACACGCTTGCCCAGAACGTATCGTGTGACTCACGCCCGACTCCCTGAGCGTTCCAGCCGTGGCCTTTAGCCTATTTTGAGCCGATCTCAGGGCAAGTGTGCCAGTTTTTCAGGACTGATTCCGTGGTGCGATGCTCACCTTGGGTGGGTGTCGTAAAGTTATTTTAATACCGTAACAGCCTGTGTAGCCTCGTGCGACGAACGGTCGGGATACCGCCAAGCGTTAAAATTGCATTAGCAAGAAGATGTGAAGTTCGAATCCCACCGCCGGTAACGTTTTTTTATTTGAAAATTAATGTATGTAATTCGAATTACCAAGTGTTTCCTATTACTGTTTCGTTGTTATGGGAAATGTTAAGATAATTTAAATCCTAGTTTTCTTTGAATATAGTTAGATATCACAAAATCCACTTGCGAGGGAAATTTCGAGTAAACCCCTTGACAAATTTTTATTTCTCAGCTAGTGCATTCCTGGATATCAGTCGATACTTCTGCCAGGTTTGGGGCGAGGGCTTAGATTGCACACCCAAACCAAATCTGCACTTGCTGTTCTTAAATCGTTTTTAACAGAAATACCTTTCCTTGTAAAGTATCAGTATTATTGACTAATCTGGGGTTCCGCATGTAATTGCATTATATCCAGTTCTATAAATCCTGCATACAGTAAACCTACAGACAGGAAAGAAAATATATATACAGCGTGTTTTAATATACATAATAAAATGATTGAAATCCTATTTCTCCATGGAGTATGAAGCAATCGCCTTCATAAAGCTCAGCCAAATGTTTCTTTACTATCAATTGTTTTTTTAGAACACCTGCGTTCAAGCTCTAAGAGCACTGTTGGTTTAATTTGTGTGCAGTTTTCTTTTGTTGCTGCTAACTTTATTACTTGCACGTTCCACAACTTATTAATATCTTATATAATAATTGATCCAGAACGTATACTCAAACTTTTTAAAATCTAAGAAGTGCAATCTGTCAACTCAACGAG
Organism: Agriotes lineatus; assembly: GCA_940337035.1. Classification (NCBI taxonomy): domain Eukaryota; kingdom Metazoa; phylum Arthropoda; class Insecta; order Coleoptera; family Elateridae; genus Agriotes; species Agriotes lineatus. The sequence goes on from OW679201.1 coordinate 35,925,730, forward strand.
TAGTAGAACATTGTGTTGGCTAAGACTATCGCAGGGGGTGTAGTTACACTAACGGTTTCAGACGATTTTTAACAATTTATTGTACATACTAACACCTAAATTTTGAATTCATAACCTGAGAATATCTATCGAATAGTCTTAGAAAACTATTAACTAACCATTTGCTTGGTTTCTGAAATTAAATTTTATCAGTGTACTAATAGATAAACAAAGAATGCGGTAGTAATTTGTTCTTAAAGGAAGAGGCTTAAAAAAGTGGAAAATTTGGAAATTAAATAAGATGACGGGAGTTTATCGTATATTTTAAACGTAGCAAATCATGAATAGGATTTCAATTGTAAATCGATAACAATTAATTTAAGAAATAAACGTTTTAATAAAATCTGAAGAATATCGGAACTAACAAAACAATTGGTGACTGATATGTTAAACCGTAGCAATTACTACAAAATTTGTATATAAACGGCGCTAACATTTCATCTCAGCAGTTATAGCAGAAGCAATTGCAAAGATGAAAACTTTAACAGTTTTGTCTGTCTGTTTAGTTTTGGGTGTGTGTATTGAATACACACGTAAGTGTTTATGTTTTATTTTTTATTCTTTTAGTAGAAGTAACTAGGTTATTAACCATATTTAACAAAGTCTCTTTACAGACTCCAAACCAGCGTATGCTAGTAGTGATGATAGTTCTGAAGAAAAATCAGAAACTAGTGGAAAGGTTTGTATGTGATATTGTATTTAATAATTGTGCCATCTTTAAACAACCAATACCGTAAGACTATGTTAATTTCCATGAAGCTAATTGAATTCGGATACTAATTTTGCACTAATGCAATTTTGGTACTTATACAATTTAAACATTACAAAATCTTTGTTTCTCGAGCTAATGGTACATAGGACAATATTTTTATCAAATACTTCACGTGCACTGGATATCCTCGACAATATTTATTGTGCTAGTGACATTTGTTTACAATTCAAGTTGCAGTTTTTTATTTTTATTGCGTCCATTTTCTATTACTCACATTTGTACCTACTCAATTATTAAACATTCACATCCACCGGGGGTTGTTCTTCCATTTAATTTTAGTCGGTAGCTATTATTTATATTCAAAATTGAATTAGCCGGACCTACATTTATTAAAATTTCAAATTATAAGAGCGCTTAAGTAGGTAATTCTTTGACTAGTTGCGAGGAGAGTGAAAAGCTACACTTCAATCACATCCCAAAATAATAAGTTACACTTTAAAACATTGAATGTACGTCTTTCGCTTCAGAATATCATAAATTAAACTACTGTTAAGGATTCGGTTAGAACCAAATAAATGCATTTTTGTGTAATTTGTACCTATGTTTTTAGGTTGAAGTCATAGTACTTAGCTTCGCTGGACCACTTATGACAAGCGCCAAATCGAAGGATCTAGCAAAGATACTTCTCGAAATATACCTTACCTCTAAATCCAACCAAGAACTTGCAGACGAGTTTGCTCCGAGGGTAAGAGCTTACATGGGTGGTATCAGCACAGAAGTGTACGTTGATTACAGTGACATAGGTGTGCCGAACTATGAATTATTTTATGTATACTTTAAAATTAATGATGGTTATTTCAACACAAGATTTGTCGCAGCATGGAGTTAGAAAGGATAAAAGTTGGCGGATATATCCAGTAATTTGAAAATTGTTGATTTACTGTAAATGTATTGCAATGGCTAATAAAAAATTACTGCATGGAGTGGAAAACTTTACTTTAAGCAATTTCCGTGGGGTTATCCGTGCGTCACTGCCTGTTACTTTTCTTGTTTAAACGTTAGCTGCGTGCCAGGATCAAAATATTGGGACAAATCTGTATGATGGGATCAAACGCAGCAGTGGAGAAACTGTAGCGTTACTAAGATAATGGCCTAAAAACGCCTGTCGGGCAAAGGATGGTCATAAACTCAAACTTGACACTAAGTGCAGATCTAAATTTGTAAACGTCAGTGTGATTTGTATCGTCACGCAAACAATGTAGACTAACGTGTCAAAAACGTCAAAGTATAAATTCTAAAAACAGCAGGACGGATGTCACAAGCGTAGAGGCACCCGACGACCAAAAGAAGGGTTACGTAAATATCCTGGTGACCCAAATGTCCAGGCAAAGAGCAATGACCAACCCTGGTCAGAATACAGTCATAAAATCTGGAATATGAAAGGAGCACACGCAATGACCAGACTCGTTTTATTATCGGAAGTCATCCCAAACTTGCCTATCACAATAGGGCGAAGGGTCGGCTGGACAATGCTATTGCATCCGAAAGAATAGCCGGCGCTTCTTCCATTCAAACGCTTGTTATATAAACTCGAGTAGCCTAGTTTTGGAGATCAGTTTTTGTCCCAGATCAGTCTTGATGACATCATTTGCGCTTGTACAACTCAAACGCATTTTTGCTAAGTCAGTAACGAAAACCGGGCTACTTACAATTCGTATTCGTAATTTTTCGTAATATTAACGGATGCGTACACTTGTGTATTTGTTTATTTGTTTAAAATTAAAATAAAGGAAGGTTATTGTTTTCCACAAACGTGTGTATTTTACTGAACTAAATTCTACAGTAAAAATTTACTACGCATCAACTAAATTCGCAAATAGTAACAAAAAAACAAAACCGATTAAAAAACTGCTTACTGGCTGTCGTAGACGTAATATATTGCGAAACAGAACGAAATTTGAAAACATAATTCTATCGTCACGAAATGTAGGATGAATTGATATTTGATTAGAAAATTACGATTTTGAATTATGATTTCTTGCTTCTGATTAAAGCAGTGACTTACCAAATCTGTAATTAATATATGCATTCTTGTCAAAGGAATAGATGCATTGTGCAATGCAACAAAAGATATATTTTCGCTTACTCATTTTGACAAATGAACTGTAATATTTACTGCAACCGAGATTTTCTATGTACGACAACTATATCAAACGTGTTAGACTTATACATTTAAATAATAGTAATTTTAGGTACGCTACCTGCATCCTGGAAAATTCCTTCCTCCTTTTGTGTTGCATTACTGCTATCTACCACGTTACGTTCTTTAAATATACCGTTTTGAGGGAAATTTTACCTGTCACTTCGAACTGAAAAAAGCGAATAAGCTCATCGAATTACGTGGTACCAGTGCAGTCGATAATTGACTCTTACATCAGTTAGGGCCATGATAAATAAGTATCACGTGCGTTTGCTAAAGACGAATTAACCAGATAGTATTACTACTAGAGTGCAATTAGTTTAAATTAGTTTTGAGAGTGATTCCCTATTAATGTAGTTGCTTGTTGGGGTTAGAATGAGTGATATACGAGTTTACACGATTAGCCCTAGAACTGCCATGATATTTATTCTTCCTAGTATTGCCGTGTAGTGGCACCAGGAGCCCACGCACATATTTTTTTCAAATCGTGTATTTATTTTGTCTACATGGTGTTGCAAAAATAGAGTATTAACTTCATGTTACGCTATTGAGGAATACTTCCTGATCAAAAAAATATTTATAAAAAAACGGTGTTATATTTTTAAGATATGGGTGTCCAAAGTCTTCATGAGTCCTCACGAGCGGTAAATACAAAAAACATTTTCTATTCAAGTAAAATACCTTTTCTGTTCAAAATTCATCAACATATTATGAATCAAAGCTGTTCGTAATGTAAAGCTGTAGTCTCATAAACAATCTGCGACGATTTTTATGTAAGCTTGTTATCACAAAAGTACTTTATCTGAAACTACAATGTGTGCTTTCTATGAAAACGGTTAAGTAACATGTGAGCAAACGAAGATGAAATCAAGCTTGGCTTTGAAATATTTGTTTTCTGAATAAAATGTTGGTGGCACTGTACGTCTATGTCAAATTCGATGTTAGCAGGTTAGGTTTTGGATAGGTTTGGGTCAAAACTGACGCAACACCTAACCTGCTAACCTCGAATTTGACGTAGACTTACAGTGCCTCCAACATATTATTCATACAACAAAAGTTTCAAAGCCAAGCTTGATTTCATTTTCGTTTGCTCACATGTTATATTCTTTACAAAATAAACCTAGAACAAGTAGTCTACCGTGAAATACACAAATAGTCTTTTAAATATAAATACTAACGTGTGGGCTCCATGCCGTGCCGTGTTAGAGTAAATAGGTTTTCAATTACTTTAAATACCGCACTCGACAGCATAATATAAATTTTGGTGAACCCAACATGAGGCTTTTAACTGATCTTTCTACACCAATACATATTGTTACGATTTACGTTCTTTAATGAAAGGAACTATACGCGGTTGTAGGAATAGACTGTAAATTAGTTAGCTATCAGCCATTTGTATCATAAATATTTTAAGGTAGTATTTCGTAGCAAAATGGTATATTAAAATTACAACAAGCGAATATTTAGCCGATGTTTAGAAACGTGCCTTTCTCTGGGAAGCTGGAGATATTTCAATCTCACGGAATGGTTAAAGGCAAATTTATGCAAGGTTTACCTCGTGAGCCGAAAAATTGGAAGAAGCTAGATATTGGTACGTGACCAGAAGTGCAAATGTGCAACTCGGTCAAAAAATTAGGCAGAATTACGTGCCGGCTGGAGCAAATACTTTTTAGTAGAATTGTAAAACTTTATTAGCGATAATTTGCGAGGTGTCGCCGCTTGATAAATTTTAGCTGGTGAAAGCTTCAAATTTGTCAAATTCATAGAACTATTATGAACTGTCACGTCCGTATGTACGTGCCAAAAGCAGATGACATAATCATTCTCATAAGGGGCAAGTATCCAACCATCATTGCGGCCCTCATGCAAAGGGTACTGAACATTACTCAGGGATGGTGCAATAGGGAAAAAGTCAAAGTAAACCCTAGCAATATATCTATAATAACTTTCACTAACAAAAGAAATGTAGAGGCTGTCAACAACCTCACAATCATTTGTGAAAGAATTCAGGTTGGCAAGGAAGTGAAATATCTGGGTATTACCCTAGATGCAAAACTGAACTGGAATTCACACCTAGATAAAACAGCAAACAAAGCAAAAATGGCCCTTATGATGGGTAGGCGCATGTTTGGTAAAACATGGGGACTGAAACCAATGATGGTTCATTGGTACTACATAACAGTAGTCAGAGCCGCGATATCCTATGACACCTTGGTATGGTGGCCAAAAGCAGAACAAAAAACAGTAATCAAAAAACTTCCAGGATACAGTGACTGGCTTGTTTGTGCATCTCTGGAGTTATGAATAGCACTCCAACAGCATCTATCGAAGTTGTTTTGGGACTAACACCTCTAAACATATATCGAAAAGGGGAAGTCCAGATTGGAGCATACAGAATGAAAGCCACCGGAAACTGGAACACCAAACGACACCAACTCTTCGGTGGAACTCCACATGGAGCAGCTCTCACACACGAGCACATCGTCAAAAAACATCCTACTACTCGTTGAAGGTGCAGATCTATTTTAATAGGGCCAGGGGGGGGGGGGGGGCAAAAGACCACAGAGTCGAAGTGCAAAACTGGGCTCACTACTAACCCATCTAAATCCCTGCTTTTAATCAATCAATCAATCAATGTACGTGCCAAAAGTCCAAAATTTAGAACTGCTCTGATAGGCCTATTTGGATTTTTTTAAAGGCCTACCGAGTTTTCTTGGTCAAACTGGACTTGGAATTTAATTAGTTAATAAGAAGAAGTTAATAAGTAAAGTTAAGAAGTAACGGTGTTAAACTTAAGTAATTCTGTAAACGGCAGAAAATAAATGCAAGTATTTATAGTTAAGTATTTTTATTAATCTCACATCAATAGCTTTGGTCTTCGTGTACAAGTGTATTTTAACTAGAAGGATTGCCAGTTATCCCGACTTTATGCGTATCGCGACAATATATAGTATATAGCATATAAATAAACGAAATCTGAAACTGGAATTAATAATATTAATGCCACAATCGACTCGTATTAGATTCACCCCAAAAGATTCGAAATTGTGTTTTCAACAGATCTTCACGGTTTAGAGAGTCCCCTGAGCCCAAAAAAATGTTTCGGTTCATTGGTCTGTCTGGTCTTACATTTTTAATGTGTATTGATGTGAGATAGGTTTTTTTCATCTTTTTTTATTAACTCCCCTTTTAAATGGAACACCGGGTATATTATTACATTTTCGAATTCGGCTTAAAATTTTAGGCTAACTCTCTATTTGGTACAGTTTCTGTAGAACTGGTAATTTTTGAAAATTTTTGACAAATGCTTACATATTAAAAATCAAATTTTTGGCTAATTATAAGATCACTGTAAAAGGAAGTTGTGTGCGTGTATCACACCAAATTTTTTCATTTACAAGCGCCAGCCAAAATGTCCGCCAAAACGGTATATTTAAAGAAGGTAAGGTGGGAGATAGCAGTAATGAAAGAGACGAAGGAATTTTCCAAGGGGTAGGAAGCCTGCCTGAAATACTATTATATAAATTTATAAGTATAACACGTTTGAGATAGTTGTTGCACATGACAATCTCGGTTACAGATCTATAAAGTCAGTGCTTTAGTCAGAAGCGGGAAATCATAATTAAAATTCGTAATTTGCCAATCAAATATTAATTCGTCCCACATTTTGTGACGATAAAATTATGTTTTGAAATTTCGTTCTGTTTCGTAATATATTACGTCTACGAGAGCCAGTACGCAGTTTTTTAATCACTTTTGTTTCTCCACTGCTGCGTTTGATCTCATCATACAGATTTGTCCCAATATTTTGATCCTGGCACGCAGGTAACGTTTAAACAAGAAAAGTAACAGAAATGGACGCACGAACTGCCCCACTGAAATTGCTTAAGTAATGTTTTCCAATCCATCCAGCGAAGATACGGAAGCTCTGACCTTCCGCCTTGCACACTAAGCTCCTTAGTGGGGTGTTAGTGCCTCAAAATTTTTTTTCCTCCACTGCTGCGTTTGATCTCATTATGCAGATTTCTCCCAATATTTTGCGCCTGACACTTTGGTCGCAGGTAACGTTCAAACAAGAAAAGCAACAGAAATAACAGGACAACAGGACAGTGCCACGGGAATTGATTAAAGGAAAGTTTTCAATCCAGTAATTTTTTATTAATCATTGCAATATATCTACAATTTTCAAATTACTAGATGTATCCGTCGAGTCTTATCGTTTCTAATTCCATGCGACGACATATCTTATGTCTCCGGTAACAACGTCAACAATTTTGAAGTATACATAAAATAATTCAAATTTAGGTACACCTATCTCAGTGTTATCAACGTACACTTTTGTACGGAGACCACCCATGTAAGCTCTTACCCTCGGAGCAAACTCCTCTGCAAGTTGTTGGTTTGATTTATAAGGACTGTATATTTCGAGAAGAATCTTTGCTAGATCCTTCGATTTGGCGCTTGTCATAAGTGGTCCAGAGAAGCGAAGTACTGTGACGTGAGCCTAAAAACATAATTACAAATTACACAAGAATGCATTATTTTTGGTACCTAATTTAATTTATGATATTGTAAAGGGAAAAACGTACATTTTATGTTTTAAAGTGTAAATTATTAATTTGGGATGTGATTGAAGTGTAGCTTTTCCACTCTTCTCGCACTTAGTCGAAGAATTACTTAAGCGCTCCTATAATTGAAATTTTAATAAATGACATGACAGATATCATCTACTGAGAGCCATGCATTTTTTGAAAATAAACCAATCCCGAACTGATTAACTGATTCCTAGGGAAACTTATCGACCTATAAGCTCCATAGTGTTAATTATCATCCCCGTAGATGATGTCATAGTTAGAAATAAAAATGCAAGAAACAAGCAATTTGAGTTTTTTGGCATTATTAGATCAATTTTAAATCATAATTCGTATACCAGTTTTGTATAATAATCCGCAAAATACCCCTCTTGCATACCAAAATTGATTCTAATTTTGACTCATGCACTTCATGCACTTTACAAGATTATCGGCAATTTGTCATTCACTAGGGATAATTACTATTGATTATTTTGTCGATATGAAAGAAATTATCTCAGAATCCAGTGGTCGTGAATTATTCGTTAAGAATACTGTTCTATGTACTATTAGCTCGAGAAACGAAGATTTTGTAATGTTCAAATTGCACAAGTAGGTACCAAAATTGCACTAGCGCAAAATTATTATGCTAATTAAATTACCTCCATGAAAATTAAGATAAACAGTCTTACGGTATTGATTGTTTGAAGGTGTGGCAAAATTATTAAATACAATATCACATACAAACCTTTCTACCAGTTTCTGATTTTTCTTCAGAACTACCATCACTACTAGCATACGCTGGCTTGGAGTCTGCAAAGAGACTTTCTTAAATATAGTTAATAACCTAGTTGAAAACATTCACTACAAGAAAAAGATAATATAAACACTTACGTGTGTATTCAATACACACACCCAAAACTAAACCGACAACCAAAACTGTTAAAGTTCTCATCTTTGCAACTGCTGCTGCTATAACTGTTGAGATGAAATGTTAGCTTTGTTTATATACAAAATTTGTAGTATTTGTTAGGGTTTTAAGTATTAATTGACTATTGTTTTGTTAGTACCGCTATTCATCTGATTTTATTAAAACGTATGTTTCTTAAGTTAATTGTTATTCAAAATAATTGATGTAAATCTACCGTTCAAATCTTATCAATAATTTGCTACGTTTAAACTTTACGATAAGTTTCTCTCATTTTATTTAATTTTCAAATTTTCCACTTTTTTCAGGTTCTTGCTTTAACAAAAAATTATTACCGCATTCTTTCGTTAATCCATTAGCACACTGATAACATTTCATTTCAGGACTAAAGGGTTAATTATTAATAGGTTTATAGAACTATTTGATAAATATTGTCAATGGTTCAATTCCAAAGTTTGGTGTTAGTAATTGGAATTGTTGTAAATCGTCGAAAATCATTGATGTAACAGCACCCCCAATGACCGGAATGGCCATCACGAAGTAATCCTACGCGTGGTGACATACATCACCTTTTAAATTGAATTCTGTGCTGAACTAAAATACTAAGGGATTCCTGCAATGTATTTAATTGTCGTCAACCAAGTTAGACCAATGTAGCTACTCTTATAGGGCATCAAATAATATTAAAAGTTTTGGTTGTCGGTTCTAAATGTTTTATATTTTGGTTCAATAATATAAGAAATTAATAGGTTCCGCGAAATGTAAAAAACTGTGAAAATGCAATTCAGTTGACAAACTGCTTTTAGAAGCAGATACCTACTCCTAAGTTAAACAAGTAGTGAGTGTAATAGCCCATTCCTGGGTCGTGAATTTAGTATTTCTTAGAAAAAGCAGTCAACGGTAAAGAAATCTTGGATGCGCTTATGAATATAGTTGTTTTGTAAACAAAGGAATGTGTAATGGTTGATGGAATCTTTGATCCTAGACAGGCGGGTTAAGAAAAAATCGCCTAATGTGTGATAAACCAAAAATATTAAAAGTCTAAAAGCAAAATCAGGAGCTACATACTAAGTAGTATGTATATGCAACGAGAAGTCTATGAAATTGTTTGTTACACCTCAAAACAATAACCTGTTAGTGGCATTGAATATAATCCGTTCACGACCTTTTTGGGACAGAGATGGCTACGATTTTTTCTTTTCATGTTGGACTAACTGATTCGGTGATGTAGGGGATACAACTTTTCTTTTCTGTCAGTGTCAGTTCGACATTTTCTTGCCACCACATTGCCAGATTTATTATTTTAATATTCATATGAAAATAAATGATTTATCAAGTGTGTAAAAATAATTTTAATTTCCGTCAAAGGAAAAGTCAAAATGCCGAAAATAATTTTGCTACAACAAAAAATGTCGATTAAGCGATGCTATTTCCAATTCAAAAAGGACAGGCCAGATTTTAAAGAACACGAGTTGATGTCGAGACTAGAGACTATATTTGCTGTACGTTAAAATGATGCACTATTTTTACATACTTGTAATAATGTAATGTTAAATCCATGGTTCAACGAAGGTCAACAGAGATAAAAATAGAATAGTACGCAAGTATAAGAAGGATAAACTGATAACTCGAACTCATTGGTAATGCGCAATGGCGTATAGCTTTAATGGTTTGCGTAATGGCCGATTTCAGCAGAATAGCTGGCCGCAGATGACTCAGTATTTTGTTGTTTTTGAATTAATTTGTGCTGTTGTGAATTTGGTTGTTGTGCTTTGCATAGTGGTTACGAAAAAAATTACAAATTGCAAAAATGTAGTACTATATTTGTAAAATACAAAACCCAGAAGTTATTCATCACATAAAGTAATTTGCGCCGCTTACGACGTTGAAATTTACCGCGCTCCTGCGCACAAGCTCTTATTACCAATTGTATATCTGTCCTTGTCAATCTTCTTTGAAGCACCTGCCATGCCGTATGCTCGTTCTAGTCTTATATGTTCGAAGGTCCACGAGTTAATAATGTCGAGATTCGAGAATATATTTGCTGTAAGTTAAAATAATGCATTATGGTTATTATAATTTGATTTTTTTCTAGGTGAGCCGAAACACTTTAGAAGCGGTTATAAAAACAAAAAGTGAAAATTTACAAACAGCATTCTCTGGCAAACGCAACAAAACTGATGTTTTTACAAATTTCATGTTCCGAAAAGACCTGCAACGACTAATTTGGCAATACAATGAAAAAAACGAATATTTTACTTTGGACAAGCTTTTGGCTGATTCGCGAGAACAATTGGAATTTAAAGGGGGGCGTACAACGTTATACAAAATTATAAATTCAATGGGTTACAAACACAGGGAGGTAAATGGTCGCAAAATTTTATGTGAACAAAAGCATGTTGTTGCAGCAAAAATTACTTTTTTGAGAAAATTTTTACAACTTCGAAATTCTAGTGAAAATTTAACATTCGTGTATCTTGACGAAACCTGGATCTACCAAAATGGTTCGTCAATCCGCCGCTGGATACACGAATCAGATTTAAAAAGTAATCCTATCAAAATTAAAAGTGAAGGATCAAGATTTACAGTTTTACATGCGGGATGTCATTTAGGGTTTGTAGAAGGGTGTGGCTTCTTACTAAATTCAGAAAATAACGATAGAGATTATCATAAGACAATGGACGGGAAACTTTTTCAAAATTGGGTGGTTAAACAACTTATTCCTGCTTTGGCTAGTTTGAAACAAAAATGTGTGGTGGTCATGGACAATGCACCTTATCATTCAGTCCAGTTGGACAAACCACCCACATTTTCTAGTAGAAGGGGCCAAATGCAAGAATGGTTGCGTAATCACAGTATTGAATTCGATCAAAAATTTACGAAGAAACAACTTTGGAATTTAATAAAACCTTTTCGAACTAATGGACAATGGCGATATTTGGTAGTCGAGACATTGCGGGAACATGGACATGAGGTTCTTAGATTACCCCCATACCATTGTCAATATAATCCTATTGAAATGGCATGGGGGTTTTGTAAATCCTATTATAACAAGCACATCAATTCTCAACCTTCATCCAAGGGTAAGGTTGAGACTTTATGGCTTGAGTCCATTTCCAAATGTACTCCAGAAATGTGGCAAGATTTGTGTAGACATTGCGAAAAACTTATTTTGGATGGTTGGAGAAAACACATGGGAAATTTATCGTATGAAAACATACCTCTCTTTATTATTTCGCTAGGTGAATCTGATTCAGAATCAGAGGACGATAATGATGATAAAGATTTTCATGGCGAAATAATGGAGGATGAGTGACTAGCAGGTATTTAGGCAACATTTTAAGTGGTTATATGAAATCATACCTTAGATATTTGTCAGAGGATGCTTTTTTAAACAGTTTAATAAAAATTAGTAATGAATATGATTATATGATGCAAGAGTATTAAGATATCAAGGGAGCATTTGTTTTAGTGCTGGTTTAGATTATTGTAATTTTTTGATCAACTTTATCATCATCGTTATGTGGAGGCAGTGTAAAATTATCTGATTTTCTGAACAAACTTGGATATAATGCCAAAAATAAGGAGGATATTCTATATCCGACTATTCCTTCTGTGTCTAAACATGTTCTTCATTGTCTAAATTTATCTACTTCTACATCGTCAGCATCAACAGAGGTTTCTCCATCAGATGCGGAAACTGAAGACCATGATTTATTCATGCCCGAATGTTGCGATGACCCACAGAAATTTACACAAAGTGAATTAAACGACTTGGTTCGAGATTTAAATTTACCAAAGGATGCAGCACAAGTTCTGAGATCGAGACGCAAAGAAAAAAATGTACTTGCTGCGGGAGTGCCTTTCTCTTATCACAGAAGTCGAGAACAAGAATTGGCGAAATATATTTCACATGAAGAATCACTTGTCTTTTGCAAAGATATTCCTGGACTTGTTTGGCATTTATTATCTGTTGTTCACAACCCATCCCAGTGGAGGTTGTTTATTGATTCAAGTAAAAGAAGCCTAAAAGGAGTTCTTTTGCACAATGGCAACACTTTTGCTTCTGTGCCAATTGCTCATTCGATCCATTTCAAAGAAACCTACGAAGACTTAAAATTTCTTCTTAACAAAATAAACTATAAGTACAATTGGTAAATATGTGGAGACTTGAAATGTTTGAGCATGATATTGGGACAATAAGGAGGTTTTACAAAAATGCCATGCTTTATATGTGAATGGGACAGCAGGGCAGGAAGTCAACATTGGATTGTAAAATAATGGCCTAGGCCCTAGGAGGACAAATTAATTCCAGGATGCAAAGTAATATATACTGCGTCCCACCTGTGAATCCTGAAAAAGTTCTTTTACCACCGTTGCACATAAAATTGGGTTTGATGAAGCAGTCTGTAAAAGGTTTAGATAGGAACGGTGAATATTTTCAATATCTCGCTTCTAAATTCCCATAAGGGGTTTACTTAAAGATGAGACATTTGACGAAATCATGACTACAGTTGAAAAAGAGGCATGGTTTTCGTTCAAAAATGTGTTACACATTTTTTTAGAGAATCATAAGGACCCTAATTATGTCGAAATTGTTGACAATATTCTGGAAAAGTTTCAAGCTGTAGGTTGTAATTAGAGTTTGAAAGTTCTTTTCCTGCACTCTCACCTTGACTATTTTTCAGAAAATATTGGTGACGAAAGCGAGGAGCAAGAGGAGAGGTTCCACCAAGATCTAAAAGACATGGAAAAACGGTACCAGGGATGGTGGAGTGTAAGCATGATGGCGGATTACTGCTGGTGCCTCAAAAGAGACTGTGGACCTGATATTCAGCGAAACAAAAAGGCAACAAAGCGTTCATTTAAAGGAAAAATAACGCCATTCTATTAAATTTGTTATAATAGCGTAAGAATTAAAGATTTTTCTATTTGCTTTTCTTTATTGTATCTTTTAATATAACGTCGTAGTGTCATAATGCAAGTTTGGAAAAACATATAATTGTCATTATTTGTTTTTACGATTGTAAGAAAATGTGATGTGATAGAGAAAAACTGCTTTCCATTTTGAAATTAGTACAACAAACTTCTTTTAGCCACGTTAATTTCGGTCAAACCCCAGTAAAAAAATCTTTTTGTAGACCTGTATAATTTACTACCTACCTACTTACTACTATTTTAGTGTTGAAATGTTATGTGGCAGAAGTGAAAATCAACATGAAGTAAAATCAGCAAGCCATCAATTTCACAAAATATTTACAATTTTCACATGTTAATTTTTATAAGACCAATATTGCTCAATTGCTGTACTAAATTTATTTGGCATCAACTTGTGGCGTCTTTAACCTTCCACGCCAGCAAGCAAGCAAGCATGTAAAATAAAGTGGCATATTCATAGCATGTATACAATTCTTATCCAAATTGAAATAAACATTAATATTGAATGCTTTCCTTATGCATTAGTTCTCATTTTCGTTTCTGTCGTCAATTGTCAAATCATTTCAATTTTTCATCCTTAATTTAAACAGAGATCCGGCAACAATGTACCTATTAAAAAAATATAACCTTAAACTGAAAACAACCTAACCTAACACAAAAAGTGTCAATTTCCATTAGGGAGTTTAGTTGCCACATAGGTACTGCCAACAAAATTACTAGATCGTCATAGCCTCACCTGACCCAAAAAGATCTTGAACGGATTATACGTGGTTGCGTGCAAGGACGAACTCACAAAACACTGGTTAAGTTAGCAAGTACCTAAGCTGCACCCGTGGCCAATGCCAAGCTGGAGGTAAAAGAGCGGGCAAAAGTTATTAATTCTGTCCGGATAGTGTTCAACGTTCCCAAGTGGTACGACAAACAGAAACCCGAGGTTATTCTCCGTTTGATCGGAAAACAGAACAAACGGAAGGCAGACCTCCAGACCGATACCTGGAGAATACTCAACGTCACTCCACTAGAAGATGGCGGTAGAACGTTCGCAGCAATGATAGATGACAGGGCAAAACAACCACTAACATCCATCAACTGTGTAGCGCACCTAGGCCTCAACAAGGTCACTTTCCTTATCCGCTCTAAGGATAGGAAAGAAATACCTCAAAGTAGTGCAAATTAACCTCCACCACTGCAAAGCAGCCACTGCAAATCTAAGCAGAAAGCTGCTAGCAGATGACATCGATTTAGCACTGATCCAAGAACTATGGATAGTTAAGGGACAAGTCCGTGGATTAGGGGGTGCTAAAGGTAAGCTTATTTATAATCATGCAAGTCCTAGAACATGCATACTTATAAGAAATAATCTAGACTGTTTACCACTAATGGAATTCTATTCTAGAGACATAACCACAATTAAAATAAAATGGAATAACGATGAAGGTTGTGACCAAGCCATTATAAGCTCCGTCTACCTTCCATCCGATTCCAGGGACCCACCGCCTAGAGAGGAACTAGAGAACCTAGTATCATCTGCCTCCCAAGACGATCTAGACATCATCCTAGGCTGCGACGCAAATTCTCACCACACCATTTGGGGCAGCACCAACTGCAACATAAGAGGTGAGTCACTTTTAGAATTTATCTTAACTAACAATCTAGTAGTATTCAATAAAGGTAACACTCCAACCTTTTATAACGCTAATAGACATGAAGTTATAGATATTACCATAACCACTATGAGAATTAGTCAATCAGTGAATAAATGGCAAGTTTCAGACGAACCATCACTCTGTGCCAACATTTATATAACCTTTGAACTGTCTCAACGGGAAGTAAGCCAAAGAGTTTACTACAACCCAAGAAAGACAGACTGGGACCTATATAAACAAAAACTACAAGAGAAGATAGAACACCTAAAGTTTAGATCTCCCAATAAAGTAGTTTTAGACTCAAATGCTGATCGGTTAAAAGTGGCCATGATTAACTCCTTTCAGAGTAGCTGCCTTCTAATAGACCTAAGTCAGCAAAGAGCAAAAAAACACAAATTGGTGGAATAAAGACCTAGAAAAGACCAGACAAGAAGTCAGACGTTTGTTTAACAGCTCTAAAGCCACAAATAACTGGGAGAACTATAACAAGGCTCTCACAGACTATGGCAAAAAGATCAAGGCAGCTAAGATAGCAGCCTGGAAAAAGTTTTGCCAGGAGGTGGAGACCACGCGATCCACAGATATACTCCACAAAATCATCTCAAAGCAAGCCAAGAACCCAGTAACCACTCTTAAAAAAGAAAGCGGAGAATACACTACAACGGAAGAGGAGACATATCATAATAGACCACTGCCAAAAAATGACATTCAGAGAACAGACTTTATCTCTTTTGATAAAAACTAACTTACCCGGAGCAGTGGAACAACCTACTCTGGCTGAACCCAATCATACCCCTAGGAGGGAAGACTGGGAAACAGCTAAGAGAATAGTCAGCAAAGAAAGGATTAGATGGGCAACTAGCCTCTTCAGTCCTTTCAAATCTGCTAGAAACGACGGCATACAACCCGTAATGCTGCAGAAAGGGATAGATATACTGCTGAACCCACTCAAAGACATGTTCCAAGCAAGTCTTGCCTTGGGTTACATTCCCCGAGCCTGGAGAGTGACTAAAGTAGTATTTATCCCTAAGCCTGGTAAGAGCAGCTATGCAGAAGCCACATCTTACAGACCTATCAGCCTAACGTCATTCCTCCTTAAAACGCTGGAAAGATTAGTAGACAGATACATGCTTACCAAACAGGGAAGTCATGTGAAAACGCTCTACACCAACTAGTGGGAAAAATTGAGAGAACCTTGGAGTACAAGGAGTACGCAGTCGGAGCATTTCTAGACATAGAAGGTGCCTTCTACAACACCTCCTACCACTCTATTGAAAGAGCAATGACAAACCATCAGATCGATAACACCACGATAAGATGGACTATGGCAATGCTCAACACTAAAGTTGTAAAAGTCAAGTTATTTGACAAGGAAAAGACAGTGCAGGCGACAAGGGGATGTCCACAGGGAGGAGTTCTTTCTCCACTCCTGTGGTGCCTCACAGTTGATAAACTGCTGATCAAACTCAATACTACACTCAAGGATACGCTGATGACATTGTCATACCTACTGATTCAAGGTAAATACCAAAGAACCGTAAACAATGTCATGAAATCAGCACTAAAGATAACCGAAGAGTGGTGTCTAGAGAATAATCTTAGAATTAATCCCAGCAAAGCCACTCTCGCCACTTTCACTCGTAGAAAGAACATCACAAACAGAATCAACATAAAACTGTTTGAGACAAAAGTCAACTGGGAGAACGAGGTTAAGTACTTAGGTCTAACCATCGATTCCAAACTAACTTGGAACTCCCACTTAGACAAAACAATCACCAGGTGCATACAAACATTAGTTATTGAGAAAAAAGCCATAGGTAGTACGTGGGGGCTCAAACTGGAACTGACCCTCTGGCTGTACAAAACCATGGTTCGACCAATAATTTCATATGGAATAATCGCCTGGTGGCCCAAAATAAAACAAGCAACTGCGATCCACAAAATCAGCAGAATACAATATCTAGCTAATCGTTGCATCACTGGAGCCTTTAAAGGCACCTCAGGACAAGCACTGAATGCTATTTTAAATCTGCCACCTCTGCACATCTTCTTGGAAGGTGAAGTCAGAATGGCAGCCTACAGATTACAAAGTACTGGTCACTGGATGACCACAGCTAATATTCTAGGACATGGCAAGATCAGGTCACACATCAACAACTCAATATTAGAAATGGGTTCTAATCTTATAATCAAAGCCTATGACTTTGAAAAGAACTTTACTGTACACACAAGTTGGAATCCGGGCCAACTATCAACTCCAACAAATAAGAACATCATTTTTTACACTGATGGATCTAAGTTTGAAGGGGGTACAGGCTCCGGTGTGTACAGTACCAATCCTAGAACCAACGAAAAAGTCAGTCTAGGAAAGTTTTGTAACATCTTTCAGGCTGAAGTACAAGCTATTAAGGTATGCGCAAACATCAGCATAGAAAAGAAGCTGCTCACTCGAGACATACACATTCTCTCAGACAGTCGGTTCTAGGTAAATAGACCGAACTCAATAGACCGAAAGGCAGTTGACCGAACTCAATTGACCGAAAAGCAATAGACCGAAACGTCACTAGACCGAAACAGCAATAGACCGAAAATCACTTGGTCGAAAATATGTTATGGTTAAAGTACACATTCGGTAAATGTGCACATTAAATATCTTGAAAAATTACATTTATTTATTAACAATAGCATCAATAGAAACATTTACTCAAACAGCGTCCCAGACAGACAAGTCTATTAGATAAAGAATGTTATTTGAAATGTTGCTTAGAATTAATAGTAGGTGTCACATATAAGGTCACAGCCACCTGCTCTAAAAAACAATTTCCACTGGTTTTTCTTATTCTTCTACTACCCTGCGAATTACTAAACGCGATACTTCAAAGTTAATTTATTGACGGATACCATAAGAGTGTATCGTCAAAGTTGAGTTTCGGTCACTTAACCTGAAATTTGTGTGGCCCGAAATTGATGCTAAAAATCTCATATTTCTGTCAACAAAGACACGAGTATCTTAAAAAAATTAATAATACGCGATCCAAACATCAATAGCAATTCAAAGCAATTATAATTTTTAATAGAAATGTTATAACAAATATTTCCAAATAACATTATTGCATATTTTGGAAAATAAGGGTACTTTATTCTTGAGCCATTTTCATATTTTCGAACTTCCCCCGTGTACGGAAAGGGATAATTAAATTTTGACAAGTGCATTTATAGTTTGAGAACAAGCAGGGTTTTTTTATAAAGAGTGATTTTTTTTTGAGAAGTCAAAAATAAACTTTTTTCCCCCATTGTAACCCAATCCGTGGACATACTGTATAACAATTTTGTATTTTATAATATATTTCGTCTTTTGTTACTTACCTTAAAAGATTTGTTGGCGGTAATTGCACTTAAGATGGTAGACATAATCCACATGCACTTCAATCTTCAAATTGAAATAGTTCTACGTATTATCTATAAATCTGCATTCCTGTCGATTTGGGAACAGATAAGCACAATACATGTTCAAATACTGCATAATACTGCGCAATGTAGAGATTTTTAAAAATAAAAGGGTAACTTCTAGTTTTTTAAAATTTTGTAAACCTTCTTCGTCCGGTTATTACTTTATTATTATTTTTTCCCGTCGACACTTTTTTCCGCTGCATTTTTTTCCGTCGGCACTTTTTTCCGCGGAACTTTTTTCCGCGGCACTTTTTTCCATCGGCACTGTTTTCCAGGCACTTTTTTCCGCCACCCCATTTTTTCGTATCTCCTATAGTTATCGAGATTCCCTATGAAAACATCGAAATTGCCTTAAACTGTAACCTTGGAATACAGTTTATGGGCTTCGTATGCGTTAGACGGAAATAGACATATGATTTAAAATCTAGTATCCTAGGATTTAGTGTTTTCTGAAAACGAAACACCTCCATTCTGCGGATACTAGATGTTAATCGCATATAATTATTTCTGTCTAATGCATACAAAGCTCATAAGCTGTATTCCAACTCATTTGATTACCTTTGTTCACATTTTCCGCCACCAATCTGTATAAAGCTAACTAGCAATTTAACCAATTCTGTCATTTCAACCCAACTTGCCTTTCGCGAGAGAACATTAGAGGCATTAAAATTTCGACGGAAAACTCAATGGGTGGAAATTCAGAATACACATTACAAGACTTAGCAAATTCTTAACATTCGGATACCTACAATACCTAATTATCTTTTCTTTTGCTAAGGGAGCTCAAATCTATTTTCGTGAATAAGCTTGGTCTCTGTCGCAGTCTTCAGGTTAAGGCAATTTCTATGTTTTCATAGGGAATCTCGATAACTATAGGAGATATGGAAAAATTGATTCCCATCCTCGAACTCTTTTTTCCAGAAATGCTTAATGGTTTAAACCAAAATGGGCTACCGTCTTTTGTTTTCGAGTTATAAACAAAACTTTAATTTTTCGATTTTTCGTTTTTGGACAATATCTCGCTTATTTATAAAATAGATAAAAGTAATTTGACGTTCTTCTGGCACCTTTTCGATACAAATGCAGTGGGTAGTCAGTTATTCAAAAAAAGTTTTAAAATTCTAGTTATACCATAAAATTGTATTTTTGTAGATGAAATCCATAGTTGTATGTGGTATCATGAGTAAGAGATGTTTTTCCCATTCCAGTGTTATATATCATAATATACAGATTGGTGGCGGAAAATGTGAACATAAGTAATCAAATGTTTGTGAATACAGTTTATGGACTTTGTATGCGTTAGGCATAAACAGACCTATATGCGATTAACATCTAGTATTCGCAGAATCAAAAGGTTTTGTTTTTAGAAAACACCGAATTCTAGGATACTAGATTTTAAATCATATATGTCTACTTCTGTCTAACGCATACAAAGCCCATAACTGTATTCTAACTCAATGGACTGCCTATATTCACACTATCCACCACCAATCTGTATAATATAACATATACTGTCCCTCATAAATTTGTAACACATGGATTTTTTTTATCATCCATTTATCAGAGTGTTTTATTCCTGATACAAGTTCTACATCTTCTCAAACTAAAAATGCACTTGCCAAAATGTAAATATATTCGTATACAGGGGAGGTTCAAAAATGAAATGAAAATGCTTCAAGAATAAAGTACCGTTATTTTTCAAAATAGACAAAAATGTTATTTAAAGAGGTTAAAAGTAGGTGTCAAACATAAAGTCACAGTTACTTGCTCCGAAAACATTTTTTTCTGGTTTCTCCTATTTTTTTCTTACCACGCTGTGTATTACCAAATGAAATACTTCAAAGTTAACTTATCAACGGATACGATAAACGTGTATTGTCAAACCTGAGTTTCCCTCACTTAGCAACCAGGATATTACGTGATTCAAAATCAGTGCAAACAAATTTCATTTTTGTGTCAAATTTTTAAATAATTTAATAACAAATGGACCAAATAATTTAAAATCAATTATAATTTTCTTCGTTGATCGTTTATTTATGGGACCATTAATGTATAGAGAATCGTCTATTAATGACCCTTACTAATGAATATTTTTTATTAATAAACGATTTTAAAAATCTGTTTATGTTGGTGGAACTGTAAGTCTATGTCAAATTCGAGGTTAACAGGTTAGGTTTTGCGTCAGTTTTGACACAAACTGACTCAAAACCTAATCTGCTAACCTCATATTTGACATGACTTACAATGTCACGAACATAAACAGTGCCAACCTAAGAAAAAAATCACAACCATTTATGGTCACCCGGTACCATTAATGTCAAAACTTTAAGTGTCAAATTCTTTTCATGGAATAAAATTAGATTCTCTTCAAATAATATACGATCAACGGAAAAATATTGTAACTAACTCGTATGTTAATCGGCGATTAATAATATCTACAATTAACGCGCTCGCTGGCGCTCGCGCATTAAAATGTCTCGATTATTAATCGCTCTCATTAACATACTTGTTTGTTAAATAACTATTAAGAGATATGATATAACAAATACTTCCAATTAACATTTTTGTGTATTTTAAAAAATAAGAGTACCTTTTTTTTCAATCATTTTATTTTTTTATTCAAGGAAAATCGGTTCTGAAAGATAATTTTTAAATTTAAATATGATTTTTGTAATTTGCTAGAAATATGTTCCTTAAATCTTAATTTATTATCGATGATAAGTCCTAGATTTTTACAAGAATCTTTAATTTCCAATGACATATCCCTTATTTTAATAGATATGTTATTAACATTGGCATCTCTAGTTTTTGCCCTACCAAATAACATCACATAACATTTACTTGCATTAATTTGAAGATTATGTTTTTCCGAATATTCTATAAGATTTTTAAGATCAAAATTAACTTTAGCATTGACATCATCTACTTTATCGGGATTAAATTTGATTAATAGTTGTGTGTCATCTGCATAAAAATGGTAATCACAAAATCTTAGAGATGTTTTTAAATTGAAGGTATAAATGATATATAACAAAGGCCCTATCGTTAACGATGAGATAGGAATGTTAAAGTTGGTTAAATCCTATTGTCAAAAAATCCTCACAAAGATAGATAAGAATATTAAGCACACTAATAGCTTGTAAGGCACATACCTTACTTAATTGCATTGTGCGCTAAGGATTTTCCATGGTATAAATGCAATTTTTCTTATTTTTCGATTTATTCCAAGTCTACAGCTTGCTAAGGAGTGTTGTAGAAAGTTAATATTAAAAATGGTGTTGCAGTACATAGAGAGTGTAAAGGGCCATCGCAAATTGTTATTAGATGGTCATTTGTACATCAAAGACAAACAAATTGATACGAAGATATACTGGAGGTGTGAACGTCATAAAAAATTCAAGTGTAGTGTTCGTGTTGTATCAGTGGACAACGATATTACACAAAAAAATGGCCAACATAACCATGCAGCTGATGCTGCAGAAATAGAGGCAGCTCAAGTAATGCAAAATGTTAGAGAAGGTGCAAGACGTACCCAGGACGCTCCACACTTCATAGTATCGCAAGCATCTTTAGGATTATCACAGGCAGCGTCAGCAAAACTGCCAAAAGTGGACAACATGAAAAGAACTATACGAAACATTCGAACTAAGCATGATGCTGCTCCAGCTATACCTGGTCATCGAAGAGAACTTGTAATCCCAGATAATTACAAAATTACTAAAAATGGAGCAGATTTTCTATTACTTGATTCTGGACCCGCTGACGATCGAATATTAATTTTTTCCACAAGAAGGAACTTGCGGCTATTAGCTCAGTCCATACATTGGTACGTAGATGGCACGTTTAAAACTGTGCCACATCTATTTTGCCAATTATATACAATCCATGGGTTGCAATATAACAATGCTATACCATTAGTATATGCACTACTGCCAGATAAAACCGAAGAAACCTACACTCGATTGCTTACAAGTTTGAAAGACATTGAACCGACAGTTTCACCAATAAGCATACTTATGGACTTTGAATTAGGGATGATGAATGCAGTGTCTGCAGCATTTCCGCAAACCAGGCAACGGGGATGCTTTTTCCATTTTTCTCAATGTTGTTTCCGTCACATCCAGTCAGAAGGACTTCAGCGTCGATATGAAGTAGAACCTGAATTTGCCCTAACAATGCGATTGTTGCCTGCTCTGGCATTCGTGCCTGCAGCAAATGTAGTAGATATCTTTGAACAGTTGTGCGAAGAAAATGTTATTCCACAAGAAGCTCAAGGTGTGCTAGACTACTTTGAGGATACGTGGATAGGACGCCCTCAACGACGTCACCGTCGCCCGCCGCGTTTTCCTCATGTTATGTGGAATTGTTTTGATGTTGTGAATGAAGATTTACCTAAAACCAACAATTCCGTGGAAGGATGGCATCGAGGCTTTGACCAGCAAGTTTCTTCAAACCATCCAAATATTTGGAAATTTATAGAAGCACTGCAGCGAGAGCAGAGTCTTAACGAACTCAAAATAGAGCAATATGTAAGTGGCGAAGAACCACCCAGAAGCCAGAAAAGGTATCGGGATTGTGCTGACAGAATAAAGCGCCTTGTCAGTAACTTTGATATTCAAGAAAACATCGTCGATTATTTACGTGGGATTGCGCATAATTTTAATTTTTAATATTAGTAGATATG
The DNA here is from genome assembly GCA_940337035.1 of Agriotes lineatus. Lineage (NCBI taxonomy): Eukaryota > Metazoa > Arthropoda > Insecta > Coleoptera > Elateridae > Agriotes > Agriotes lineatus. The sequence goes on from OW679201.1 coordinate 35,948,898, forward strand.
TAATTGGGTAGGATATATTTGTTAAGTATTGTTTGATTTACAAGAATAAAGTTAAAATAAAATAAAAAACAAAAAAAACTTCTAAACACGCCAGTCCTAAGCTTGAATAAAGTGTGAAGAAAAGTTGACGCTATTAATGTTAATAAATGTAACCGTAATATATTTTCGACAGAGTGATTTTCGGTCTATTGCTGCTTCGGTCTAGTGACGTTTCGGTCTATTGCTGCTTCGGTCTAGTGACGTTTCGGTCTATTGCTATTCGGTCAATTGAGTTCGGTCAATTGCTTTCGGCCTATTGAGTTCGGTCTACTCGCCGTGTACCCAGACAGTCAGGCAGCACTGAAAGCGCTAAACGCTTTCAATACTTCATCGAGACTGGTCAAAGAATGCAAATCCAAACTTCAAACCTTAAGCCAGGGAAATACAGTAAAATTATGCTGGATCCCAGGTCATCAAGGTATTGAAGGAAACGAAAAGGCGGACAAGCTCGCAAAAGAAGCAGCCCGTAATGCAATGACCGGTCCAGAACCTAGTTTAAGCATTCAGAAAAACCAAGCCCGCTCAGCCATTAATGAATGGGTCAACACCGTACACCAACTAAGGTGGAGAAACTACAATCAAGCAACACACTGCAAAAGATTGCTAAAAACTCCGAATCCACAAACCACCAAAACTCTGTTGAGACTGAACAGAACTCGAATCAAGCAAGTAGTCAGTCTACTAACAGACACTAGAGCATTCTGAGAATTTATGCACAGGATCAATATCTATAGAGATGAACCTGTTTGCAGACTATGCCAAGAGGATGATGAAACAGCCTATCATATCCTCTTTGAATGCCCAGCATTAGAGAGTAAAAGACACCAACTCGATTGGAGCCTTAACTCTATTGACAACCGCAAGCTAGTAGGGGACATTGCAAGTCTAGTAAAAGATACGGAGGTCGGCCTGCTAACTTGAAAACTTCCGACAGTACAAAAAGCAAAAGGCAGTCGTGGAATCTAAATCTAATCTAATCTAATCTAGCATTCTAATCTGTTCTTATCGCGTTTTAATGACGCAAGCATGACGGCTGTGATTTACTTGGGAGTCCCCTTTATAAGCGAAATTTAGTTTCATCATACTGGAACATTTTCCGGATACTAAGGAGTGGAATAACGATCGAGCTTAAGTAGCAGCTGCGCAATTTATTTGACTGCAGAAATCCGGATCGAACCTTTTACTCAGCGCCCGGCCCTCAAATCGTCGAGAGGCGTTGGTCCGCGGGCCGGCTTAGATTAGCCGAGCCCGCGTAAGTCGAAATTCTTGTAAGTTGTGAAACTACATTATTGCTGTTGTCGAGCCAGTGAGTAGTTGTGGTAACGTTTAGCCGAGGTGTCCGCGTTGTAAAGCTAGCATCTTCTGTACCGCCGTAGAAGGATTTTAAGTAGATATCTCAACCGTGTGCTAAACTGCCAGTGTAATGAAGCCCCGAGTCGTTATAGCAAACCTGCTTGTCGCAAAGGGTGCTTTATTTGTACCCGAATGGGAATGTAACGCTGCTCTTCCGCTTGATTATCGCTCCTCCACGTGGTTTCCCAGTAGTTCCTGTCCGCATTTTCTGGCAATGGCTTGGGATGCAGCTGGACAGGAACAACGATATTCAGAACATCTGACTTGCATTCAGGTATTTGTTAGTTCCTAGTACGTGTAAACCCGATAACTTTATAGTGAAGTGATTTTCGACATGTTGTTTTGGCAAATTTTGCTTTTGGTTGATTTAACTCGTATGATGTTGAACAATACCTTTAAGTGTTATTGTCTACACGTTATTTTACGCTTTAAATTCAAGTGAACGTTGTTGTGCTACTATTGGAGGAATTGTTGCTAATTTTGATTACGTAACGTAGTGCTTTTGTGAAGTATTTAAAGATATTAATATACTACTGGAATGTAGCCTTACTGTTTGATTGTCATTTTACTCATACGTTTAGTTCAAACGTGGCAATTTAACCTGACTAACCTCTTTCGCACATATTTTTAACTGTAACGAGTAAACGTTTTCATGTTTATTGTTATATACTTGTTTTATTATTTCAATAGAGTTCATTGTTAGTTATGTTTTTCATTATTGTTTGTATGCATATTTGTGGTTTGTTTCAAGGTACATAAATTTAAATGATTGTAAGCAATCATAACCAAAGGTAGGTTCAATTCAGCTGTTGCAGTCGCCGCCTCAAGTTATGTCAAGCCAGTAGTAAAATGGCGTAACACTTACTTTCACGTTCAGAGTGCGTTCACCTGTGTTGCTGATGTTGTTTTTCTCGATTTAGTACGAATGTGGTGGCGCATCGATATTTTAACAGCTTAGCTATCTCCCCTACCTGATTGCCAGCCAAATTTAAAAAGTCGTCAAAAACCCGCCTTCTCGACTGAGTTCTAGCCGGAGCAACCTTCTGTTACCGTACTCCGTAACGGAGATAGGGCCGCTTATTCTAAATAGATTTCCCGTTTATGTCATTAATAGTTGTTCGTACGGTAATAAGTTGTACAAGGAATTATTAAATTTCCTTGATTAGGAGTGTGTGAGATAATAAATCATAATTTAATTTTTATTCTACAACCTACCAATCCTTAGAAAGCAACTGTTATTAGCTAACTAAGCCCAGGTAATTAGAGTATTTATAAGATGTGGTTATCAATAGTAATATAACAAGGGCGAGACATACCGATAATTTTGCACACGCCAAGGGTCGAGTGCTGGTTGCAATGAAAACTGTCCCGAGGGCTTGCCCGAGGGCAGTTTTCTAAAGGCAACCAGCACGATGACTCTTGGCACGGGCAAAATTATATGTAAGTGTGTTGCCCGCGTTTATATTTTGAAGATTATTACACCAAACCCGTATACAAATTATGATTTAAAATTGATCTAATAATGCCAAAAAATTCAAATTGCTTGTTTCCTGCAATTCTATTTCTAATTATGACACCATCCACGAGGTCGATAATCATCCCTAGGAAGCTTATCGCTTGGTAAGCAACCCACGGGCGCTTATCAGCTAATCAGTTCCGGATTGGTCGATTTTCAAAAAATGCATGGTTTTCATTGGCTGATATCAGTCATGTGACAGTTGTGTGTAATAATCAGAATAATTATATAATAATGTTATTGAAAAATATAGTATTTTTTCCTTATGATTCGATTTTATTTTCATACTTACGGGTAAATAAAACCTAGAACTGAGTCTACCTAATCCTCTTAAAGAACATGTTCTTCAGCTACCTACACGACGTCTGTATACTTGGTAATCACCTGCAGACACTAAAAACAATATAGTTCGGAACCAGATAGACATTGTTACTATAAATAAAATCGGCATCGAAAAACTTAGTGTATCAACCAACCTTCTGGAAAAGTGGAATATAGCTCAACATGTCATTATTGAAACAGTAAAAAAAACCTACAAAAGAATGGATTGGATGGCGAACGATATTATGAATCTCATGAAACAACGAAGGTTAGTAAAAAATCAATCAAATGAATATCGTGAACTAATGCGACGATAAGACGAAAAATAAAAGAGTTAAGAGAGGCATGGACGTCGAAAAGATGCAGGGAGATAGAAAAGTTAATGTGAAACATAATCATTTTAACATATAAAATGATAAAAGAAATGATTGGGCACACAAATACATAAAGTAGTCAACACTTGGACTAGTCAACACACGAGGACACGGATAGCGTAGTAATTAACTTGTGTAGGGAGAAGCTTGGGATTACTATATCTAAAGAAGCCATCGATATAAGTCATAGGTTAAAAGGACGAGCAGGGCAGCACAAACCGATCATAGTCAAATTTGTACACAGAAGAGTGAAAAAGGAAATTTTTAACAACAAAAAGAAACTTAAAGGTTCTACAATAATTATCAGAGAGGACCTAACATCAAAAAGAATGGAAATTCTAAAGGAGGCTGTAAAGAAATTTGGTAGCAGATCGGTTTGGACATATGATGGGAATATATTCGTAAAAACTGATGAGCATGTGAAGAAAATTAATACTTCCGACGATTTAAAGGCTCTCTAATACGAGTGTAGCAGTGAAATGCGGAAAAAAGTGCAGTGTTAAAGTGTGATAGTGAACACGCGCGATTTTAGGTGTTTGCGAATTCCTTTTTTGCGTTTCTAATCTATTGAGAAATAATAATTTTAATTTTAATTTTGTTATCGAATAGCAGGTATGAGTGCGGGCACTTCTTGCAGTAACTTAAAAATTGCTCATGTAAATATAAGGTCGTTGATACCAAAAATGAATTACATTGGAAACATCATTGATAATTACGACATACTAGCATTATCAGAAACTTGGCTTTCGAGCAATATAGATAACTGCCACATATCAATTCAAAATTACAATGTCGTTCGTAAGGATAGAGAAGGTCGCGGTGGAGGTGTAGCTGTATTTATAAAAAAATCTTTAAATTATAAACTAATAGATACAAATAGTAATATTGAACAACTGTGGTTCTCTACTAAAATTAAATCAGTTACTTATGTATTTGGCGTAGTTTATCGACCTCCTTCTTCAGACTATAAAACGTTTGTAGATGAGCTAGAAATATCGTTTACTCTATGTACGTCTGTGTCTGATAGAATTTTTTGCCTGGGTGATGTAAATTTTAACTTATTTTCGAAATCTGATGCATCCGTATTATACTTTAACGAATTTCTTGAATGTCTTAATCTGAAACAACTAATCTCTGAACCAACGAGAATCACAGAGCAATCTGCATCCCTAATAGATGTTATCTTATGTAGTGACCCCTCATTGGTCAGGTCATCTGGTGTTGAGGTTAATAATGAATCTGATCACGAAATAGTTTATTGTACTCTTGCTGTAAAATCACCTAAACAGCTACCGATAATAAAAACATATCGCGATTTCAAATATTTTGACATTAATAAATTTAGAAATGATCTATATTTGTTGCCCTTGCAACAAATATATCACACTCAAAATATTAACAATAAAGTTTCTGTCCTTAATAATAGCTTAAACAGTTTATTTGATGTACATGCTCCGTGGAAAACAGTTAAAATTACAAAAAATTTTGCTCCGTGGATAACGGATAATATTAAACTAATGATGAAGATGAGGGATGCTGCTAAACGTAAATATTTGAAATCTAAAAATCCAGCGCACTGGGAATATTACAAAAATCTTAGAAATTTTACAAGTACGAGTATAGTAAACGAAAAAAGGGCATACTTTGTGTACAAAACTAAAAACTGCAGTATAAAACAAATTTGGAAAGACCTTCACTTACTCAATTTACAAAAATCTCAAAATACAGAAATTCCTGGTCAGCTATGTAATCCTGAGAATATTAACAATTTTTTCATAGACAGCATACCGAATTTACCTATTAGTGATGAAATCAAAAACTATTATTTGAAGCGTATCAATAATATTCCGGAATTTAATTTCGAAACAATAACAGAAGAGGAAGTGGGCAGAATACTATATGAGATTAAAAGTAATGCTATGGGCGTTGACGGTCTAAATATTAAAATGATTATGTATTGCTGTCCATTTATACTTCAACCTTTAACTCATATTATAAATTTTTGCTTGAAGTATAATGTGTACCCTGATAGTTGGAAGCATGCCCTTGTTTTTCCATTGCCGAAAGTAAACGAACCTGGGCATTACTCAGACCTTAGGCCGATTAGTATCTTGCCTACTTTCTCTAAAATAATTGAAGAAATTATGAATAAACAAATCCGATATTTTCTAAATACATTCAATTTGCTACCGGAATTTCAGTCAGGTTTTCGTAAATGTTATAGCTGCACTACTGCAATTGCAAAGGTAACAGACGACATACTCGAGGCTACAGATAACGGAAAGTTAACAATTTTGGTTCTATTGGATTACAGTAAGGCATTTGACACTATTAATCAGGAATTATTACTTTTAATATTGCACTTTATAGGGTTCTCGTCAAATGCAATTGATTTAATTAAACATTATTTCAGTAATAGATCGCAAAGTGTGAAAATTAATGAACATAATTCATCTTTACGTAACATTGAAAAGGGCGTGCCTCAGGGGTCGATTTTAGGACCCTTGTTGTATACCATTTATACATCAAATTTCTATAAATCTGCTACCTATTGCAAAATGCACATGTATGCCGATGATACTCAGCTTTATTATTCATTTCAACCATCGGATTTTGACTCTGCCGTAAGAGAGGTTACGCATGATTTAAATGAACTCTATAAAACATCTGTACATCACGGACTAAAATTAAATCCATCAAAATCGTGTGCTATTTTATTTGGCAGATCATCTAATTTATTGAATATTCAAAATTTGTTACGTATAACTATTAATGATATTGAAATTCCAATAACTACACAAGCAAAAAATTTAGGATTGATAATTGACAACACTTTTAGATACCGGCCTCATATAAACAAATGTATTCAGAAAGCGTATTTAAATTTAAAATTGTTATATCCACACAGATCTTATTTAAATAAGATTCAGAAAAAAATGCTCTGCGATTCTCTTGTATTATCCCAGTTTTCATATTGTTCTGAAATTATAGGTCCTTGCTTAGATGTTGATACCAGAAATAGATTGCAAAGGGTGCAAAATTCATGTTTGAGGTACATTCACGGTATACGTAAATATGAGCACATTTCACATAAGTTGCAGGAAACAAAGTGGCTTAACATGAAAAATAGATGCTTATTACAAACTGCATGTTTTTATCATAAATTGATACTTTGTAAAACCCCACCGTATCTCTATAATAAAATAACTTTCAGGACGGACGTGCATAGTTTAAATTTGAGGTTTAGAGGTTTAATTACGCCACCTCAACACCGAACCGCTTTGTTTGAAAGATCGTTTACATTCAATATCAGTAAAGTATATAATGAGTTACCATTATCATTCAAAACCCTTTCTGTTAAACAATTTCGGATAAAGTTATTTAATTTGTATCTAAAATCTCAAGAAACGTGAGTGACCTAAATTAACGAACTTTTTAAATTTACCAATTTTTAATAAAACAAAAATTATGAGTTTGCAAGAATTGCTCGGACTTGAAATATATTTGGAAACGACGGGCTTGTACTTGTATTTGTATTTTGTGTTTGTATTTTGTGTTTGTCATGTGTGTTACTTAAACTTAAAAATTTAATTTATATTTGCAAGGTTCAGATGAAAAACAGTTGTACTGATCTGGACCTTGAGATTTTGAAAATATTTTAATTTGTATATGGTTTTTTATATATCTGTTTATTTTCAAATAAAAACAATTATTATTATTATTATTATTATTATTACTTAATTAATATAAACGGGCAGTTTATAACGGAAACTGGCGAAAAACTGGAAATGTGGGAAACATATGTAAAACAATGTTTTCAAGAACACGGCCGGATTTAGAAACGTCACTTCAGTCTAAACCGCATATTACTGAAGATGGGAAGTGGAAAACGCTATACATGGATATGGAATAAAACAACTTTTTCATTTTTATTATGTTCTTTATTTGTATACAATATATACAGTGTTACTACGTATATTACACACCTACGTACTATTGTCTGCCTATGTTCTGCACATAAGGCGTCTCGCAATACTTCAGCCACAGTAAGTATCCTCCGCTTGAACCACAACCTGTCTATAGCTTCTCGTTCCCACAGTCCTTTCCGAGCTTCTCGATACGCGTACACCCACGCATTCAGGATATACACAGTATTATTTGCATTGTCAAATTGCACGCTCTTCTCCTTCATGTTCCTTCTTTTCTATAAAGGCTTTTACTTCACACATATGCCACTACAAGAAGACCTTCCTTAATGGCTTCATTTAAAAATAGTCGACCAACAGCTGCACCATTTATGTACTTTTTTCTCTGTTTATACAACTCCTCGTCACTGAACCCGCTACGTTCCAACCTTATACGACTTCATGTGATGTATTAAACGCTAAATTCTCTAACGGACTCACTAATCGTTGAACGGCACTCGGTATCTCTGTTGGTTGGGCCGAGAGGCCTCTGCGTAACACTTCCATCTGTCGACTAAATACTTCGACTTTACCATAGAACGATAAAACTCGGGAACGTTAGCACCTCCACCATACACCCAGTCGTTCCCGAGTCCTCTTTCAGCTGATCCGCTACAGACTTTACGTTGATTAAACAATCCCCAGGAAGGTTTTCCACTCCCTAATTATTTCTTTATAGAAACTCTCAAAGTTCAATGCTTTTAATTGTGTGAATCGCACTTCCACAAGTTTCTGCAAGCGCCACAGTTCTTTTACAATTTCTTTCTCTAAAAGCACATCTCTGACAAGCCCACTTCCTCTAATTTTATTATTTTCGTTGTCTGGATGGCTTGGAATACAATCCTCTTTCTTCATATTTCCAGAGCTGGCCACTGACCGTCGAGGGAATTGAAGTAGTTGCCAATCACTCCTTGATTTGCAATTAGGGCTGTTCACTCCCACTCGTCCAACTGTACCCAGTCGTTTTTGGTACCCAGTATTACAATAACTGGGGTAAATTGTGGACTCCACTTAAACCCTACACCCACGTACTTCGAACTTGACTTATTTAATTTGTACGTCCTGCTACACAGGAGTGCCGGACAGAACAGTGGTTTCGGCTTTATACACGTATCACTAGAGACCCCCGCTCTTTTCTGACGCTGGACTATTTCGATAGCTTTATATAATGCTTCCATTTCTACCGGCTGGTGAAGTGCTACTACTATTTTTCACGACTATTCTTTCATATTTTATTTTACTTCCCAAGGTTACATCTCGTTGGACTTGAAATGAGGAGGAAATAAGCTTGACCTTGAAGTCCGAGTGGTGGGAAGAGTAAATGAGCTTGACCGTGTAGTCCGAGTGGTGGGAATGTAAAATGACTTCAGCTTGACCGTAGGCTTGAGCTTGACCTCCCTTTCTACAAAGTGGTGGGGGGAGGTCTTAGAACCGGAAAAAGCACTGTACTGTATGTATTCATTTAACATAAGAATTTAAACAATAAGTTTTATATGCCTTAACAGTTAAAATTATAGTTACAATGAAATATGTTTGGTGTATTACATGGTATTATTAACTATATTCAATTATAAATTTACTTTGAAAAAAATAGATGGTGCCCGCTGCCCTACCGGTATAAGGTCACTATATCAATAAGGTACCGCCATTAGTGATTTTTTATATCTATCCTTGTCGCACAATTTTCTCCAACTGGGGATAAAAACACATAACCTAACAGATTCCTCACTTTACAAGTGCCATTACACCAAAAAGAAAATCCCCAAAAACTAGTGTCTTCCCTATTGCACTTGGGAAATTTGTATTTGTTATCCTTATCTCACAGTTTTCTCACATTCTCACGCGAGGAATGGAATGGCGGTACCTTATTGATATAGTGACCTTATACCGGTATTTTAGAGTATGATCTAGGGTACAAAACGGTTGGGAACCCTTGATATAGGGGTAGGAGTTGTATTTTAACTTACCTTCAACTGAGTGGCAATCGCTGTTATTGGCATTCCTCTGATTATATTATCGGCAATCCTAATTTTTCTGCGACAACCGGACTTCGGATTTGACAGCTATTTTGAGAAAACAGTCAAAGATATGTTTTTGTATAAACCGCTCAATAGTTATTTTCCCGATAGAAGGCCCTGTTAGGTTAATGAACTTCACTCTGTAAATATTCTATCAGTCATTAACAAAAGTTAGGTTATGCCCATTTTATACAAAATGATAATTTTATGTTAATGTACAAAACGTGGTTGCCAGATTTGGTTTTGGATTTTGTGCCACTTTTATTATTGGTTAAGATAAATTTCGTGAATAACAACTTGCTGATTCTGAATACGTTTCATACTTTATTGAGTAGGCATAATGGTATAATAAAAGTCGTTTTTTTATTGTATTATAAATTATATACAAACATATTTAAATATTACAATTTATATTTTTTTTCAGTATAAATAAATAAAGCTGTTACGCGCCATTTTAGGCCCATTGCTTAACAATCTGTCTCCATTGTCCCTTATCCATGATTTTATTTCTCCAGTCTTCTATTCCTTTCCTTGCCATGTCTTCCATTAGCAGTCCTCTCAACTTTGATAGTCGCATATCTGTTAGCAGTTTTCCTATATTAACTATTAAGTCAATTTCCGAAGAAGATATAGTCCTTGCTTTTAGCAAACTCAAAAATAAACTAGCTTCTGGCGTTGATCAAGTCTCTAGTTGTGCTTAAAGGCTGTCGTGATGCGTTTATTCACTCATTACACGTTATATTCAATCTCTGCTTGACAACCTCAACCTGTCTATCAAGTTGGAAAATTGGTAGAGTGTGTCCCATATTTAAAAACGGTGACCCAGCAGACATAACTAACTATAGACCTATAGCCATACTATCAAACTTCTCTAAATTATTCGAAACAATATTGTGTAACCAAGTATACAAACAAATTACAAATTGTATCTCTCCACATCAGCTCAGCTTTGTTGAGAAACGCTCGACCCTTACTAATCTATGCTGCTTCACTCAATTTGTTTCTGAAGTTGTCGATAATCAAGGCCAAGTAGACGTCGTCTACAATGACTTTTCCAAGACCTTTGATCGAATAGATCATGGCATACTATTGCAACAATTAAGAACATATGGCTTCAGTGATTCATTAATTCTGCTGCTTACATCTTACCTTCAAGATCGAACCCAATATGTCACGTATAATGGATTCATCTCTCGCAGTTTTTTTCTTAAATTTGGTGTACCCCAGGGTTCGAATCTAGGTCCACTCCTATTCTTATTGTTTATCAATGATCTATGTCATAAAATCCATTGTGAAGTTTTGATGTATGCAGATGATGTAAAACTTTATACTTCTATTGAATCTTTAAATGAGTGTGTTAAACTACAATCTGATTTGAATAAAATCTCTGAATGGTGTGGCACTCACAAACTAAACTTGAATATCTCTAAGTGCAAAGTAATGACTTTTTCGAGAAAAATAAATCTAGTATTGTATGATTATACTATCAGTAATCAATTACTTGTTCGCTGTAATGAAACCAAAGATCTTGGTGTTACTTTTGATAAGGGCCTATCGTTTAGTAAACATATATTGAACATAACTTCTTCTGCGAGTAAAATGCTTAGATTTATAATGCGTAACGGTAGAGAATTTTCAAATATTAAAACTTTGAAAACACTGTACTGTGCCCTAGTCAGCAGTCGACTTGAATATTGTGATCTGGTTTGGTTGTCCTATTATGAATGTCACAAGAAGGAAATTGAAGGCGTACAAAGGACATTTTTAAAATATCTCTGGTTTAAAACAAATGATGTGTATCTCGAGCGAGGGATTTCCAATAATTTACTTTGCAATACTTTTGAAATACCATCTCTTGAATATAGACGTACGTAGAATAATAGGATTGACTGTATTATATAAATTAACTCACAATATGCTTGATTGTTCCTATATACTTGCTAAACTAAATTTCTATACCCCCAGAATAGATACTAGAAATAATTACACTTTTTACGTTCAGTTTGCGAAAACAAATTTATTAAAAAGTCACCTGTTGTAATTATATGCTCTATGTATAATGAAATCTGTAAGTAATGTGACATATTTAATTGTAGTTTGTCGTCTTTACTGGGTGCTTTAAATTAGAGATTAGTACTTATAAGAGTTACTAGGTTAATTTCTTGTTCATGGTTAGTACATATTTTCTTATTTAGTATTTTGTCTTATAGCATCTTGTTATGTGTTTAGTATTTTGTTATATGTATATACACTGTTCAACAAAATTACCGCATCACTCAATATTCATAGATTGCAACTATTTCTTCTGTGTTCTAATACTAGATTCTTAATTTTAAATATAAAAAAATCTGGTGTGATACACTCACACAACTTCCTTTTACAGTAATCTTAGAATTAGCCAAAAATTTGATTTTTAGTTTCTAAGTATTTGTCAAGAATTGCAAATTCTACAAAAACGGTACAAAATAGAGAATTAGTTAAAGAGACAATTTTTTTCTAGAATTTTAAACTGAATTAAAAAATGTAATAATATACTGGGTGTTGTATTTAAAATAGCAGTTTAAAAAAAATACAAAAAACAAAAGAAACCCATTTTAGAAGTGTTCAACTGGAAAATCATTTATCTTACAATAATACACATTAAAAATGTAATAAAAATATAAAGTTTGAAAAAAATCGTTAGAGCCGTTTTTGAAAAAATCGAAAAAAACTTAAAAATTACAAGAGTAAACACCTACTTTCAGTTATGCGATTTTCTTCAAAAGCTTGCTGTCTCATCTAAATAATAAAATAAAATTCCTGACCTGCTGGACTTCTATATCACAAAAGGCATATCAACTAATTTTACAGATGTAAAGTCGAACTTTGACTTAGCTTCAGATCATACAGCTGTCTGTGCCACCATCAGTACTACTATAATAAAAAAGAAGCGCAAACCAGTATTACACAACGCATTCACTAATTGGGACTTATTCAGAGAGTACACATACCAAAATTTAAACATTCCGAATATTAACATAGAATCAGAAACAGACATAGACGAAGCCACAAATTACTTTATAACATCCGTGCAAGAAGCTGCTTGGAAGGCAACACCAATAAACAAAGATCAAGAGCGACAAACGCAAAACATCCCTGCCGAAATAATGAAGCTGATAGCCGAAAAAAGAAGAGCAAGAGCCCGATGGCAACGAAGTCGACATCCAGTAGATAAAACCACTTATAACAGACTGGCAAATACTTTAAAATTAAAGCTGCGAATGGCCCGAAACGAAACATTTGCTAGATATCTCAATAACCTATCAAAAAAAGATAATTCAATATGGAAAGCAACAAAAGGTTTCAAGCGACCAACACCTACTGTTTCTCCTCTCCGTAATCCTGACAACAGCTGGGCGAGATCAGATAGTGAAAAAGCGGAAGTGTATGCACAACATTTTGCTCAAGTTTTCCAACCACACACAACTAACCCAGATGTAAATGTTGACGAGTTTCTGAGTGCACCCTTTCAAATGTCACGACCAATTGCAAACTTTACTACAAAAGAAATTGAGATTGAAATCAAATACATAAACAAGAAAAAGGCTCCAGGATACGATCTAGTCACCGGCAAATTACTATCTGAACTGCCTGAATGTGGAGTAAGGTTTTTAAAGATAATCTTTAACGCTATACTCAGATTATCATATTGGCCAACTCAACTTAAGCACGCTTACATTATATTGATTTTAAAACCGGGAAAACCACCCACAGACGTTACCTCCTACCGGCCTATAAGTCTGTTATCAGTTATCTCTAAACTTTTGGAAAAACTGCTACTCAAAAGAATGAGGGACAATAATTTACTAGAGGAATGCTTGCCAAATCATCAGTTTGGATTTAGACACAGTCACTCGACCATCCAGCAATGCCATCGACTTGTCAATACTATCCATAAAGCATTCGAAGATAAGCAATTCTGTTCGGCCGTCTTTTTAGACATACAGCAAGCGTTTGACAAAGTATGGCATAGTGGGCTTTTATTTAAAATCAAGCAAAAGCTACCGCACCATTATTTCCAAATATTAAAATCCTACTTATCATCTCGCTCATATCAGGTCCAGTGCGGTGAAGAAACATCAGATATATATCCTATCACATCAGGAGTTCCTCAAGGAAGTGTGTTGGGGCCAATTCTCTATTTAATCTACACAGCTGATCTACCAGTAACCCCACACACTGTAATTGGAACATTTGCAGACGATACTGCTATTTTAGCCACAAACGAAGATCCCGTAGCTGCTACACAAAAACTACAGAACCATGTGGATCTGCTCCAAGAATGGTTTAGTAAGTGGAGAATTAAGATAAATGAGAGCAAATCCACACACGTGACTTTCACGTTAAGAAAACAAAACTGCCCACATGTCCATCTCAATAATATACAAATACCTCATGCTACAGAAGTCCGCTACTTGGGGCTACATCTAGATAGCAAGTTGACCTGGAAATTGCACATAACTAAGAAAAGAAAGGAAATGGACCTGAAACTAAAGAAGATGAGTTGGTTAGTTGGAAGGAAATCCCCCCTCTCCTTAGAAAATAAAATCCTCCTTTACAAAACCATTATCAGACCAATTTGGACATACGGACTGGAATTATGGGGTAGTTCAAGTATGTCAAATCTCAAAATTATACAAACCTTTCAGTCCAAAGTCTTGAGACAAATAGCAGCTGCACCATGGTATATTACCAATCAAACATTGCACACCGATCTAAATATCCCCTTTGTAAAAGAGATGATTCAACAATGTGCCAGAAAACACTACGACCGCCTACAAGTACACCCCAACCCAACAGTAGAAATCCTAGTCGAGATACCAGCATACAAACGACTTAAAAATAAATGGCCACAGGACCTACTAACCATCTAAGGTTTCCAGGGTAATGCCACTGGGCTGATCCCTCCACGTCATCCACCATCAAATCAGCTCATGGAATGCATATGTACTTTATATTAAAGATATATTGTATACTGTTCCGATTGTTGATGTAGATATTACAATAAAAAAAAAAAAAAAAAAAAATCTAAATAGTACACAAAACTTATATATGAAGTTTCAACGCCATACCTCTTTTCGATTTTGAGATATTCTGTTCCCAGACAGACACACAGACAAAGATACTAATAAAAAAAATATGTTTTTTTGGGATCAGGGGACTCTAAAACGTGAAGATCTGTTGAAAACTCAATTTCGAATTTTTGGGGGAAATCCAATACTTCCTTTATCGTAAAAGGAAGTAACAGAATAAAAAATACTAATTTTATTAAAAATAAATAACCAACAGCGACAAGTTTACAAAAAGAAAAAACATTATACTAACATGATTTTTTTTAACTTGAAAAAGAAACAAAGTAACAGCTAATACCGCGTGTTTACACCTCTGGCATTAATACAGCTTGAATTCTTCTCGGTAAACTATGAAATAAGTTTTTCATTGACTCCTGAGGTAAATTGTCCCATTCTTCAGTCAACTCGCTACCAAGGTCTGCAAGCAGGAGCGACTTCTCTTTGTCCGATTCGCCTTCCAATCACGTCCCATATATGCTCGATGATGTTAAGATCTACACTACAAGCTGGCCAGTCCTTGACTGGAATTCCGGTATCACGAGGATACTGGAGCGAGACTCGAGTCACGTGGGGCCTGGCATTATCTTGCATTAGTATAAAGTTATCCCCAATAAAAGGGGCAAAAGGCATTACATGTGGTTCTAAAATGTCTGCTACATATCTGTTTGCTGTCATTGAACTCCTATCCACCACCACTAACTCCGTACGGGCGTTCAAAAAAATTCCGCTTCATACCATTACTGAACCACTTTCAATACTCGTAGTCGGAAGAATGTTTCCTGGAGCGTACCGTTCTCCCACACGACGCCAC
Organism: Agriotes lineatus; assembly: GCA_940337035.1. Lineage (NCBI taxonomy): Eukaryota > Metazoa > Arthropoda > Insecta > Coleoptera > Elateridae > Agriotes > Agriotes lineatus. The sequence goes on from OW679201.1 coordinate 35,964,406, forward strand.
ACATTAATACGTCCATCAGACGATGTTAAGCAAAATCTTGACTCGTATGTGAAAAGTACTTTGCTCCAGTCGTTAATAACCCAATTAATGTGTTCACGAACAAACCTTAACCTGGCCACACGGTGTATTCTGGTTAACCGGGGTTTAGTAGCAGGCTTCTTAAGCCTCAATCCCACATCCCTAGTAGATAGGCAGTGTCGGTACGGGGCCAGGAAGTGACGTCATTTTGGCGGGAAATTCAAATTCTGCGCAGGTATTTGGCGGGAAATTTAAATTCGCGTGCAGGTGTGTGGTGGGAAAAGGGGGTGCAGGTCCTCTGCGCAGACATCGGGGCCAAAGCCCTGGGGCGGAGTCCTGGTTCGGAACTTGGCTAAACGGGTAGTGGAGTCTGCACCGGGAGCCGGAGTCTGCTACCGGGTGGCGGGGGCCGGGGGGCTAGAGGCTCAAATAGGTGTATAGGGGTTGTATCTCGTAAACGGGTGGGAAAAATGGAAAACGGGTGAAAAAATGGCACCCCCACATTACCTGTTCACCCCCATCTGGAAATGAAGCCATCTGTAACATATTCGAAATTTGAAGTGCCCTTGTGGCAATTTCGAAAATATATTATTATTACAGAAATGAGCACGAAGCGATAAGACGTTCGAGAGCTAATAAGAAACCGCAAGAGTTGATACGCTGACTGCCGCTGCTGCAAACCACAAGAACAGATAAGACACCGAACTCATAGATAATATAATAATATACTGTCGTGATATAATAATATACTGTCGTATATAGAACGCAAACTTCAAGCATTTTTTTGAGAAATAAAACAAGGACGCCCTCTGCATTTTTGGGGCTAAGTATTTTTCAGGTATTTCCAGTGCGTTTCCTAGATACTTTAATATAGGCTATTTTTTTATAAGTAAAACACCAGTCAATATTTAAATGGATTTATTTTTACAACGAGAAATATACATTTTCTTTGCCTTGTTAAATAGTTCACAATTATATTTGCTACGTCTACTGTCTTTACCTTTTATAATATTATTTAGTCCTCTAATGAATTTGAAAATTGCTAAATCTACTACCTTGCAAACTATTGTATCTGTTAAACTCTCTTTATGGCTGCACGAAAATGGAAAATGTACTTGAATTTTTACAAAACGTATAATAAATTGTCGGTTTCCTCTTGTACCATGCATATGGTTTAATAAAATTTTTGTAATTTTATATGTCTTATTTATACAATTTATAAACACTAAGGTACAGTACTTTAATCGGTGTGGTACCTATTTTTCCTCCAAATTCTTTTTCGTATGTCAAAGCGTCTACATCACTATTATTTAAATGATTTCGATAAATTTGTGATTTGCAAACAGAACAGAGGTTTTTAAATTTTTTTGCTGCCCATCCAGATATGTATGAAATCACATTTACATATAAATTTTTTCGAAAATAAATTTCTTTTAAAGATGAAACTTGTTTAATTACATTGAAATTAATAATCTCTGTTTGGTTGTTATTGAAACTTTGATTATTTGGAAGGGGATGATCTAACAAAGATTTTAAAGAACAGACATTTGTTAAATTGGTTCTCTCACAGTTTCCACCTCTAGGAGAAGTTATAATTTCTTGAACAAGAAGTGTTTTATACGACTCTGAAAATTGCTGACATGTGGGATTTACATTCCGTCCCCGTTGTTTCCTAATTTTACCAAAATAGTTTTCAAGAGAATCCTGATTAAACGCGCGCGGTAAGAAAAATTTAAATCCATCACTTTGCAATTTTTCATGTATGTCGATGAAACCTTCAAGCGTCACAATGAAATTTTTTAAAGAAGGAGGTTTACTTCTCTCAAATGACATGCATTTTAGAGTTTCAACAGATTCTTTCCAAAAATTTACATGTGGTGATTTCTGAGTAACTCCTCCTCTTAAAGGTTTACCAATGTGTGGTCTTAACGTTCCTCCGTTAAGACTGTCAAAGATTTTGTCAAAACACATTATAATTTGTGCTGTTTCTAGAGCCCTCTCCTTTAAATTAAAATTTCCATCAGGGGTTCGGTCATTTAAAATTATAGAAACTTTTGTAAGTGTACTTAAAAGCCTGACATAAGTTACTTACGTTTTTTAGCCATTAAGCGCATCGTGGGTGCAACTGTATGACTGAATACTTGCGTACAAAAAGAAACCTTCATTTTATTTATTTTTGCTGGTATAACATGTTGATCTGTTAATTTTGGCATCGCAGCAAACTCACCACTCCATCCATCTATCATATAAGCATTTTCTATGTCTTTCCATTTTGCAGTGCAAGTATGTTCGCCTTTATTCCATATTAAATTTTTAGAAAGACAGTTATTACGAATGCCTTTCAATAGGTGTGGAGGATCATATAATGGTATGATTTCTTCATTGTTTATTATTAATTTTCTTTTAGAGTGAGTTCTTGATTCTCTCACTAAATAGTTAATAGCTGCTTGATTAGCTGAACCTTGATCACAAATTGTTCCAACGATCTTAAGATTACATTCTTGAGTTTTACGTACCGTTAACTTTAAAATTTCTACTAAATCTTTGCTCTTTATTCCAGAATTTGTAAAAATATATCCTATGTTTTGTTTCCATTTGTAAAATACTCCCCTCAATTTAAGAACAAGTACATGGTTTGCTATTTCCAGATTTTTCTTATAACCAAAATCTTCAAATCCTATAAATCTATCTGAATGTTTATCATACGATATACTTCGTCAAAAATCAATACACAGTATTTATCCTTTTTTGTCATTTTGAGGGAGTTTTCTTTTAAATATTTAAATAGCATATTATTCGCACCAGAATTTATAGGTATTGCGTTTAATAATTTAGTTACCGTTTGACGACTTGGTAAAGCAAACAATTTTCGTAAAAAATTATAGCCTTTTCCAGAGTGTTTATAAATAGATAAAGCTAAAATCTTTTCATCTGTGCTATATCTTCGTCCGTGTGGTTTAATATTTCTCTTTCTTAACTGCGATAAACAAAACTGAATTGCTTCTTGGCTTAATACACTTGACTGAAGATTATATTGGAATTTTTTTGCCATACGTAATAATTTTCGGTTGAGGATTAATTTTTCTTTTGTGACACTAACTCTCCGTTGTAACTTTTTCAATTCTGCGCATAATTTTCTGGCCTTTGCACAAATCTTTGTTCTACTTAGTTTGACTCTACAACATGAAGTTGAAGTGACCGTTTCAATAATACTGATGTTTCCTGGTGTATGAGTTTGAATAATACTTGTGTTTGGATTATCAATGGATTGCGATGCATCTGGAATAAATACAGAATTGACTTTGGAACATTTGGCTAATTTAAACCTTTGATTTTAGCCAATACTTACCTTCAAAAACAGATTCTTTGGGGTAAGCACTATTATTCAGCCTTCCGTTACTAGTAAAGTGATCTGCAGCAAAATGAATTCCGCAAATTCGGTAATTATTATAAATTCGCGCTTCATTTAAGTTTTCTATGTAAGGATTTTTACAAACAGATTTCCATCTGTTAAATCTAATCCGATCTTTTAAGGGGTTCGGGAAACGGTGTCGAGAGGAGGTTTTGTTAAAACATTTAAACACTGTGCAATTATATTTTGACATTTTTTTATTGTCAAAAATTTTTGAAAAACAAGACATGTTATATAGGAGGTATCCATAGAAACATCACAAGCGACATCTTTACATTTGCAGCTAAGCTCTTAAAACAAATAAATTTCAAATACAGTGACTTTGCGTTCTATATACGACAGTATATTATTATCACTTATAATACCATGAGTAGTCAAAGTTATGTCGACTATTTTTGCTGTGGTGTCACGAATGTCCATTGCGCTTTGGTACGATTAGGACGAGTGCGCTAGCACGAGTCCTAATCCCAAGCGCAATGGACATGAGTAGTGATACCACCGCAAAAATAATCTACTTAACTTTGACTAAGAATGGTATTCGAGGGACTATTTAATGAACCAAACTACCTTTTGAAATTAGTTTTCAGTAAATCTAGCAACAAACTAAGCAATTTCTATAGTAACAGAACACTAATGTTGACTTTTTCTAATAAAAATGGCATTTGTTAAAAATAGTTACTTGAATACCTTCTAGGAAGATATATCCACTGATATTTTTTTTATTGTTCAAGAAACGTCAGAATACTGGATTTTTATTTGTCACTTTTTGACAGATGACAGGTGAATTGAATAGTCATGGATATATTATTACAGGATACGTTCACTACATGTAAACCTACGTCGAATCTTAAAATAACATATCACGGAGTTCGGTACCTTCCCCCATTTCATTCTAACCTGTATCACTTTATTTCTCTCTCTCTTTAGACGTATTTCATACAATGTTTCGTACGCTTAATTTTGAAGTTTTGAAATGAAAACGTCAGAAGTGTCATTCAATTTCACAGTTATTCTTCGAAAATCGAACTTTAGCAATGAGAACGTGCATACTTTGTTCTATTTCTTGTAATTCTTCAAGCGAAGACATATCTTTTCACCGGTGTGTTAAGTAGATAGTTTGTTTAATTAAAACCTTCTTTAAAAAATTATTTCAGTTTTTTCATTGATATTCATATCCCTCATAGCATTAGAAAAGAAATGAATATCAAAAAAGTTCCCTATCCAAGCTTCAAAAAGGATTCATTTCCTACAGTTTTTCAAGGCACCTAACTTCTGAATGAATTATGAACTGTAAAGTTGAGGTTAATGTTTCCTTTTGCTTCTTCAGCTGCTCGTCCACACTCTCATCATGTTTTTCATCAAATTCTAATGTGGGAAACAACAGCAGTTCATGCAGATGTGTGGGGGTTGGAAAAAAATAGTACCTAACTGTTCGTTTCCACGCAACTGAGGTGCAATCTCCAGCAAGCCATATAAATTTGGTTGCGCGTTCTTGTAAAATGGGGTGCAGGAAGAGATGTGATTGATCTCAAAGTTCTTAGTGATGAAAAGAATTATATTGAGGACTGTATATTATTAGAAGCAAAAGATTTATTCTCATATTCTTTAACATATTTAAACGTGCAAATGGAAAAATTTCTACATGATGGTAACATTAACTAGAATTTCAAATAGCAAAGTTAATTTTGATTCCGAGTGATATTTTTTCCAACAAATAAGTGGATTTTACCTACAGAGGCACCACTATAAAAAAAACACGCCAAAATCTCTACCTCATGGGTGGTGTGGAAAAGAGATACCAGTAAATTTTACTGTATTTTTCCAAAAAAATTAAGTACCACTTTCAAAATTGGTGCAACAAAAATTTAATTTATCATTCTTGCAAAGAAATGTGCTCTACAAATTTACTTCTATCAATTTTTATGGAAAACCCCTGTTTTTGCGATATTGACCAGAAACTAAACGAGCGAGCACATTTCGTGCTGTACGCTCAAACTTATTTCGCACTCTTGCTGCAGATTACACATGACAGACCTTATTGAAACTTGTATTTCCAATACGATGCACCTTTTTGTAGTTAATAGCCAAAAACCAGTGCTACTACCAGTCTCAGGGGTATTTTTTGAGACTACGGGTATGTGCATCTAGTTGGGTAGAGAATTTTTTTGATAATCATTCTTAATGCCATTAGGGATATAAATATTAAAAAAATTACCAATTTAAAATTTTGGCTTAGACCAAATCACGGGTGGCTCGAGTACCATACTCCATCAAACAAATCCTTGCAAACGGCTATTTATTGAATAACTAACTGTTTTGGGCTAAAATGCAGAATCCGAGGCCAATTACAGTGCTAACTCTTTTCCTTATAATTTTGGTTATGGTTAGTAGAGAAACAACATTAAATAATTATTAATATTAACAATAGCAGGGATATTGGCCTCGGATTCTGCATTTTCCCCGTTGTTGTATGTATCAAAGTTCTGCTTCTTTTTTATTTATTTATTTATAATATTAGACGGCAGAGCCGATAAAACATATCAATCGAAAACTAGAGCTAATAAGGTATTTAAACTTAGTTAAAAATTAAAATTGAAGGCACATAATAATCCATATATATAATAGACTTGTCCGGGACGCTGTTTCAGTAGCCAAACCGTAAGAGATAGAGAAAAAAGTTATGAAAGTTATATGTTTGGAATGGTCATGTCAGGTCAGGAACCGAATTTTAGTCACGTGACACTTCCGGTTTTCGAGAAATCACAAAAAAGACCGTTTTTCAAATAGAACGCCTATTAAATAAAAACTGTTTCAGCAGCCAAACGGAGCTGCGACCCTCTGCGCCTTAAAACCTCGATCGGTTAGGCAACCACTTTGACAGCATCCAGAATGTTCCGATGCCCTCTGCGCCTTAAAACCTCGATCGGTTAGGCAACCACTTTGACACCTTCCAGGTCTGGGTACAGTTTTTATTTAATACCGCGTTCTATTTGAAAAACGGTTTTCTTTGTTTTTTTAAATGAGACATTTGTCTCACTGGACTGCTAGTGTAGTAAATAATAAGATAAAGAATTCTACTTGCAACATTTGCAAACTTGAAAATTTGACAGAATAAAATTATACAACTACAGCTATAAACTTAAATTAACCACTCAATTTGTCCAAGGTGTTTACTGAAGGCGCACAGACAACTGACTCGGGAAGACCGTTCCAATCTCTAAAAATTCTGTTGAATAAACAGAACTGTTGACACATTTTATTAAATCTTTCGCGCACTAGCACTTGAACTCGTGGCCACGCAACCGCACATTCTCACTAGTCACAAACCCTTCAATGACTACATTGTAGTAACCGTGGAGAATTTTATATGTTTCTATTAGGTCACCTCTTAAATGCCTTTCAGAAATCGATGATAGTCCCAATACCTGCAGCCTCTGTTCATATGGCAGTTTTCAAATAATTGGCGATAACTTGGTGATACGTCTCTGGGTGAGTTCAAGAGCATGAATGTCTTTAGCAAGGTAAGGCTTCCAAAAGCAGGACGCATACACCAAAATTGAATTAATATAGGTTATATAAATTTCCGTTAAAAGTTGAGGAGACATGTTTTTAACAGCGATCAAAACTAGGTAGGTGCTACTCCCATTTAAAATCTGACGACACGGTGACCCCAAGATCTTTTTGTTGATAAACCGCCTTTATAAGCACATTGTTCAGAAAATACATGTAGCTAGGGTTGTGGTATCCCATGTGCAACACGCATTTTTGTTCGTTGAGCTCTAACAGCCACTTTGAACACCATTCTTGGAGTCGCAAAAGGTCATTTTCTACCATTCTTCAAAATGGCGCATCTTGTAAAGGACAAACTCAGTTTCAGAGCAAAGTAGTGTTCACAAACTTCTTTTATCAGAATCATTAATTTCCTTTCAGCCAGCCTCTGACAAGTTAAAACGATTAGAATGGTGACCTGAAAAAGTTATCATAAAAAATAATGCTACTTCAAAATTTAACTTGTTAGCGGACCTACCAGTTAAACTGTTGTTTACATGGTTTTGATCGCTATTATTATCAACCGTAAAACTCAAAGGCGTTAGCGAGTGAATATCTTGCACACCCCCTCATCGACTGAGGTTATAAAGTGTTGACTGTTGAGGTTATGTTTTCTACTTTGTGTTTATTTTTACGATAACTTTTTTTCTACATTTTCTAGCATCTTGAGACCAAAAAGACTATCTCTGGCACCATGTAACACGAGTTAAATGTATTTTATCAGAATTTCTCTCAATGACGAGTCCGAGTACCGCTCTAAAGGATAGCGCTATACGTAATTCACGCATTGAGAGTGACAGAAATAGATGGTACGTCTTGTTCAACTATAGCAACGGCACGCCGTATCTTGTAATTATATATCTAGGATTATTATATTATCTATGACCGAACTAGAGATCCTGTATATAGTTTACTAAGAGTTGGGCAAACAGTCTGATTTGACAAACGTTTTTGATCCAAATTAGATATTTGACATCTGTCGAACAAAGAGGTTATGGAAATCAATCTTGCTAACTTGCTTTTGATGAAAGCGTTTTCATAGTATTGATCATTCTTAGTATCTCTAGAATCGACTATTAGGAATATACGGCAAATTTAGTTAAAATTTAGATTTGCATGTGTGAATCTATCGGTCGTAACATGTTACAAAATTTGTAAAAAAGGCACCTTTATCACACATGCCTTGCAAAAAGTAATCCAAACCAATCAAAATGTATCCCGTTGTTTGCCCAACTCTTAGTAACCTATATACAGGGACTCTAGACCGAACTACAGTGACTATATACAAGACAGTGTGGCCATAGGGATGTCTTCGCCGCTATTGGTCGACGCGAATATCCGCCATTAACAGGCAAAATATTTAGTTACTTCTAAGTTGTTCTCAAAGAGGTTGGTAGAACCTGTTCATTTGGTTATGGAAGAAAATAAAACCTTTCAAATTTGACAATTGTAAATTGTCAGTGTCAAATAATTCATTAGCGTCGCAAGCGGGTGAAATTTTAACATATATTGCCCTGAAAAACTAATATTCTGCACAGTATTTAAATGTGACAATCTAGAATTGTGCTATTGTTGAAGGTAATAGCACAAGATGCGTTCGACTTGGAATGTATGATAAAGAGATTACATCAGTGCTACGATGAATGGGGCTTTAGCATAAGTTTAGAGAAAACAGAGTACCTATTTAGTAATCAACTCGGAAGCACAATATAAAGTCTTAATAAATGAAGATGTCGCAGTAAGATAAGTAGAAAGGTTTAAATACCTCGGTGGTACAATACAATCGATGAAAAAGGTTTGGGAACAGAAGAGGTCAAAAGTCGAATAGTACAAAGTAAGAAGATAATGGGATGCTTAAAATCAATTTGATGGGACAATACTATCTCTAACAAAAACAAAAAAAGAATAGGTGAAGTAATGTTAGAGTCAATGCTATGTTATGGCAGTGATGTATGGACTGTAACAGCGGAAATGAAGCGAAGACTAGACACAATTCAAATGGACGAAAAAGCGGAAAGGTATCGAAACGAGATAGAGTGACGAACGAGGAAATAAGACGCAGAATGGAGACACCAGAATGAGTTGTGGACAGAACTGAACGGAAAGCGTTAAACTGGTTTAGTCATCTGATGAGAATGGAGGAGACGACGTGGCCTATGAAGATCTTTAACTGGTCGCCGCCGGGAAAGAAAAAAAGAGGTAGACCACACAAACCGTGGAATGAGGGTATTCGGAGAGCCATGGAGGAGAGGAACCTGGAAGAAGACCAAGCACAAGACAGGGAGGTTTGTAGACAGGGAACAGGAAGACGGCATTTAGCTGTATTGTAAACTACCATAACTGAAACCGCTTGTAAACTTCATGCAACACCTTAAAGCACAACGAACGAACGCCAATGGAAAATGTCAATGTCCAAACATAACACTGTACGTGTAGCTAACATCAACTAGTTAAAGTAACTAGCGCCAAAATAATGACCACTCAAAAACGTTCGATTATTTCTAAAGGTACTGTATATCTCGACGCTCAAATTTGCCTGAAAATGGCCGCCAACAATCGTATGGCCACACTGTCTTGTATATAGTCACTGTAACCGAACTGTACAGGATATGCCATCTATCGGTTAAATAGTTAAAGTGTTTATAGTAATCTAAATAAATAAAAAGAATTTGAACTATTACAATATTTTTATTTACCTCTGTACATACATGCTCTAAATACGTACAAAAACAACATAATGAGCGATGCAAATTATACAGGGGGGGAGGGCAGATGCTGTTTATAACAATCTGTAATGTGTGGTGGTGTTCCTATGCACTATTTTATTCAAATTGACAACACGGCCAATCGCAAACGATCAAAAGATAAGAGCTATGAAAGTAATGTGATAGTTGTATTCACATAAATGCCTAAAGTTTGAGTACTAAACAATGCAATTAAACCGGTTTATTACCTGTTCATTAGCGAATTAATACGCAGTTTTTGTCCACACAAATCAAATCAAAAACATATAACATCAATTTTATTTATATATATAGCATAAACAGAAAAAATGTGAGGTGCACACAGAAACAAAATTACATGCATCCATAGGTTAATTAAAAGTCACACCACCGGTAATACAATTATTTAAGCATATACAATTATTTAAGCATATTAATAACAACACAGATTCAACCCATTTTGAGTACTAAACAATGCATTTAACACAGTTTATTACCGGTTCATTAACGAATTAATAAGCAGTATTTCAACCACACAAACCAAATCAAAAACATATAACACTAATTATATAGGTAACACAAATCCCACAAAATAATCCCCACAAGCAGCTACGAGTAGGGCTGGGCGATATTGAAATTCTGATATCGATTATCGATAACTAAAAAATATCGATACATATCGATATATCGAAATATCGATACATATCGAAATATCGATATATATACAGTGTGTCCAAGATAAGGAGGGCCAGTATGGGGATCTCGGTAATGGTAAGAGATACAAATTTGGTTAAATGGGAAGAAAGTTGCGCAATTAAAGGACTAAAAAAATGACGTCTAGAAATCCTTGATATGACTTTTCGTTTTTGAATTATCTCAAAAAAACCGAATTTTTGGATTTTCTTTTCTATTTTTTTCTGGCGTTAATATTAAAGTTAGAGCGAAACTGATTAAACTTCTTTATGGCAACTTTTAATGGACTTAATGATTACGCTATCAATTTTTTTATCCGACGTTTCGTCTTCGAGAAACCATCATCAACTTCATTTTTTTCAATACGGTCCTGGTTTTTTGATGCCAAATTTGCAAAGCCCTTGTTACTCTAAATTCAACAATGTACCACATATTATGGTTTAATTACGTTTCGAGCTTTTTTCTGATCATCATCAGAAAATTTTTTAGATACGGACCTGCATTTCTCATAATTTTCTAAAAATAAGTTCATACAGTAAGTTAGGCCTTTTTACATGCCGTTAAAATATTAAAATGCATATCATAATGTCATAATTCTGATACATTAATTTAATAAGCAACCAATAACTATTAACAATAAACAGCAAATAAATGAACAAAAGATAGGCAGAAAGAATGAGAAAACTAGCCTTGAAACAATGTAATAGGTATTTAACGTTTTGAAATAGAATAAGAACTTAGAAGATTGGTTCTTGAAGCCTTTCAAAGTATAATGCCAGTATTGATGAATAATGTTTTAGATTCTACAGTTAGATGTTATTTATGCATAGAGAATGATGGCAACCTTTTTGAATACCTTCTGTAAATTTAATACCTATTACATGGTTTCGATGTTCGTTTTGTTATTCTTTCTGTCTATCTTTTGTTAATTTATTTGTTGTTTATTGTTAATAGTTATTGGTTGGTTATTAAATTAATGTATCAGAATTATGACATTATGATGTGCATTTTAATATTTTAACGGCATGTAAAAAGGCCTAACTTACTGTATGAACTTATTTTTAGAAAATTATGAGAAATGCAGGTCCGTATCTAAAAAATTTTCTGATGATGATCAGAAAAAAGCTCGAAACGTAATTAAACCATAATATGTGGTACATTGTTGAATTTAGAGTAACAAGGGCTTTGCAAATTTGGCATAAAAAAACCAGGACCGTATTTAAAAAAATGAAGTTGATGATGGTTTCTCGAAGACGAAACGTCGGATAAAAAAATTGATAGCGTAATCATTAAGTGCATTAAAAGTTGCTATAGAGAAGTTTAATCAGTTTCGCTCTAACTTTAATATTAACGCCAGAAAAAAATAAAAAAGAAAATCCAAAAATTCGGTTTTTTTGAGATAATTCAAAAACGAAAAGTCATATCAAGGATTTCTAGACGTCATTTTTTTAGTCCTTTAATTGCGCAACTTTCTTCCCATTTAACCAAATTTGTATCTCTTACCATTACCGAGATCCCCATACTGGCCCTCCTTATCTTGGACACACTGTATATCGATAGCTATCGATAACTATCGATATTTATCGATAAATATCGATAACTATCGATAAATATTGATAACTATCGATAAGTATCGATAACTATCGATAAATATCAATAGCTATCGATAAATATCGATAGTTATCGATTAATATCGATAGTTATCGATTAATATCGTTAAATATCGATAGTTATCGATAAATATATGTATATAGTAACATGTGAGCAAACGAAAATGAAATCAAGCTTGGCTCTGAAATATTTATTTGTATTGGTGGCACTGTAAGTCCTGTAGGCAGGTTAGGTTTTGCGTCAGTTGCGTCAAAACTGACGGAAAAACTAACCTGCTAACCTCTAATTTGACATAGACTTACAGTGCCATCCACACAAACAAATATTTCAAAGCCATGCTTGATTTCATTTTCGTTTTTCACATATTACTATATACATATATATTTATCGATAACTATCGATATTTGTCCAGAAATATCGATAACTATCGATATTTAACGATATTAATCGATAACTATCGATATATATTGATATGTGCAAAACCTGGAAATATTAAATTTAATATCGATATATCGATACATCGATAAATATCGATAACTATCGATAACTATCGATATATATCGATATGTTCAAAACTTGGAAATATTAAATTCAATATCGATATATCGATATATATCGATACATCGATACATCGATATTTAAAGAAGGGTATATCGATAAACGATATATCGATATATCGATAATATTATCGATATATCGATATTTTCGCCCAGCCCTAGCTACGAGGCGTTATGCAACCAATTCAGATATTAGAAATCCGAGGATGTACTTGTAAGCAAGAACAAGAATATAAGATTAAATAACATACAAATATTTGAGGATGTTGCAACAGGAAGACTACGAGGGGCACAAAGAACTGCTAAAAAATATTGTATGAGACTGAAATTACTTAACAGCACCTCAAAAGAATCAAAAACGGAGCAGCCACACCCAATTTTGAAAACTGCGCAACTTACGCAATATTAAACATCCGCTGTTTTTAGTTGTTATCAAAGGCTGATCGCACAGGAAGATGCATGCTCGTGCAACCTACTACATAAATACAGAGTGTTTTTAAAATACATTACCTACAATTATTTATTTCCCGGTGCATCCAGGGCAGATTAACCCATGCGAAAAATAATAACTGTGTTTTTTACAATATAACATATGTTCTGTGAGAAAATCAGCGCGAACAGGCATGTTTTTGCAGTAGTAATACACATTAATATAAAATATAACCTACTGTATGAATGCACCAGCAAACGAATTTCAAATAATATGTTATCAGCAAAAAACCGCGAAGCTTGGTTTTTAACAAAGCACATACTTCGATTAATCGCCAAAATTCCATCGAATATTAAAGACGAAAGTAAAAAAAAATATCTATTCCCAATTTTTGTATTATTAATTTATATTATAATCTTAGTGTGTGACCGGGTGTATTTACACGTAAGAAGCAAGTACCCCCCATTGTTCGAGAACGTAAGTAAATCATTCAAAGGATGAACAATTTTTAACAATTTATCTGTATAGCGTTGGGTTGCTGTAATGTGCGTCCCCCCCCATGTTCAAATACAAATCCCTGGCATTATACCCATAAATCTATCCACACTCTCGGGGGGGGGGGGGGGTCAACCGTGGCCCCCCGATTTGAGGGTGTGGATGAATATTTGTGAGAGGATAATTTATATACAAAGAGGTCAGCAATTTTATAAATACATATCCACTATATTAAATGTTGTTTTTATTGTTTTAGACTAATCCAGGTTCACGAGGCTTCTGATTGTAGCAAAGCATGTTGAATATCACATATTATTGAAGAAGCATTAAATATTGAATCCACGCTATTGTGTTTTATTACTTACATTAAGCAGAGAGATTTACCCCTCAGGGGACCAGTCAAGTTAGCCAAGTTAGAGAATCAGAATGTACCTAGCCTTTTTATTTAAAACGGTAGTAGAAATAGTTTCAATATTATTTACAAAGGTAATAACTGCATAATTTTTAAAATTTTATTACCTAGCAGAGAGAGAGATTTACTTCTCAAGACCTGTAATAAGAACAATAGTTAACCGAGTTAGAGAATCGGAATAGAAAATATTTACCCAGGTTTGATATAAAATATCCATCATCAAGATTTACATCATAAATAATTGTACCAACTGTACCTCTTGCAAACAACCCAAGTACATTTTCATGATACAAAAAGCTTTCGAAAACGTATTCATATAAAAAATAATTGATATAACCAATGCAATTTTGATTTTTATAAATAGATATCTGGAGGACATCCCCAGATTCAACGAAATGAGGTAGGTTAATAGGAACCGAAAAAATGTAATTATCCGCCAATCACCTCCTTGCAGGAATGAAAAGATGCAGATTACCTGTGATGATTGCAATAGATCATTTCGCGGTCAAACCTGTTTCGATAATCATAACGCAATATTCAAATATGTACGAAAATGCCCCGACTGTTTCAAAACATACAATTTAAAATTACGCAGGGGTAAGGCACACACCTGCAACGAAATTTATTGCCATATGTGCAAGGTCTATATGCCAATGGGTCATTTCTGTTATATAAAACCAGATAATCGGAAACCCAACACAAAAGACAGTGTCTATATTTTCTACGATTTAGAATCTCGATAAGAAAACGATAATGTACACAGGCCCAACCTATGTGTACTTGAAACGGCATGTGACGAATGTATTGGTAAAGAGACGGTTATATGCCATAAATGTGGGGTGCGAAGGCAAATTTTACCAAACGATAAGTGCATAGAAGGTTTTATTCTCTATCTCTTAGAGGCACACAACGAACAGGCGTACGACCACCAGTTTATTTTAAAATTTATTCTAAATTCTAAATTAAATATAAAACCTAAACTCATTATGCGCGTTACGAAAATTCTACTCATGCAATTAGATAATATAAAATTTCTAGATTTTCTGAACTATTTTTCAATGGCACTAGCAGCACTGCCTAAAGTCTTCGCACTAAGTCAAAATTTCAAGAAAGGCTATTTTCCATATTTATTTAACACTCGGGCAAATCGAAATTATGTGGGGACACCCCCGGAGGCTAAATGTTACGACCCCGACCGATTAAAGCCGAAAGAGTAGGAGCTAAAATGGCACAACGAACACAAAAACAACACATTCGATATGCAAAAAGAACTAGTTGAATATTGTATTTACGATGTGCAAATCCTGAAAGCAGGCTGTTTAAAATGTTTGTTTGTTTGTTTGTTAATGGACAAGGTCTAGGCATGCAGAGTACCAGGTACCTTAGACACCGACTGCTTTGGTCATATGGTCAAAGTAGACAATTTTTTCTCGATCGGTGTAATGTAGAGCGCTTCTTGAAAGCTACAACAATTGCCTCGGCATGTAATTTAGTATATTGCCGCAATTTTCTTAAACCAAATACGATAGGAATCATACCGCGCAGGGGTTACAGATTAAGTGATAGCCAGTCTAAAATTGCCCTACAATAGTTGATTCACGAAGAAAAACAACGCGGAATAATTATACAAAACGCGGCTCGTGGTAGAGAGGCCTGTGTGGGCGGGTTTAAAGTTTACGGGTATTGTGAACAAACCCGGCAAATATTCGAGTTTCATGGCTGTTTCTATCATGGATTTCCAGTTTGCATGACAGCTAAACGAAACGAACCTCTACACGATGACCCAACAGATACATTAGAAAATCGCCATGACAGAACAATATCCAAAACTAAAAAGTTAAAGACGCTGGGATATGAGGTCATTGGAGGATCATATTCTCCTTACATCGCTATTATTGAATCCGCGAGAGGCATTTTTTGAGGGCAGAACCGAAGCAATAAAATTAAAACACGAAATAAAAGATGGGGAAAAAATTTACTACAAAGATTTCTACAGTTTATATCCGTGGGTGTGCAAATACGGCAAGTTTCCAGTTAGCCACCTTGATGTACACATAGGTCATGAAAATTGACTCTACAACTCGAACAGGGAGCAAAGGAGTTAATTAAATGTGGCGATAACTTGTTTCACGACGGCCCAAGCCCGACTCAAGCTGTATAACGAGATGGAAAAACTGGGGGAGAAGGTTTTGTACGGAGATACGGATTCACTCCAGTACATATCAAATCACTATAAACCACCATCAGAGAACCCGGTAGCTATATCACCAATTTTGTAACAAGATGGGGGGGGGGGCTAAAACATACGCCTATGCGGTTTATTCTCCAGAAACAAAAAATATGCAGAGATTTGTAAATTTAAAGGTATTACCTTATCGCAGAAAAATCTAGGAAAAGTTAATATGGGTGTTTTAGAAGATCTAATAATAAATATGGGTAAAGATGACAAGGAGGTAATTCTGTTTAACAAAAACATTCGTGGAACTACGGACCATACGATAGTAACAAAAGATGAATTTAAAACATTTAAAATTACATTTCATTAACGCAGAATCACAGAAAATTACGATTCAGTACCCTATGGGTACACCAAAAGACCAAAACATGTTTAAGCATAGTACCTCATGTTAGAATTAAGGCTGATGAACTGTATTGATAGCTAAATAAAATAAAAGGATCGGCCTTATTACTGTATTTTTATTTATCACTATATTCACCATTACTGGAGGGTGTTCCAGAGACATAATAAGCGAAACGAGGTATTTTACGCAAACTTACAACAAAACGGACCGCAAGCGCCAAGAGATAAGAGTTTGTATAACGCTATAAATTTAACCCTTAGAGTACTGCTGGGGTCGTTTTCTGACCCCAAAAATTGTTTTTATCAAACATCTTTTGAAATATTTTTTACAGCATTTGTCTTCTCGCTAGTCTATTCATTTCATTTAACGAATATTTTAAGATATACAACATCCCGGGATTTTTTAAATTTTATAGTAGTAGTAAAAAGTTGTTTGGGGTCCTGCAGCCACCCCACGTAGTATTTTGTGTCGGTCAAAAATACGTATTTAATGCGCCATTTTCGTTTGTATTTCAGATACCTGTTTTACCGCTGTCACTTTTATGCTCTGTTAGTGTTGTGTCAGTGTTATATCAGTGCGGAAATTGAACAATTAGCTTACTGTAAGTACTTATACGCCTACATAGAATATGCTATCAAAACTATTTATAATATCTACTATTTTAGATCTTGCATACTGTCATATGAAAGACGACTCTCGCTCACACAGCAAGAGCTTGAAGATGAGATTTTGAGATTATATGATGACGATTTTGTTGAATCGGATAATGAAGAGGTTGTGTCAGAAGACGAGGACAACGCTGAATATTTAGAAGAGGAGGATGATGATTATAGTCCTGAGCAAGAAAACGAAGATGTTGCTACGTCAGATAATGAAGCTGAAGAAGGTGAGTCGACTTTAAATCAATGTAAAGCTAAATCTGGAAAGTTGTGGACAGCAAATCCAAGTATACGTGGCCGCCGTCGTTGTCATAACATCTCTGTTGAAAAAACAGGACTAACACAGTATTCGTCTACTGGAACTGACGTTTTGCATACTTTCAAGCCATTTCTCACTAATGATATAAGAGAAATACTAATAAAGAAGCTGAAAGAGTTTATGGATCTTATAATGAAAAAACTACAAATAAACAAAAAATTGGAAGATACTGACGGAAGTTGAGTTAGATGTCTTTATTGGAGTTCTATTTTCAACAGGAGCTTTGCGTTGCAGAAAAGAACATACGATGGAAATGTTAGGAGGACAACTCCAAAAAGAAAACATGAAATTGCGTGTACCATCTTTGCGAAATAATCAACACATGCTAAAGGCTATTGAGGCATGCGGGGTGAATATTCATCCAACTGGGGGAGTGCAAGATGTACTGGAGCCTCAAACTCGGAAGCGCGAAAAATGCCGCCTTTGTCCTAGGTCTACCGATAGAAAGATTGATGTCAAATGTTCATCTGTAAAAACCCCAGAGGTGAAATCATCAAGAACGTTTACTGCTGCGATCATTGAAAACCCATGAATGTTGAATGGCTTATAAGTGATTTTTTTCAATTTAGCATTTAGTTTAATTCGAATTGTTTATTGTTTTGTTCTTCTGTTACTATTATTATGTTCTGTGTGCCAGCTATAATAAAAACATTAAAAACACTTATTTTTTTGTTACTATGGTATCCTTTGCTTCAAACGAAGCTGGCGCGACATCGTACTTGCAGCATAATCACGCCGGCTTCAGTTTTAACTTTAATAAAAATATTTTATCAAAAATATATTTATACAGCTATGTTTTAAGATTTCCACCAATTTTTGCGACCATTTATCTTAAAAAAGTGTGGGGTCGCTCAAGGACCCCACGCCGTCCTTTACGCAACACAAAATAGCGTAGTACCCTAAGGGTTAATCTGACAGCGGTGTTCACATAAATTTTAAAAAAATTATCAAATACTAAACAGTGAGGTTAATACAACCTGCTACCTGTTAGTAAGCGGATCAAACTGCTAGTCTCTGGCATATTTTGACAGTTAGCATGTTAGCAGGTTAACAGCTTGAAGTAATTTAGCCGGGTTTATACACATACATAAGTAGCACATACAAAACGACATTACAAAAACAGTAAAAAAAAAACAGCGCTAATCATATGAAAAACATTAAAAAACAGTGCTAATGAAATGTAAAACATTAAAAAACAACATAGGGGGTGTCCCCACATAATTTCGATTTGCCCGAGTGTTAAATAAATATGGAAAATAGCCTTTCTTGAAATTTTGACTTAGTGCGAAGACTTTAGGCAGTGCTGCTAGTGCCATTGAAAAATAGTTCAGAAAATCTAGAAATTTTATATTATCTAATTGCATGACTAGGATTTTCGTAACGCGCATAATGAGTTTAGGTTTTATATTTAATTTAGAATTTAGAATACATTTTAAAATAAACTGGTGGTCGTACGCCTGTTCGTTGTGTGCCTCTAAGAGATAGAGAATAAAACCTTCTATGCACTTATCGTTTGGTAAAATTTGCCTTCGCACCCACATTTATGGCATATAACCGTCTCTTTACCAATACATTCTTCACATGCCGTTTCAAGTACACATAGGTTGGGCCTGTGCACATTATCGTTTTCTTATCGAGATTCTAAATCGTAGAAAATATAGACACTGTCTTTTGTGTTGGGTTTCCGATTATCTGGTTTTATATAACAGAAATGACCCATTGGCATATAGACCTTGCACATATGGCAATAAATTTCGTTGCAGGTGTGTGCCTTACCCCTGCGTAATTTTAAATTGTATGTTTTGAAACAGTCGGGGCATTTTCGTACATATTTGAATATTGCGTTATGATTATCGAAACAGGTTTGACCGCGAAATGATCTATTGCAATCATCACAGGTAATCTGCATCTTTTCATTCCTGCAGGGAGGTGATTGGCGAATAATTACATTTTTTCGGTTCCTATTAACCTACCTCATTTCTTTGAATCTGGGGATGTCCTCCAGATATCTATTTATAAAAATCAAAATTGCATTGGTTATATCAATTATTTTTTATATGAATACGTTTTCGAAAGCTTTTTGTGTCATGAAAATGTACTTGGGTTGTTTGCAAGAGGTACATTTGGTACAATTATTTATGATGTAAATCTTTGTAAATAATATTGAAACTATTTCTACTACCGTTTTAAATAAAAAGGCTAGGTAGATTCTGTTTCTCTAACTTGGCTAACTTGACTGGTCCCCTGAGGGGTGAATGTCTCTGCTTAATGTAAGTAATAAAACACAATAGCGTGGATTCAATATTTAATGCTTCTTCAATAATATGTGATATTCAACATGCTTTGCTACAATCAGAAGCTTCGTGGACCTGGATTAGTCTGAAACAATAAAAACAACATTTAATATAGTGGATATGTATTTATAAAATTGCTGACCTCTTTGTATATAAATTATCCTCTCACAAATATTCATCCACACCCTCAAATCGGGGGGCCACGGTTGACCCCCCCCCCCCCCGAGAGTGTGGATAGATTTATGGGTATAATGCCAGGGATTTGCATTTGAACATGGGGGGGACGCACATTACAGCAACCCAACGCTATACAGATAAATTGTTAAAAATTGTTCATCCTTTGAATGATTGACTTACGTTTTCGAAAAATTGGGGGTACCTGCTTTTTACGTGTAAATACACCCGGTCACAAACGAAGATTATAATATAAATTAATAATACAAAAATTGGGAATAGATATTTTTTCTTACTTTCGTCTGTAATATTCGATGGAATCTTGGCGATTAATCGAAATATGTGCTTTGTTAAAAACCAAGCTTCGCGGTTTTTCGCTGATAACATATTATTTGAAATTCGTTTGCTGGTGCATTCATACAGTAGGTTATATTTTATACTAATGTGTATTACTACTGCAAAAACATGCCTGTTCGCGCTGATTTTCTCACAGAACATATGTTATATTGTAAAAAACACAGTTATTATTTTTCGCATGGGTTAATCTGCCCTGGATGCACCGGGAGAAAAATAATTGTAGGTAATGTATTTTAAAGCACTTTGTATTTATGTAGTAGGTTGCACGCGCATGCATCTTCCTGTGAGATCCGCCTTTGATAACAACTAAAAACAGCGGATGTTTAATATTGCGTAATTTGCGCAGTTTTCAAAATTGGGTGTGGCTGCTCCGTTTTTGATTCTTTTGAGGTGCTGTTAAGTAATTTCAGTCTCATACAATATTTTTTAGCAGTTCTTTGTGCCCCTCGTAGTCTTCCTGTTGCAACATCCTAAAATATTTGTATGTTATTTTATCTTATATTCTTGTTCTTGCTTACAGGTACATCCTCGGATTTCTAATAGCTGAATTGGTTGCAAAACGCCTCGTAGCTAGGGCTGGGCGAAAATATCGATATATCGATAATATTATCGATATATCGATATATCGTTTATCGATATACCCTTCTTTAAATATTGATGTATCGATGTATCGATATATATCGATATATCGATATTGAATTTAATATTTCCAAGTTTTGAACATATCGATATATATCGATAATTATCGATAGTTATCGATATTTATCGATGTATCGATATATCGATATATCGATATTAAATTTAATATTTCGAGGTTTTGCACATATCAATATATATCGATAGTTATCGATTAATATCGTTAAATATCGATAGTTATCGATATTTCTGGACAAATATCGATAGTTATCGATAAATATATATGTATATAGTAATATGTGAGAAAAACGAAAATGAAATCAAGCATGGCTTTGACATATTTGTTTGTGTGGATGGCACTGTAAGTCTATGTCAAATTAGAGGTTAGAAGGTTAGTTTTTCCGCCAGTTTTGACGCAAACTGACGCAAAACCTAACCTGCTAACATAAAATATAACATAGACTTACAGTGCCACCAATACAAATAAATATTTCAGAGCCAAGCTTGATTTTATTTTCGTTTGCTCACATGTTACTATATACATATATTTATCGATAACTATCGATATTTGTCCAGAAATATCGATAACTATCGATATTTAACGATATTAATCGATAACTATCGATATTAATCGATAACTATCGATATTTATCGATAGCTATTGATGCTTATCGATAGTTATCGATACTTATCGATAGTTATCAATATTTATCGATAGTTATCGATATTTATCGATAAATATCGATAGTTATCGATAGCTATCGATATATATATATCGATATTTCGATATGTATCGATATTTCGATATATCGATATGTATCGATATTTTTTAGTTATCGATAATCGATATCAGAATTTCAATATCGCCCAGCCCTACTCGTAGCTGCTTGTGGGGATTATTTTGTGGGATTTGTGTTACCTATATAATTAGTGTTATATGTTTTTGATTTGGTTTGTGTGGTTGAAATACTGCTTATTAATTCGCTAATGAACCGGTAATAAACTGTGTTAAATGCATTGTTTAGTACTCAAAATGGGTTGAATCTGTGTTGTTATTAATATGCTTAAATAATTGTATATGCTTAAATAATTGTATTACCGGTGGTGTGATTTTTAATTAACCTATGGATGCATGTAATTTTGTTTCTGTGTGCACCTCACATTTTTTGTGTTTATGCTATATATATAAATAAAATTGATGTTATATGTTTTTGATTTGATTTGTGTGGACAAAAACTGCGTATTAATTCGCTAATGAACAGGTAATAAACCGGTTTAATTGCATTGTTTAGTACTCAAACTTTAGGCATTTATGTGAATACAACTATCACATTACTTTCATAGCTCTTATCTTTTGATCGTTTGCGATTGGCCGTGTTGTCAATTTGCATAAAATAGTGCATAGGAACACCACCACACATTACAGATTGTTATAAACAGCATCTGCCCCCCCCCCCTGTATAATTTCCATCGCTCATTATGTTGTTTTTGTACGTATTTAGAGCATGTGTGTACAGAGGTAAATAAAAATATTGTAATAGTACAAATTCTATTTATTTATTTAGATTACTATAAACACTTTAACTATTTAACCGATAGATGGCATATCCTGTACAGTTCGGTTAAGGTCACTAAATTAATAAGGTACCGCCATTCCATTCCTCGCGTGAGAATGCGAGAAAATTGTGAGATAAAGATAACAAATACAAATTTCCCAAGTGCAATAGGGAAGACACTAGTTTTTGGGGATTTTCTTTTTGGTGTAGTGGCAGTGCTGTAAAGTGAAATTATTGTTAGATTGTGTTTGTATCCCCAGTTGGAGAAAATTGTGCGACAAGGATAGATATAAAAAATTACTAATGGCGGTACCTTTTGATATAGTGACCTTAAGTTCGGTTACAGTCCCTTTATATCATAGATATATTAAACAAGATACAGCCATGCGGCGACATAGTTCAAAATGACGTACCTTCTATTGCTGTCACTCTCGGTGATTGAATTACGTATAGCGCTATCCTTTAGAGAGGTACCATTGCTAGCATAGAAAAATGTGTTGGTGGCACTGTAAGTCTATGTCAAATTCGAGGTTACCAGGTTAGGTTTTGCGTCAGTTTGTGTCAAAACTGACGCAAACGCTAACCTGCTAACATCGAATTTGACATAGACTTACAGTGCCACCATCACATTTTTCAAAATAGAATTTTTTACTGTCCCACTTTTCTTTGGAAGAAATGGTACTTTGATGCGATATTGAGAGAAATTCGGATAAAATATATTTAGCTTGTGTTACAGGGTGCCAGAAATAGTCTTTGTTGTCTCAATATAGCAATCAAAACCATGAAAACAGCAGTTTGACTGGTAGATCTGCTAACCAGTTAAATGTTCAAAATTATAAGGAAAATATGTAGAAGGATTGTAATTGGCCTCGGATTCTGCATTTTAGCCCAAAGCAGTGGGTATTAAATAAATAGTGGTGTTTATTTCATTGTGCATTATGTTTGATATTAGTTACAATGAGAGGACAGCATATTGTAAAACCTAAAAACCATGGTACAACTTAAGGAAAACCTGAGGTTGAAAAGCCTGGAAAAATATAAGGAAAGGCCAGGACACACCCGCAGTTTCGAAACAAGACAGAAAGCAGTCTAGAAACTAATCCACGGCCTCCATAACCTGCCAGCGTTGAGGTGCCAAAGAAGAATAAGTACAGGTAGTAGGTAGGTATTATTTAGGTATTTTATATAAATATTCATAAAAAGGACTATAAGAAATAGAATACATAATACAAGTCCTCATTTTGATTATAAATATTAATTGAGCTCTTTATTATTTCAATAAACTACGTAAATTACGAGTTTGGCGTAATTTGAAATTTGAATGACACTTCAAAACAAAGCACTCGAAATTCGTGAGACTTACGGCTAACTAGTAAAAAGAAATAACAAATACATTAAATGCGTGGCAGAATGAAATGGAGAGATGTACCGAATTCTTTGATATGTTTTCTAAGCAAGAACATACGTTTACCGCGCATGGCTGTATCTTGTTTAATATATCTATGCTTTATATACACAGTGGCGACAATAGGGTGTCCTATTTTTGATTAGCTCCCTAGATCACGTGCTTTTAGCCGCCATGTTTAGGCTAAATCGCCTGTGATACGTGTTATACTTTTGGCAGTACTGAAGTGTATTGCCAGTCTGTGTCAAATTCGAGGTTAGTAGGTTAGGTTTTGTTTGTTATTTGACACAGACTAACGCAAATCTTAACCTGCAAATCTCGAATGTTTTTAGTACTGCCAAACGTAAAACACGTATCACAGTCGACTCTGATTACGGATTTAAATAAACACCCGTTAGAAATTTGCCTAAATATAGCGGCGGGGGTGTGGCCTAGTTGTATTGTCGCCACTGTCTATATAAAGGTAGTGTACCTGTATAATACTTTAGTAAGAGTAGGGCAAACAGCGAAAAATTTTGGATCAGTTTTTCATGGCTACCAAGATTTAAAGATATATTGAAAAACAAGGTTGGTAAAACTGACACACGAGTTGTCAGTTTCATCAAATTCGTGGTTAGCAGGTTAGGTTTTCCGTCAGTTTTGACACAGACTGACGCAAAACCTAACCTGCTAACCTTAAAAATTGATGTAACTGACAACTCGTGTGTCAGTTTTACCAACCTTGTTTTTCAATATATCATTAAATCTTGGTAGCCATGAAAAACTGATCCAAAATTTTTCGCTGTTTGCCCTACTCTTACTAAAGTATTATACAGGTACACTATATAAAGGCACTGTAAGTTCGGTCTACAGTGGCTTTATACAAGACAGTGTGGCCATAGGGATGTCTTTGCCGCTATTGGTCGATGCGAATATCCGCCATTAACAGGCAAAATATTTAGTTACTTCTAAGTTGTTCTCAAAGAGGTTGGTAGAACCTGTTCATTTGGTTATGGAAGAAAATAAAACCTTTCAAATCTGACAATTGTAAATTGTCAGTGTCAAATAATTCATTAGCGTCGCAAGCGGGTGAAATTTTATCATCTATTGCCCTGAAAAACTAATATTCTGCACAGTATTTAAATGTGACAATTTATAATTGTGCTATTGTTGTAGGTAATAACACAAGATGCGTTCGACTTGGAATGTATGATAAAGAGATTACATCGGTGCTACGATGAATGGGGCTTTAGCTTAAGTTTAGAAAATACGGAGTATCTATTTAGTAATCAACTCGGAAGCACAATATGAAGTCTTAATAAATGAAGATGTCGCAGTAAGACAAGTAGAAAGGTTTAAATACCTCGGTGCTACAATACAATCGATGGAAAAGGTTTGGGAACAGAAGAGATCAAAACTCGAATAGTACAAAGTAAGAAGATAATGGGATGCGTGAAATCAATTTGATGGGACAATACTATCTCTAACAAAAACAAAAAAAGAATAGGTGAAGTAGTAATGGTAGAGTCGATGCTATGTTATGGCAGTGAGGTATGGACTGTAACAGCGGAAATGAAACGAAGACTAGACACAGTTCAAATGGACGAAAAAGCGGAAAGGTATCGAGACGAGATAGAGTGACGAACGAGGAAATAAGACGCAGAATGGCGGCACCAGAATGAGTTGTGGACAGAACTGAACGGAAAGCGTTAAACTGGTTTAGTCATCTGATGAGAATGGAGGAGACGACGTGGCCTATGAAGATCTTTAAATGGTCGCCGCCGGGTAAGAAAAAAAGAGGTAGACCACCCAAACCGTGGAATGATGGTATTCGGAGAGCCATGGAGGAGAGGAACCTGGAAGAAGACTAAGCACAGGACAGGGAGGTTTGGAGACGGGAAACAGGAAAACGGCATTTAGCTGTATTGTAAACTACCATAACTGAAACCGGTTGTAAACTGCATGCAACACCTTAAAGCACCGCGAACGAACGCCAATGAAAAATGTCAAACGTTCAAACATAACACTGCACGTGCAGCTAACATCAACTAGTTAAAATAACTAGCGCCGAAATAATGACCACTCAAAAACGTTCGATTATTTCTAAAGGCACTGTATATCTCTACGCTCAAATTTTCCTGAAAATGGCCGCCAACAATCGTATGGCCACACTGTCTTGTATATAGTCACTGTAGTTCGGTCTAGAGTCCCTGTATATAGGTTACTAAGAGTTGGGCAAACAACGGGATACATTTTGATTGGTTTGGATTACTTTTTGCAAGGCATGTGTGATAAAGGTGCCTTTTTAACATATTTTGTAACATGTTACGACCGATAGATTCACACATGCAAATCTAAATTTTAACTAAATTTGCCGTATATTCCTAATAGTCGATTCTAGAGATACTAAGAATGATCAATACTCTGAAAACGCTTTCATCAAAAGCAAGTTAGCAAGATTGATTTCCATAACCTCTTTGTTCGACAGATGTCAAATATCTAATTTGGATCAAAAACGTTTGTCAAATCAGACTGTTTGCCCAACTCTTAGTAAACTATATACAGGATCTCTAGTTCGGTCATAGATAATATAATAATCCTAGATATATAATTACAAGATACGGCGTGCCGTTGCTATAGTTGAACAAGACGTACCATCTATTTCTGTCACTCTCAATGCGTGAATTACGTATAGCGCTATCCTTTAGAGCGGTACTCGGACTCGTCATTGAGAGAAATTCTGATAAAATACATTTAACTCGTGTTACATGGTGCCAGAGATAGTCTTTTTGGTCTCAAGATGCTAGAAAATGTAGAAAAAAAGTTATCGTAAAAATAAACACAAAGTAGAAAACATAACCTCAACAGTCAACACTTTATAACCTCAGTCGATGAGGAGGTGTGCAAGATATTCACTCGCTAACGCCTTTGAGTTTTACGGTTGATAATAATAGCGATCAAAACCATGTAAACAGCAGTTTAACTGGTAGGTCCGCTAACAAGTTAAATTTTGAAGTAACATTATTTTTCATGATAACTTTTTCAGGTCACCATTCTAATCGTTTTAACGTGTCAGAGGCTGGCTGAAAGGAAATTAATGATTCTGATAAAAGAAGTTTGTGAACACTACTTTGCTCTGAAACTGAGTTTGTCCTTTACAAGATGCGCCATTTTGAAGAATGGTAGAAAATGACCTTTTGCGACTCCAAGAATGGTGTTCAAAGTGGCTGTTAGAGCTCAACGAACAAAAATGCGTGTTGCACATGGGATACCACAACCCTAGCTACATGTATTTTCTGAACAATGTGCTTATAAAGGCGGTTTATCAACAAAAAGATCTTGGGGTCACCGTGTCGTCAGATTTTAAATGGGAGTAGCACCTACCTAGTTTTGATCGCTTTTAAAAACATGTCTCCTCAACTTTTAGCGGAAATTTATAAAACTTATATTCCGTCAATTTTGGAGTATGCGTCCTGCTTTTGGAAGCCTTACCTTGCTAAAGACATTCATGCTCTTGAACTCACCCAGAGACGTATCACCAAGTTATCGCCAATTATTTGAAAACTGCCATATGAACAGAGGCTGCAGGTATTGGGGCTATCATCGATTTCTGAAAGGCATTTAAGAGGTGACCTAATAGAAACATATAAAATTCTCCACGGTTACTACAATGTAGTCATTGAAGGGTTTGTGACTAGTGAGAATGTGCGGTTGCGTGGCCACGAGTTCAAGTGCTAGTGCGCGAAAGATTTAATAAAATGTGTCAACAGTTCTGTTTATTCAACAGAATTTTTAGAGATTGGAACGGTCTTCCCGAGTCAGTTGTCTGTGCGCCTTCAGTAAACACCTTGGACAAATTGAGTGGTTAATTTAAGTTTATAGCTGTAGTTGTATAATTTTATTCTGTCAAATTTTCAAGTTTGCAAATGTTGCAAGTAGAATTCTTTATCTTATTATTTACTACACTAGCAGTCCAGTGAGACAAATGTCTCATTTAAAAAAACAAAGAAAACCGTTTTTCAAATAGAACGCGTATTAAATAAAAACTGTACCCAGACCTGGAAGCTGTCAAAGTGGTTGCCTAACCGATCGAGGTTTTAAGGCGCAGAGGGCATCGGAACATTCTGGATGCTGTCAAAGTGGTTGCCTAACCGATCGAGGTTTTAAGGCGCAGAGGGTCGCAGCTCCGTTTGGCTGCTGAAACAGTTTTTATTTAATAAGCGTTCTATTTGAAAAACGGTCTTTTTTGTGATTTCTCAAAAACCGGAAGTGTCACGTGACTGAAATTCGTTTCCTGACCTGACATGACCATTCCAAACATATAACTTTCATAACTTTTTTCTCTATCTCTTACGGTTTGGCTGCTGAAACAGCGTCCCGGACGGACCAGCGTCCCGGACAAGTCTATTATATACAGTGTGGTCCATTAAGTGTGCAACAAATGGGACATTTTTTTATTAGTTGTTAAACCGAAACTTAAATACGGCCAAAAGTTAGTGCACGTTCGATAACCATATCAGATGCCCTTAGAATGGCTTCAAGTCGAACAATATACAGGGCAGGACAAAAAATATGAAATTCGTTCAAGAATAAAGTTATCTTATTTCAAAAAATATAGCAAAATTTTATTGAGAAAAGTTGTTTAGAATCAAAAGTTATGTTCAAATACAAAGTCACGGCCTCCTATTCGAATTTTGATTCTTTTTTTGTAAAATTTTGTATTATCCCCGTATGATATATATTTTTATTATTCTGATTTTATTAAGAGTTTTTCATATGTAAATTATTATTAGTAAAGCATTTGCCTTGTTAAAAAGAATATTTGCGAAATTCTAAAGTTCTGTTAAATATCGTTGCAACAAACATCAAGTGGACGCTTACCTAAAAAAATATAAATCCAAGTAAATTTTACAAATACGCTTCAAGTTGCTAAAAGTTATTTAAAAGGGATGTGGTTGTGGCTACTTTAAATACATATAAAATCAAAATAATAAAAATATGTATCATACGGGGGTAATACAAAATTTTCCAAAAAAGAATCAAAATTCGAATAGGAGGCCGTGACTTTGTATTTTAGCATAACTTTTAATTCTAAACAACTTTTCTCAATAAAATTTTGCTATATTTTTTGAAATAAGGTAACTTTGTTCTTGAACGAATTTCATATTTTTTGTCCTGCCCTGTATATTGTTTGACTTGAAGTCATTCTAAGGGCATCTAATATGGTTATCGAACATGCACTAACTTTTGGCAATATTTAAATTTCGATTGTACAGCTAATAAAAAAATTTCCCATTTGTTGCACACTTAATGGACCACACTGTATATGGATTATTATGTGCCTTCAATTTTAATTTTTAACTAAGTTTAAATATCTTATTAGCTCTAGTTTTCGATTGATATGTTTTATCGGCTCAGCCGTCTAATATTATAAATAAATAAATAAAAAAGACGCAGAACTTTGATACATACAACAACGGGGAAAATGCAGAATCCGAGGCCAATATCCCTGCTATTGTTAATATTAATAATTATTCAATGTTGTTTCTCTACTAACCATAACCAAAATTATAAGGAAAAGAGTTAGCACTGTAATTGGCCTCGGATTCTGCATTTTAGCCCAAAACAGTTAGTTATTCAATAAATAGCCGTTTGCAAGGATTTGTTTGATGGAGTATGGTACTCGAGCCACCCGTGATTTGGTCTAAGCCAAAATTTTAAATTGGTAATTTTTTTAATATTTATATCCCTAATGGCATTAAGAATGATTATCAAAAAAATTCTCTACCCAAGTAGATGCACATACCCGTAGTCTCAAAAAATACCCCTGAGACTGGTAGTAGCACTGGTTTTTGGCTATTAACTACAAAAAGGTGCATCGTATTGGAAATACAAGTTTCAATAAGGTCTGTCATGTGTAATCTGCAGCAAGAGTGCGAAATAAGTTTGAGCGTACAGCACGAAATGTGCTCGCTCGTTTAGTTTCTGGTCAATATCGCAAAAACAGGGGTTTTCGATAAAAATTGATAAAAGTAAATTTGTCGAGCACATTTCTTTGCAAGAATGACAAATTAAATTTTTGTTGCACCAATTTTGAAAGTGGTACTTAAATTTTTTGGAAAAATACAGTAAAATTTACTGGTATCTCTTTTCCACACCACCCATGAGGTAGAGATTTTGGCGTGTTTTTTTTATAGTGGTGCCTCTGTAGGTAAAATCCACTTATTTGTTGGAAAAAATATCACTCCGAATCAAAATTAACTTTGCTATTTGAAATTCTAGTTAATGTTACCATCATGTAGAAATTTTTCCATTTGTACGTTTAAATATGTTAAAGAATATGAGAATAAATCTTTTGCTTCTAATAATATACAGTCCTCAATATAATTCTTTTCATCACTAAGAACTTCGAGATCAATCACATCTCTTCCTGCACCCCATTTTACAAGAACGCGCAACCAAATTTATATGGCTTGCTGGAGATTGCACCTCAGTTGCGTGGAAACGAACAGTTAGGTACTATTTTTTTCCAACCCCCACACATCTGCATGAACTGCTGTTATTTCCCACATTAGAATTTGATGAAAAACATGATGAGAGTGTGGACGAGCAGCTGAAGAAGCAAAAGGAAACATTAACCTCAACTTTACAGTTCATAATTCATTCAGAAGTTAGGTGCCTTGAAAAACTGTAGGAAATGAATCCTTTTTGAAGCTTGGATAGGGAACTTTTTTGATATTCATTTCTTTTCTAATGCTATGAGGGATATGAATATCAATAAAAAAACTGAAATAATTTTTTAAAGAAGGTTTTAATTAAACAAACTATCTACTTAACACAACGGTGAAAAGATAGGTCTTCGCTTGAAGAATTACAAGAAATAGAACAAATTATGCACGTTCTCATTGCTAAAGTTCGATTTTCGAAGAATAACTGTGAAATTGAATGACACTTCTGACGTTTTCATTTCAAAACTTCAAAATTAAGCTTACGAAACATTGTATGAAATACGTCTAAAGAGAAAGAGAAATAAAGTGATACAGGTTAGAATGAAATGGGGGAAGGTACCGAACTCCGTGATATGTTATTTTAAGATTCGACGTAGGTTTACATGTAGTGAACGTATCCTGTAATAATATATCCATGACTATTCAATTCACCTGTCATCTGTCAAAAAGTGACAAATAAAAATCCAGTATTCTGACGTTTCTTGAACAATAAAAAAAATATCAGTGGATATATCTTCCTAGAAGGTATTCAAGTGACTATTTTTAACAAATGCCATTTTTATTAGAAAAAGTCAACATTAGTGTTCTGTTACTATAGAAATTGCTTAGTTTGTTGCTAGATTTACTGAAAACTAATTTCAAAAGGTAGTTTGGTTCATTAAATAGTCCCTCGAATACCATTCTTAGTCAAAGTTAAGTAGATTATTTTTGCGGTGGTATCACTACTCATGTCCATTGCGCTTGGGATTAGGACTCGTGCTAGCGCACTCGTCCTAATCGTACCAAAGCGCAATGGACATTCGTGACACCACAGCAAAAATAGTCGACATAACTTTGACTACTCATGGTATTATAAGTGATAATAATATACTGTCGTATATAGAACGCAAAGTCACTGTATTTGAAATTTATTTGTTTTAAGAGCTTAGCTGCAAATGTAAAGATGTCGCTTGTGATGTTTCTATGGATACCTCCTATATAACATGTCTTGTTTTTCAAAAATTTTTGACAATAAAAAAATGTCAAAATATAATTGCACAGTGTTTAAATGTTTTAACAAAACCTCCTCTCGACACCGTTTCCCGAACCCCTTAAAAGATCGGATTAGATTTAACAGATGGAAATCTGTTTGTAAAAATCCTTACATAGAAAACTTAAATGAAGCGCGAATTTATAATAATTACCGAATTTGCGGAATTCATTTTGCTGCAGATCACTTTACTAGTAACGGAAGGCTGAATAATAGTGCTTACCCCAAAGAATCTGTTTTTGAAGGTAAGTATTAGCTAAAATCAAAGGTTTAAATTAGCCAAATGTTCCAAAGTCAATTCTGTATTTATTCCAGATGCATCGCAATCCATTGATAATCCAAACACAAGTATTATTCAAACTCATACACCAGGGAACAGCAGTATTATTGAAACGGTCACTTCAACTTCATGTTGTAGAGTCAAACTAAGTAGAACAAAGATTTGTGCAAAGGCCAGAAAATTATGCGCAGAATTGAAAAAGTTACAACGGAGAGTTAGTGTCACAAAAGAAAAATTAATCCTCAACCGAAAATTATTACGTATGGCAAAAAAATTCCAATATAATCTTCAGTCAAGTGTATTAAGCCAAGAAGCAATTCAGTTTTGTTTATCGCAGTTAAGAAAGAGAAATATTAAACCACACGGACGAAGATATAGCACAGATGAAAAGATTTTAGCTTTATCCATTTATAAACACTCTGGAAAAGGCTACAATTTTTTACGAAAATTGTTTGCTTTACCAAGTCGTCAAACGGTAACTAAATTATTAAACGCAATACCTATAAATGCTGGTGCGAATAATATGCTATTTAAATATTTAAAAGAAAACTCCCTCAAAATGACAAAAAAGGATAAATACTGTGTATTGATTTTTGACGAAGTATATCGTATGATAAACATTCAGATAGATTTATAGGATTTGAAGATTTTGGTTATAAGAAAAATCTGGAAATAGCAAACCATGTACTTGTTCTTAAATTGAGGGGAGTATTTTACAAATGGAAACAAAACATAGGATATATTTTTACAAATTCTGGAATAAAGAGCAAAGATTTAGTAGAAATTTTAAAGTTAACGGTACGTAAAACTCAAGAATGTAATCTTAAGATCGTTGGAACAATTTGTGATCAAGGTTCAGCTAATCAAGCAGCTATTAACTATTTAGTGAGAGAATCAAGAACTCACTCTAAAAGAAAATTAATAATAAACAATGAAGAAATCATACCATTATATGATCCTCCACACCTATTGAAAGGCATTCGTAATAACTGTCTTTCTAAAAATTTAATATGGAATAAAGGCGAACATACTTGCACTGCAAAATGGAAAGACATAGAAAATGCTTATATGATAGATGGATGGAGTGGTGAGTTTGCTGCGATGCCAAAATTAACAGATCAACATGTTATACCAGCAAAAATAAATAAAATGAAGGTTTCTTTTTGTACGCAAGTATTCAGTCATACAGTTGCACCCACGATGCGCTTAATGGCTAAAAAACGTAAGTAACTTATGTCAGGCTTTTAAGTACACTTACAAAAGTTTCTATAATTTTAAATGACCGAACCCCTGATGGAAATTTTAATTTAAAGGAGAGGGCTCTAGAAACAGCACAAAATCTTTGACAGTCTTAACGGAGGAACGTTAAGACCACACATTGGTAAACCTTTAAGAGGAGGAGTTACTCAGAAATCACCACATGTAAATTTTTGGAAAGAATCTGTTGAAACTCTAAAATGCATGTCATTTGAGAGAAGTAAACCTCCTTCTTTAAAAAATTTCATTGTGACGCTTGAAGGTTTCATCGACATACATGAAAAATTGCAAAGTGATGGATTTAAATTTTTCTTACCGCGCGCGTTTAATCAGGATTCTCTTGAAAACTATTTTGGTAAAATTAGGAAACAACGGGGACGGAATGTAAATCCCACATGTCAGCAATTTTCAGAGTCGTATAAAACACTTCTTGTTCAAGAAATTGTAACTTCTCCTAGAGGTGGAAACTGTGAGAGAACCAATTTAACAAATGTCTGTTCTTTAAAATCCTTATTAGATCATCCCCTTCCAAATAATCAAAGTTTCAATAACAACCAAACAGAGATTATTAATTTCAATGTAATTAAACAAGTTTCATCTTTAAAAGAAATTTATTTTCGAAAAAATTTATATGTAAATGTGATTTCATACATATCTGGATGGGCAGCAAAAAAATTTAAAAACCTCTGTTCTGTTTGCAAATCACAAATTTATCGAAATCATTTAAATAATAGTGATGTAGACTCTTTGACATACGAAAAAGAATTTGGAGGAAAAATAGGTACCACACCGATTAAAGTACTGTACCTTAGTGTTTATAAATTGTATAAATAAGACATATAAAATTACAAAAATTTTATTAAACCATATGCATGGTACAAGAGGAAACCGACAATTTATTATACGTTTTGTAAAAATTCAAGTACATTTTCCATTTTCGTGCAGCCATAAAGGTAGTAGATTTAGCTATTTTCAAATTCATTAGAGGACTAAATAATATTATAAAAGGTAAAGACAGTAGACGTAGCAAATATAATTGTGAACTATTTAACAAGGCAAAGAAAATGTATATTTCTCGTTGTAAAAATAAATCCATTTAAATATTGACTGGTGTTTTACTTATAAAAAAATAGCCTATATTAAAGTATCTAGGAAACACACTGTAAATACCTGAAAAATACTTAGCCCCAAAAATGCAGAGGGCGTCCTTGTTTTATTTCTCATATAGCCCCTATATTTACATATAGTAACGACAATGATTGATGTTGCCGCTGGGGCAAAATCACGTTGGTATCCCTTAAGTCCCTAGCATATTTAAAAATCGCCTAGGAAGTTGTATAATTAAATTAAAATGTGACATTGACAGTTGTCGGGTTTTTATTCATTTTTCTCTTCGGGGGCCAATTTGAAGTGGAGGACTTGGAAATGCCAGGGTGTTGTGTCGATAAGTGTAAAAATAGTGGCAGAAAAGGATTTCATGTATTCAGATCTGTTATTTTTTCACTGTTTACACTGAAATTTACCGTTTAGTAACTTTTTGTATTTTCATGTTTGCATCAGATTTGCCCCATGATGTC
Organism: Agriotes lineatus; assembly: GCA_940337035.1. NCBI lineage: Eukaryota > Metazoa > Arthropoda > Insecta > Coleoptera > Elateridae > Agriotes > Agriotes lineatus. The sequence continues at coordinate 35,999,139 of OW679201.1, forward strand.
GCTACTATTTGTAATAGAGGGGGGTCTAGTTCACATCGGCCAATGATCATATCGGCCAAAAGCAAATGTTGTTCATATCGGCAAAAATTTGCCTTGTTCATATCGGCAAACTCTGTGTTCACAACGGCCAATTCCATTTTTGTTCACAACGGCAAAAGACGCGAAAATGGGTCTTGTTCACTTCGGCCAATGATCATATCGGCCAAAAGCAAATGTTGTTCATATCGGCAAAAATTTGCCTTGTTCATATCGGCAAACTCTGTGTTCACAACGGCCAATTCCATTTTTGTTCACAACGGCAAAAGACGCGAAAATGGGTCTTGTTCACTTCGGCCAATGATCATATCGGCCAAATGTTGTTCATATCGGCAAAAAATCTAACATGTTCATATCGGCAAACTTCTTGTTCACAACGGCCAATTTTATTTTTGTTCACAACGGCAAACTTAAGAATTTCCGGAACGAGCCGAACGTAATAACTAACGACGCTTTATTACATCGCCAACTAGCTTGATCACATCGGCAAAAAGAAAGTACTTTTGCTTATTTAACGCCATTTCTTGTTTAGAATACTTTGTGTGAGGAGTGCTATATAATGTTTTTTTTATAACGGCCAAACATTGATCACAACGGCAAAAAATAAGTTTTGACATTTTTAACCCACTCGTTCACTAATAAATACTATATATTTTTCAAATTTTAATGGATTGATCATGTCGGCAAAGGTTTACATGTCTTTAGCGTTAATATAAAATAAACATTTACTGGAAACATTGCTATTATACGTATTTAAATTAAAATGAGATATACCGAATTTAAAATATTGTCTAGAAAACTGATTATTGTATTAATGGTTCCTCTGCACAAGCAATTATGTATGTACTGTATTATATTTGTACTAGCTGAAACCCGCGGCATATGCCGCATTTAAAATGTAGGACGAATTTAATAACTTTTGTTGCACTAAATAAAGCTTTAAAAGCACGCTAGAGATTGGCAGTAAGGAACAGTTCCAAAAAATATATTTTCAAATGTATAAAGTCTTTGGAAAGGAAACGCTCGCCCCTGAAAGGCGTCCTAATTAATACGACGTTGTTGGAACGCAGTCAAAAACAAATTCCGGAAAGAATTAATGCTCTTATGAGATTATATGTGAGAATTATTTGCGCCAGCGAAATAATTTTCAGCTGCCTGCAATCTGTTTCTTTTCAGATTTAAGCCGTTGAGGCGTTGAACGTCATAAAAATATAAATGCGGTAACTCAAGTCTCCAGTTACGCTGTTACTGATATTGTTAAATAACTGATTAATTATTATTTCTTTGTCATTTTAAACACAAGAAGCCAAGTAGCGCAGATGGGTAAGCGCTTGCCTTGCATTAAGCGATTTGAACCGGGCTCGGTGAGACCATTCACAGTTGGGCACCAAATTAACCCGGGTGTAGTCGCGCGTCCTAAACTTCCGTTAATGATCGCGCCCCGGTCGGTTCAATATCAGTTAGTTTTTTTAACAGAATGTATGTAAATTAATAAAAATCTTTTTCATAACACCTACTTGTTATTTGTTAATAACAGAACTGTCAACCTGACTGAAAAGTTCCTTATAACAGCCATGGCCATGGCTCAGATGAACTCATTAGCATCGGCCTGACGGCATCGGCCACAAATTTATTCTCGTTTGTTAGATGCCTACTAACGGCCTTATATCGATAATAACTATAACATTTCTCTTGCACTTTATTAGGAAAGCATAATAAACGATTTTACAGCGTAACATTCATTTATAATACCAGATAAATGAAAAAATAATTGAGTTACGTTAGATCAACCGCATTAACAAAAAAACGGTTTTAAATTTTTTTTAAATGTGCTGAAATGTCACTAAAAATAGCAAAACTGCATTTTAGGTGAATTTTTAAAAGTTCAAGTCGCAAAGGAGCTGCATTAGAAAGCTACAGCAATTTGTTAAAATGTGCGGTTGAATCGACCATAGCGCGACCACTCCCGGGTTAACTGTGCTTTACTCAGAACCACAGACCTAAGAGATAGAGTAACAAGGTCAACATAATACACACAGACACCTCACACAATGGGTGCTGTGCAAGCATTAAAAGGCGCGGTTCAACTTTGTATCCCGAATCCGGGGCAAGTTGAGCATTGTACCGCCAGATGCAAGCACATAAAGCACCGCAAGGTAAAACGAGGTTATCGATTATACATCCATACATAATACATTTTAAACTGGCATTATTATTATTTTATCTCTATAATAGCAACCATAAGTAACTGTTTATAATGTTTATATGCTAGCGAGTTAATTTTCATCTTAAATCGCTAGTGAATTAATAGCAGATTGTTCTACAAGTTAAGAAAAGTGAGAGTTTTCCAGCAAATGTAAAAGTTTTACGTGGAATTTTCCAATGTGTTGAACATGCAATTTTTCCTTGTAGCTGACAAAAATATCTTGTTAAATAATTTTGGTCAAAGTATGGAAGCGCAATGTTTACTGTACTGTATAAATATAAATAACCATTATACATTATAGAATAGACCTTACTTGAAAATGGATGAATCTGTTATTAATTCATTTAGTTTCAATTTAAACTGCAGTGTTCTATTATTCGGTTACTTATTTCAAGTGTTTGTTAAAATATTGTTTTTAAATTAAAAAGTTCCTTCATATTTTTATTTCGTAGCATCTTTTACCTTTCGGTGTCGGGAACCATTCATCTTTCATCTCTTTTTATTTACTATGTAGTTGTATATTTATTTTAAGACCGTTTATTTAAGCTTCTCACAGATTACGGAGGCGGTTGCCCTTAATAAAGGGATCCGACACAAAGTTCCTTCCCTGCATAACCGTTATTTGCAATTTGTTGACATGCGGTTTTACTTACAGCATCAGGTCTTCGATCTCTTCCTTGAATTCTGGTGAATTCTGGTATTCTAGCCGTCATTACTTGCAGAATTTATTGTCCAGTCCAATTGTCCTGCCAAAACATAAATTTACGATACTCATTTGTCCAGCAAGGTACTGGCCTACGGGGAAATTTTAGAACCGTCTACAGTTTTCTTGATAAAACGGAACTGAAAATTCAGTAATTGCTAGTTAGCATTGTCATTCAACAGTCACCCGTGGCCTTTGTAGTTATTCATTTTGCGTTGTTCTTAGTGGTGTGTGAATCAACATGGTAAGTAAAATGTCCATTTTATTACCTACTTTTTTTACAAAAAAAATACCTGATTGGCTTAAACAAATGGTTCATCAAACAAAAACCTTAATTCACTTGGTGTATAATATTTATTAAAAATACTCTTTATTTGTTTATAAAATCCTAATAGATTTTGATGTGAGTGTGGAGTAAGGATTCATAGTCGGAGAATTCTTCAGTTGCGTGAGTTTTAATTTGTTATTTACCTCTTGTCTGTAAGCGCATTTTGGACAAAGTTGCGGAACCTTTATGTTTGAAAGTAAACTTGATTAGTTAAATTACAAATTTTCTTTTTAGAGATATGTCCCTCCTGCAAATTACATTTTCCGGTGGGGCAATACGACATCCGTACCTGCACCGTGATACATTGTTGCGAGTGCAATTTTCTGATCTGTGGTATGTATTACAATTTACTGTTAGGCATCCATCTTTAAAAATATGATCATTCGTCATTTTGATTATTCACCAAGTAATCAACTATCCTAATTAAAGAAAGAAAATTCAAAAGTTTGACTTCTTGCGGAATTAATTTGACTACTCCCTTTTTCAATTTAGATTTCCAAAAATATTGCGAGGGGTGTGGGAATACCAGAGAATTTTCTTTGAGGAAGGTAGTTGACATGGGGCAGCAGATAGCTGCCAATCGAGCAAAAGCTTTGGCTCCTCAGAGAGCCAAAAAAAAGAAGCAAGCGGTAAGATTAAATAATTAGTGTAAATTAATTTGATTAAATAGTTGGTTATAATAAATTATTTTTTACTATCAATATTTCGATTAAATTAGCAAATCTGTAGTATAACTTACGTATAGTCTGTTCAGTAAACATAAAAATACAAAGTGAGTGGCCTTTGATTTCCAAAAGTTTATGAGTGTACTTCCAAAATGCATCTTTGTCTTCGAATGTACTTACAAAAAGTTCTTTAACAAATAGGTTAAGGGTGTGACATTTATCTAGCATCTAGCAAAAAAAATTAAACTGTTTTTGTGTTTACTGAATGTCCTATAGATCACAATGGCGAAAACAGAAAAACAATTGATTATCAGATTTTCAAATTATTCACAAAAATTAAAAATTACTTATTGTAAATACACCTATGGAATAAGTTGTTCCATTTCAAAAAATGTTAATTTTGCGAATAACTCGAAAGTTTGATGCTCAATTGTTTTTCTGTTTTTGCCATCGTAATCTACGTGAACAGTACTACAAATGCTAATATACTCGAAATCGTAGCTTTAACTTTGAGCACCCTGTATGTAGGGCTGTGTGAACCATACTTTTTTTGAACCCAACTTTTCTAGTAAATGTTCAAACAAACATTTCAACGAAACTCGTATTAAAATTTTTTAGTTTTCAAAACTAATTAATTTCATCGCATTTACAAAGTATTTAAAAACATTTCTTAATTGTAAGTATTTACTTTAGTTCTTAATATTAAAAATAATAATACTGTAACGGTATAAGGGGTTACAGATTATGTATGTATGTATGTTTTATTAAATATCACTATTTTAAATAAATTGAGCAATTTAATTAATTCCCAATTTTATTGCAATTTGTCATCTCAATCTTATCTCCTGTGGAGAACTATCACATCTATAACAACTAATTTGCCATGTTGTTCAAAATTTGCAGAACAATTCTACTGTAGTGGAAGAGGAGTTATTGGTAGTGGAAGAAGAATTAGTGGTAGTAAGTATTAAAAAATTAGTATTAAATTACCTAATAATAAATTATTCTATTACAGGAGGCACTGGAGTGAGTGCCAAATAGTAGCAGTCAAAATGTAATGATTATTCATTATAAAATAAATATATACATTGTGATTTTTTTTATCTCGTTACAGCACATATTACGTGCATCGCTTTTTCATGTGTTTAAAATGTTGGTAACGTTTGAAATAAACTAATTTCATAGATGCCACTGCGGCAACTATGAAATTCGTTTATTTCAAATGTTATCAAAATTTCAAACACTCATGAAAAACTGTTGCACGTAATATGTGCTGTAACGAGATAAAAAAACTATAGTGTATATGCAATTTCAATGTGGGAATTCACGTGGAGCGTGTAATTGGCACTTTGAAACAAAAGTACAAGATTTTAAGTGATACATTACCACTTCAACACAGTTCTGGAGTCAATTTTTAACAGCAGCGACAACACTTTCTTTGTGACATGTGGAATAGGTGTCCTGGGGATACCACATAAAAAAAACGTGCCGTCAACTCTACTTCATGGTGGTGTGGAAAGGAGTGCAGAGTACGTGCTTCATAAGCTTCTTTTAATATCTATTAACATTTGAGGTAGGCCTGCTGAAAATATTAATAGGCGATACATTCCGAGTTATCTTATTATATTTTTCCCGCTGCTTATCAAAATTTTTCTAGATTATTGAAAGAAATCGTTTGGTTTTGCACCTGACACCAGGATTAATATTCGTGAGTCGTGTTACCTGTGAGTGTCACACGTCACATAAACACTTGCAATTATAAACAAAACGTCTAAGTCTGCATCTTGCGTTGCTAATTTTATTATCCTAGGAAATTAATAATAATATTAAGTTCCGTTGTCAAGGGAAAGCAGCCAACAATAGCTATTTAAGTAACAAGGAATGTAAGGACCTATTAACATTTGAGGTAGGCAAGTACAAACCAAGACGAAGTCGCGGCTTGTTGCCTGCCGAAAATGTTAATAGGCGATACATTCCGAGTTATCTTATTATATTTTTCCCGCTGCTTATCGAAATTTTCCTAGATTTTTGAAAAAATCGTTTGATTTGTCACCTGTCAACAGGATTAGTTTTCGTGTGTCGTGTTACCTGTGAGTGGACTTACACATTTTGTTACTAAGGCTGTATCACTGACTTACATGAACAGCAGCGGGAAAAATGTTTTAAGTGTCTTTATTTTAATATAGAAATAATCTTTTTGTAACCATTATACATTTTCTGAATAAATTTACTAAATGTGTTTGAATTTAAATTGTTTTTAAATAAATTTTGACCATAAAATGTTATTACATGTTATCAAATCTATGTTTTATCAATAGTTAAGTCATATTTATTTGCCATGTCAGTGAATAGCATTCATACGCGTTCCATATCAGGACCCTTACACAAACAATATATCGAAATTTTCCTAGATTTTGAAAAAATCGTTTGATTTGTCACCTGTCAACAGGATTAGTTTTCGTGTGTCGTGTTACCTGTGGGTGTCACATGTCACATAAACACTTGCAATTTATAAACAAAACGTCTAAATCTGCATCTTGCTTTGCTAATTTTACGTCTTGCCTTTAAGTCGTGCAACGTGTCGGAAATTACTTTATTCACGACAACTTTAAAGTCATTGGATTGCAATAGAAGTGCAACAACTTGCTTTGCGATTTTGGTAGCGTCTACACTACAATCACTAACAGAAGAAGCTGCTCTAGTTTTCATCGACATTTTAAAAAAGGAATATACCGAGCACTGCAGAAACGTGTGTTACTCGGTTCACAACATACTCCCGAATCCATTGCTTCTTCGGTTTCCTGCTAGAATTTATAAATTGTAACACACATTATGGATTATAATAGGACAAATAACTTGCGAATGAAACTCCTTTCAGCTTGTGGCGTAACCGTGAAGCATTAGTCGGAGCCCAATTCTTGCTTTTGCAAAATTTAGACCAATAATCTCTTGTTGCAAATTTTTGGGAAATCTGAACAATGCTATTCCCTTACCTTGCTTTGTACTACAATTATCTGATGCACAGGAGACCATTATCACAGAATTAATACTTGTAGCCACTGCTAGAAGACATTAGTTATTGCCAGGCCAATCTGAAATTTTGTAGGTTATCTAACCTTTACGTCTTGCCTTTAAGTCGTGCAACGTGTCGAAAATTACTTTATTCACGACAACTTTAAAGTCATTGGATTGCAATAGAAGTGCAACAACTTGCTTTGCGATTTTGGTAGCGTCTACACTACAATCACTAACAGAAGGAGCTGCACTAGTTTTCATCGACATTTTAAAAAAGGAATATACCGAGCACTGCAGAAACGTGTGTTACTCGGTTCACAACATACTCCCGAATCCATTGCTTCTTCGGTTTCCTGCTAGAATTTATAAATTGTAACACACATTATGGATTACAATAGGACAAATAACTTACGAATAAAACTCCTTTCAGCTTGTGGCGTTACCGTGAAGCATTAGTCGGAGCCCAATTAAAATTTAGACCAATAATGTCGTTGTTGCAAATTTTTGGGAAATCTGAACAACGCTATTCCCATACCTTGCTTTGTACTACAATCTGATGCACAGCAGACCATTATCACAGAATTAATACTTGTAGCCACTGCTAGAAGACATTAGTTATTGCCAGGCCAATCTGAAATTTTGTAGGTTATGTAGCCTCAACTTTAAAGACACGCATTCTTAGCGTGTGCGTGCGGCTTCAATTTTGGGAGCATTCAATAAGCAGATATGAACATTAACCAAAGTGGACTTGCCTTCAAAGCTGAGTCAATAGTTTTAAAAAACACAAGAAATATGCATAATAAATAATTGTATTCTGTGATAATATCGCTATTAAAAGTTAAGGGAAGTTTGTTTACAAAAACCCTAAAATAGAAATGGTGGAATGCAACTATGGTACTTTTAGTTGTGTAAACACGGCTTTTAGTCTTCTGCATTATTATAAGTGATGGTGAGTGGAAAAAAATTAAGTCGTCGCGAGAAAATGTCACCGGAAAAAGATATTCCGAAGGAAATATTAATTTTGCTCAGTGTTGGGATGTACCTAGGTACAAGTACCTAGGTACTTTTTCTGTACCTAAGTACCTTCTAAGGTACTTTGTAACGAAAGTACCTATACCTGTACCTAGTTCCTTTTTTGAAAGTACCTTTGTACCTAAATTCCTAAATAAAACAGGTACAAATGTATTTAAAAGTTTGTCCGCAATTACACGAACTTAAAACAGAATTTATCATGACTACCATTTTTTTTATTTTTGATGCATTGCGCGCCAATTTTTTAATTTTTGATTCGCTCTGAAACTTTGTAGTATGAATGATATTATTATTATTACCTGTTTCGACCGTCACAAGTTGACATCAAATTTTAATTTCGAAAGAAATTAAAAATAAAGTTCTACTTCATTGTTATATCGGTAATCCAACCTGTTAAAGTGACGAAGTAAAAACAGTTTCCAAAAGTTAAAACTTAAACAATTCCTCATGGGCTACAATTTTACAAAAACGTTCATGTTTTGAACAAATATAATATGAGACCTATTTATTACCATATTAGGAAGAAGACATTTTTTAATTGTTCTGTGCAAAAACTACTGACTTTTTGCTAATATTAATTTACAAGTACAGTGTTAATTTATAATAATTATAGTGGTTATAGGATAGTGTATATTTCATGTGTGTCACTTTAAAAATAAAATGGTCTACAAAGGCGATGGACAAATCGCCGAATTAGTTGCCGTGGACAAAACGCCGAAAATGCCCAAGACGCCGCATTCTGTCTGTGGACATATCGCCGAAAATGGACAAATCGCCGAATTAGTTAGCGTGGACAAAACGCCGAATCCTGTGAGCGGCCATATCGCCGAAAATGCCCAAAAGCCGAATTAGTTGGCTTCGACAAAACGCCAAAAAAGCCCAAATCACCGAATCCTGTGGTGGATATGGTCAAAATTAAGGTTGCGGGATATTTATTTACGGCCAAACCAATCGTGAGAATTGTTTTGAAGTTGTTAAGTTTTGTTGTAATTATTTTTAAATTACAACAATAATAAATTTAGCTAGCAATTGCTGCCACCATAAATAACATACCGTTAATCTAATAGTGGATGTTCTAACTACAATTTTTTATATCTCGTTCGCATTTTTGTGATTTATTATTAGGGGTGGTCTCGTTTTGTTCCGTATGCTGGGACCCGCGACTGGAATGAGGGAGGGGGCTATTTGGGGATAACGCGTTATTTTAAAATATAAATAAAATAAATATGTTTTAAAAACCAGAATGTCTATTTTCATGTTCTATATCGCTCATATACAGTGCCCGCCAAAAAGGTCGGCATCAAATGGGAAAAATGTTTATTTTTGATTTTTCAGAAACCTTTACGGCAATAATTTGTGCTTCTTTGAACACCTGTTTATCTCTTATCTCTTGTTGGGTATCAAATTAAAGGTAATTGATTATACAAAACAAATAGCAAACTTACTAAATATTTAAATGCCATAAAAAATCATTAAGGTAAGGTAGTGGCGGTATTTATGGCCCAGTATGCTTAAATGTTTGAAATATTTCCGGAAATAATCTACCCACCGTGCTGTTTCTTTCCATAAGGTGCTAAACCAAAAAGTTCAACTATGACTGTTGATGTTCCGTCATCAAATAAGACGCGTTCTCTAACAGAAGCTGTAAACACAATATGGTTGCTACGTGGAATGGCTAATTTAAGTCAAATTTACATATCCAATCAAGTGCTATTAACTCTGTCCACAGTTCCATGGTATAGTATAATAGCAAACACAAAACACACATATCTGTTGCCATTATTTCCTGCACCACCAACTGAAACTTTTGTTCAGTACCTACTCTGTATTGAAGCAGTTGGAAAAAGTTAACTAAAATATTAGGAGTGGTCTTTTTCTACATTTATTAGAAAAAAAACGTGTACAGCTCAACCCCAACATGCCTTTTGCGGGAGAACAATGCTAACACTAAAATTCCGACGGAAAGCCCAATGGGTGGAAATCCAGAAATCGTCATAAGACACCTGGGACTCCCTGTCAATTACAAGAATTTGCCTATGTTATTTACTGCGAGGTTATCAGGTTAGGTTTTGCGTCAGTTTTGACACAGACTGACGCAAAACCTAACATGCTAACCTCGAATTTGACATAGCCATACAGTGCCACCAACATTTTATTCATACGTTGTATAACCATGACCATTCAAAAACGTTCGATCATTTCTGAAGATACTTTATTAACAGTGGACTACAAACGGTACAGGTAACACCTACGTATTAAAAATTACTAAAGTCAAAATGACTGATTAATATTAATTGTCAAAGTCAAATAAGCAGGTTATAAGTTATAACTGAATATTTATTAATGCAAAAACTCTTCATTGCAATTTTAAAATATACGGTACCCCCCACCCAAGAAAAGCGCCCTTCCGTGCTTTCCAAGAATACTTCGATACTCAGCATCGCTCCGTTTCGCTAATACAATGAAATGCTATGAACCAGTTATTTATCAAAAACAAAAACAAAATTTTTTTTGCCGACGACCATAGCTCACAAGTTGATGTTGCCTTCATTTTCGGAGGACCTATCGTATGAAAACAATCCAAGACTTCAGGAAGGTTCCTGGCGACCGGAATCGTGTACACATACGAACATACATCTCCCGCACAGCACGTTTAGGCACCCCCCATTAAGGGGGATTGATCTAGTGAGCTGGGATCTTTACCAAAAGATCCGCACCGCCGAGACGGAGATTTGATATAGTGGGTTCATTAGTCGGTTGGCTCGAATTTTAGAAATATTTGACTCAGTGGTTTCGATATGAGGGAATTTCAATACTTCGTACACTTCGTGTCGAAGTAATAACGAAAATGTTAACAGCTGTACCAAGGAGTGATACAGTATAAAAAATAAAATGATAATAAACATGCACAAGTAATAAAAATAACCTGGAATACATTGTACGTTTTTCTTTGTTGGAAATTAAAGAATGAACATTCAAGTTTTATTCTTATTTATTTTGAACTTGAAAACGTAAAAATTACATGGATCACATGACCTCCATTGCGTGAACGTGCGATGCAATAATGAGCCCATTACACGCTGACACATTTCAGCCGGAATCTCGGCAATAACTTGCCGTATGTTATTTTTTAAGTCTTCCAGAGTTTCAGGTCGGTTCTGGTACACTTTTGATTTAACATAGCCCCACAAAAAGTAATCTGGAGCCCATAAATCAGGAGAGCTGGCAGGCCACGACTGATCTTCACGTTGAGATATCAGACGACCCGGAAGCATATTTTGAAACACAGGACGCTAGGAGCATGGGACCATATGCTGCAGCCTGATTGGTGCGCTGAAACCTAAGCGGGAGGTGCTACTTTGGCGCCTTTTTACGATTTGAAAATTACGATCATTGTTACACTGTCACTAAAGTTATCGAATAAAAAAAATTAAAAAATGCTGTTTAGAATTTTTGAGCGGACAAATATGCAGGTCTGGGGTATAACGTAGACGTTAGTTAGTTTGTTTGTATTAAAGCAATAAGTATACACGAAACATTATTTTGGGATTTTTACTTGGGACACATTGGTTGTTGGAAATATTAATCAACGCACCTAAAATAATCTAAATCATTTTTTTTCGGTGCTTCTCTGTTATACAGGGTGCCCGAATTTCGTAGGGACAACATGGGTAACTTTTGTATTTGAAAAGATAGAGAGATGGTTAAATTAGCAAAAAGGTGCAGGTTTTTGAGCTCATTAAGAATCCATTTTCAAATTTTACTTGTCATGGCCCACTTGTCTAAAATTTAAAAAAAAACGAAATCTTCTAATTTCATTTATATGCCGTAACTTTTTGTTACTTAAGATATTGAGATGCGATTTGAACTAATTTGCATGGTAATTTAAATACATTTATTGGCACTTAATAAAACCAATTTTAATTGTGCAAATTTTTAGTAATCTAACCTAACCTCAAAATGTTAAATTGGTACCGTGCACTTTTTTTGGCCCTTTTAAGAGAGGATTTTTTTCTGAATGCAATAATGTATTACATGATATAGAAACTTTTTCAAAATTTTGAAAAACTGAGTTTATGCTTTTTACAGGCAGAAATCACTAATGCCATGGTCACAATAATTTTGTTTTTTATTTATTACGTTATCTGTGAAATTATGTTTCGAAACAAAAAGCACACTTATCATCATACCATCTCTCTATCTCTTCAAATACAAAAGTTACCCATGTTGTCCCTACGAAATCCGGGCACCCGTATATACAGCGTGTTTGTAGATCGTTAATAATAGAGATATCGAAAAACACTTTAATTTTTAATATCAGTAAAGAGCCTACAAATTGTCGCAAACCAATTTAAACCATGGCTTCCTATTTTTATGTAGTGATACACGACTTTGTTTTTTTAAATGAAACACCCCGTATATTTTTAGATATTTGAAATCAGCGCTAAAAGTGCTTTATTATAGCATGCTTAAACTAAAATTTTGAAACTCATTATTTTGTAAAAAAAATTAAAAATATGTACCTAAAGTAGGTCATGACTTAACGAAAAATCACTTACGATTAAGTAAGAAATGCAAAACAAATTCCACTTGGCTCTAAAAGTTTCTCCTTACCAAATTATCGCACCAAACGTACAAAAATAATTGAAAACCATGTTTTTTTAGAATGAAATTATAATTTTCTTAAATTGTTTTATGTATTTTTGACATTTTAAAAGCTACTTTTAAACGAAATAGCGAATATGGTACATCGTTGAAAAGCCCTTTTATTGTAGTTTTCAACTGTTTAATGACACTCATATTGTTCTATTTAAAAAACCTAGTTTTCAATATTGTTTTAGTACCTTTAGGTCGTTTTCGTAAGTCATGGCCTACTTTAGGTAATTCTTTTTTAAATAAAGCGTTTCAAAATTTTAATTTAAGCATGCTATCATAAAGCATTTTTCGCGCTGATTTCAAATATCTAAAAGTATACGGGGTTAGTTGAAGTATGAGCCTCCAACAATTTTAAATAGACATAGGCTTGGTCGCTGTTAGTAACATTTATACGTAAAATAAAATGTTTTTGGTCGGCTTCTTCTATTTCACATTGATATCCACCTGTTCGCGTAAAACGTAAAACGTCCTCCGAATTCATTATTTCACGATTATATTGAAAGGCTGAAAGCGTTTTAAAATGAAAACTACTAAACACGAGAAATGAACCATAAACATACACAGCATCCACCACCGCTAGCTGATGTGGTTTGCACGCCGGCATGTGGGCATATGTCATGTCCTTCTAACGTTTCGGTCGCTCGCAATCAACCAATCAGGTTGCAGTATATGGTCCTATGCTCCTAGCATCCTGTGTTTCAAAATATGCGACCCGGAAACATCTTCAACTGATCCCCTATGGCGATAGTTTGTGGCCCATCTTCTAATTGTCTTGCGAGATGGAGTCACTGCAACATTAAATTCTTGCCGGAACTGTCGCTGTGTTTGAAGCAGCTCTTAAAACGTGTTCTACATAGAATATTCTTTGAGCAGTCGGCCAGCCCTCCATATCTAACAAAATTTGAGATATGACAAAACATTGTATAGTTACAATCATTGCAACTTGATTTTCAACATTTTTGTAATGAACGATTCAAATGGGATCACTCTAAATTTGACACCCTTTAGTTAGAACATCCACTATTAGATTATCGGTGTGTTATTTATGTTGGCAGCAATTTCTGGCTAAATTTATTATTGTTGTAATTTAAAAATAATTACAACAAAACTTAACAACTTCAAAACAATTCTCGTGATTTGTTTGGCCGTAAATAAATATTCCGCAACCTTAATTTTTAATATATCCACTACAAGATTCGGTGATTTGGGCTTTTTTGGCGTTTTGTCCAAGCCAACTAATTCGGCTTTAGGGCATTTTCGGAGATATGTCCACTCACAGGATTTGGCGTTTTGTCCACGCTAACTAATTCGGCGATTTGTCCATTTTCGGCGATATGTCCACCGACAGAATTCGGCGTTTTGGGCATTTTCGGCGTTTTGTCCACGCTAACTAATTCGGCGATTTGTCCATTTTCGGCTATATGTCCACCGAGAGAATTCGGCGTTTTGGGTATTTTCGGCGTTTTGTCCACGGCATCTAATTCGGCGAGTTGTCTATTTTCGGCGATATGTCCACCGACAGCATTCGGCGTTTTGTCCAAGCTAACTAATTCGGCGATTTGTCCATTTTCGGCGATCTGTCCACCAACTCAAACCGGCGTTTTGAACAAACTCGAGCGACGCTAACTTTGCGATCAATGTGGCGTCATTTTACGCTACTATCTGAATTTCCAACCTCGGGAAAAATTCTCTGAAGAAAGTGCGCTGCACTTTACGTAATTCATGCATTGCCTTACTCCCACAACAGAAAAGTTCAGACCCAGAAGAACACCAAACACAAAAGCAAAACAAAAACAGGGCAAGTCCGAACTTCAACATCAACGAACACCACCGATAGAAACAAAGTTGCATTCCCAAAATAATTACGCACTCTGACTACTAGAGGAAGAGGAAGAAAAAAGGCCGAATCCGTCGGTAGAAAATACGTAAATTTATCTAGAACGCACTGGACGTTTATCTCGACTGAGCAGGGAAAACACCTTACTCGAAACATAACCTAAATTATTGAAAGTCAAATCTGGGAAAGTCAAATTCGGGAAAATGTCTCTAATGCGGGGTGGTCAATTCCGAGAACGGCTTATACCCGAGAACAGTTCCATCCAACCGACCAATAAAACTCGGAAAGTATCTAAATAATAAAAAAAAAGTTACTGATTTCACCCAAAAGGTTATCTGAGAAGGGCACGCTGCGCGTCACGGGATCAGCGCATTGTGTGAGTCCCACAGCAGAAATACCAACCGGGAAAGAAAGAACAAAAGGTTGTGACAGCAACTGTCAACAATCATCAGTGATCGATGGTAATATAAAAAGAAAACTCAGTCTATCGAAATCCCCAATTGATGACGATGCCGGAAACCAAATCGACTATAAATCCGCTAAACGCGAAATTAAAACGACTCCGACTCCGAACACCAAATGGAAATTCGGAAAAACCAAGTCTCCAACAAATGTAAAAAATAATCTTCACTAAAGAAACAACATGCCGTCACACGAAGCTCAAAAGTTTTCAGCGAAATTAGAACACGGTACGTGACAACATTGCGTCATCAAACGAACAAAATACTTAGTGATTGTACGCCTCTGCTCGAGTTGTACTTAGTACAAATAAGAAAAAGGTGAATAACAGCCAATTCATTCCAGCTTTACCCCGGGTGTGATATTACATTTTGCCTCTATCCTCCTTCTCCTCAGTAGTTTTTTGTTCGGCCGTCAATTATTCCGATCATGTTTATTGGCCTTGTACATCTTTGTTTTGCCTTGACGTTAGGTGGCCCAAGGATAGTATTTTCTTAAGTTAGTTATAGTAATTGGTATATGCAAATTATGTGTAGATAGAATTAGCACATGAACGCTTTGAACTTTTTGAAATTTTATTAGGCTATTCATACATCGCCCGGAAAGATTACAGAAAGGGAGTGGACGTGCTTTCTATGTGTATGAAATTTACATAAAATTGGTTTAGATAACAGTGATAAGTGTCTATTAAAGTATTGTATGTTAATAAAATATTTAGACTATACAGGGCGGCTCCAAACGAAATCCGTTTGATGCTTTTAATTGGTTCTGCTTGGACACATATTTATTCTCTTGATTGATATTTTTTGAGGCTAGTATTCATAAATAATGATGTGCATTGTTTAATGAGTTTTTTTCTTATGAAGGCAGTCTCTGTTGTATTTTGTTGAATGATGCCGACAGCAATTGATATAGTAGGCAGTTTCTTATTTATTTTGTTGCATTCATTACGGAACACGGTGATTTGCATATCTATTTTACCAAGGCTGTCTATACTGTTCCAATATAGACCGCATTGACTTTACACAACACGATTGGTTGCACATTGTTGATGCTGGGGTATAGTCGTCGTACCTCATCTGGTTTCTACTGTTTATTGAATGTAAATATGACTATATATTTCACGAGTTTCTTTATTTGTAGGTAATGCAACTGCACAGAGCTTTGTTATTTGCTTTTATCTAGTAGATGTACTGTAATGACACATCCGCTGTTAATTGGGTGGTGATAAATAGTTTTAATATCACACAAATTAAATTAATTTTAATAAAAGTTTCAATGTGTTGTCATTCTCAGGGCTTATTAAAAATTTTACGCTTTGTATTGTACTGAAAAATAAATGGTTTATTGTTATTTATTGACAATCAATTTAAAAAATAACCGCATTGACTTAGCATGTTCAAATTGTTGAGTTGTAACATCCTGTATCATATTTACTATTGAGCATAATGTATGTACAAGTATGGCAAATTTCCAAATGTTCCGGTCTCACAGTTTAACCTCAAAATTTTACAGCAAAACACAGATGGTTGTAAGCACAAAATCTCAACGTAACTGAATTCAAAATTACCCACAAGCAATAAATTTCACATCAGGTAAATATGCAATGTAATTATTGGAATCAAGTAGTCTGGGCTAACCTGTATTACGTCACAACAAAGAGACGCGTTATCTGGCAATTGTTTCACTTCCTGGTTTGGGTATCCAAATCTGAAGCCAACCGCAAAGTCAAGGGACTCTATCGCAATAAAAATCGTCTGCAAGGACCCTGAGGCTGAAAAGCTGTCTTTGGACCTCGTACAATGTAGAAAATGTTCAAAGACGAGGAACGCGTGCCGTTGGTAATCTGCGTGACCACTCATACCATGAATGACTAGAAATCTTACAGCTGCCAGTTTTGAGAGATAGACTTATTCGTGGTGACCTAATTTTTACTTATAAGGTGTTAAGTGGTGATAAGTTCTCGGTAGATATGTCCAAATTGTTCTGTGTAAGTGCTGATGAGAGATTACGCGGCCACACGAAAAAACTGAAACGCGAAAATTTTAAAACAACACCCAGGCAACATTTTATCACTAATCGGATTTTCCATAAATGGAACTCCCTGCCAGAAAATGTTGTAACAGCTACCAGCGTCAACAACTTCAAAAATGGTTATGACAGATTATTCTCAAGTTTGTTAATTTAAAAAAAAAACCTTCGAATTATCTACTTTTGTATTTATGTTCATTGTTCTTTACGAAACATGTATTCCTGAAACGTATTGGACACTATTATTACAGAATTGTGATTTTTTTTTCTCTCGTATATATTATATTGTATTTTGTACAAATATTTATTTTAAAAGTGTCATAGGTTATTATAAACCTCCGCTTTGTAAAACTATCCTAATAATAATAGTAATAATAATGTCCATTTTTGATTCTGATAGAACCCTCGCAACTGCTTTCCTGTTGAAATTTACCTTGAACGAGAAGCTTTGTTGCTGGTTCTGAAAATCAAAGGACAATCTCGTATCATAGCAACATCACACCACAATTGTTTAAATGGAAATAAGGTTTAATACATAAAATTTACTTATAGAATAAGGTTTTAATTACATTATTAATTTTTACATGCTAAATAATTGTTTTTGTTAGGTTATAAACGCACTACACTGCTTTGCTATTTCACTGTGTTTTTTAACCGCACTCTTATGATCTGTAGTTTTAAATGCACTTAATAATGTCCTTTCGTTTTATTACACTGCTGCTCGTAGGTTGCTCTTTTGCAATATTTCTTGTCGGTTGCTTCTTGCTACGTTTCTCAGTCTCGTATTGCATTGCTCTACCTTCAGTTACTTTGCCATTATGGTTCTAGCTTTCTGACCACTATAATGCTCATACTTTGTACTTATGCAAACCATTTCGTACAATAACAGTCATAATACTGCAACCATTAATGTTACAATCGTTAGATACAATCTAACTGCATTCGCACTTCCAAAAACTTCGTAATTGTATTCTAAAAGTGCAAAATTTTTATATTTTATTAATTATAGTAACCTACATCCTTGTTTACAAACCAAAATCTGATTTTTACATTTTTATAATTGTAGGGGTTATATTTCGTAAACAACGGTTGCAGATAGAAATACCAGCGTACATACATCAAACAAGTAGAGACACTCATGCCAAATGTTGAAACCTAGAGTGCCTGGGACAGTGCCTTAAGGGGTATTTCTAAGCTTGACTATCAGATGGCAGTACAAAGTTCTACCAATCAAGCTATCAATCAGAGCCAGTTAGTTGCTCTGCTACCAATCATGATGTTTTCCAGTAATGGCTTCATCTGTTAGTACTATCGGAAAGTACCCCCCTCCAGGAGCCGTTCAAGGTCATCCAAATCGGAATTTTGACATCAAAGTAACCGACAGTGGGTGTCTCTACTTGTTTGATTTATGTACGGTGAAAATATGTTGAAAATGCATTACAAGCAGTCAGCCCTCTTGACTCACTTAGTGAATCAACTTTAATTATGCTGAATTTTCCGAAGCTTGTATTACCATTGTTATGAAATGTAACACGTTAGGTAGAATTGCAATTTAAACTGGAACAGTATGCTCAACCTTTGAAATTTACGTCATATTTTTAAGTGTATATTGATATTATATCATACCACAATGAACATTGTACTGACTATTCCGCTCAGATAATATAAACCAACCCCATCAATCAATTTTCAAAATTTGAACCAATCATAGTCGAATACAGCGAATATTTTGCAATAGTGCAATACCCGGGTATTTGCACTAGTGCAATACCCGGGTATTTGCACTAGTGCAATACCCGGGTATTTGCACAAGTGCAATATCGAGTATTTGCGGGAAGAAAAGCAAACCAGCTAGTTACACAAGAAATTTCAGAAAGAAAACTGAAAACTCTTTAAAAATGAACAGTGTGGTATACAAAGGATGATATTTCTTCGAGGAATAGTCTTTCTGTGCGTTCTCGAGAAATACTCGAATATACAGAATGCACTAGGAATATAACTACTGAATATTAATTTTGAGCGAATTTGAATAAGGTCAGATGACAGGATTAGCATTGTTATTAAATAATTAGGTTATTATAATCATAATGCAGTAATAAAAAAATTAATTAAAAATGTAGTAAAATATAGCATTGAGTTGATTGAGGCTTTGCAATTGAAAACAATTCTTAAAGGGGGTTCCAAATATGAAATAATATTTGAAAGAGAAAAATAAGATAATGTTACATTTGATAGATAATTTTTAATATAAATAAGGCAAACTACAATATAGTTTGTAAAAACTTAAGGAAACAGCTAATCTAATTTTAAAAAGAAAAATTTTATAAAATGTAAAACTGAATTAAAATTATTAAAAAAATAGCATGTAACTATAGAGATTCGAAAAATATAATAACAAGAAAAAATTGTAAAAGAAATTTGACAAATAATTTTGTATTACGATATACAGGGTGTTAACTAAGTACGTAGAGAAACTTTAAGAAATGATTTCTTGATCAATTCTAAGATAAAAAGTTCATACAAACCTAAACGGCTTCGTTTTCAAGATACAAAATGTTGAAGTTGAAAACAAAAATATTTTTTTTTATCTGGAGAACTCCTAGAGGTATTCTAATGAAACTTGGTGTTGGTTAGTATTTCATAAAGTGGTATTGTTTGGTCAAAGTAAATTTAATTTATTTCCACCAGTGGCGTACATCGGGGCCATCTCAGTTACTTTATTTTAGAAAAATCTGGTACAAGACGTCAGATAAAGCGGGTTCATTACTGAAATATCTTGCAAGTATGAAATTGTCTTAGCTCAACTCAACCGAACTATTCGGTCATTAACATGACGTGAATCCAAATTTAAATGAAGCTTATGCAGTTTAGCTTCACGACTTTACGAATTGAATGGTAATATTTACTCGGATGGCATGTGGGACAGATCCAAGATTATGTTGACACTAGCTAGGTTATTCTGATAAACTGTGCTACACAGGTGAATTTCCAACTTTACGCTATTAGCTCAAATAATTTAAGAGGGCAACCTAATGTTTGCCGAATAAAATAAACTCTGGTATGTGCCAAACACATTAAAAGTCCTGATACACATTCGGAGACGTGTTCACAAGGGGGTTCTAATTTGTAGGTTAAACTCGGGACACCTATGATGCGAAGCAACTCGAACAATTATAAAACAGACCTTGGACAGCTATATATCAGCTCGTGGACGTGTAGAAAGCCCTGTCGAAGACGTCACGGAATCCTCAGGTGGCCTGCGCCAGGACCGTCGATATGCAGGTATCGTAAAGGGCTTCGAATAGCTTTTGCTCTGCAGGATCGGAGCCTTCTAGCACATGAGTCCCAAGCACGCAGGTTGTAATAAATCCAAGAGTACCATGCGTTTACAAACCGGTCGAATTTGGCCGTACGGGGAGAAAAAACAGCTAAAATTAATTGCACACAATAGAACCAAGGCGTAAGGCACAAAATGGAAATTTACGCATATCTCTTTGATGTTCGGTTCCCAGCTTTGCCGAAATATAACCATGTGCTTGACGCAAGTGAATCCAGAACGATGTCTGATTTGAGAAATTCCCATAAATTGTCCTCAACAGAACGTCATTCAAATATTCTAACCAAAACGGAATCAAAAATAGGGCAAATAATTACAGAAGTATTTAAAAGTGACTTTTGGCTCATAACAGTGTTTTATGATTTTTTGGAACTTGCGAGAACAAAGTGTTACATCATATTGCGCACCCAAACCGGGAGGCGATTTCAAACGGCAGCAGATTGGCTTTTATTTGAGTAGAAGTTTGAAGTATATATTTTCAGTGTTCCGAGCACGATTGGGTCAACTCCGAAACTTTGTTGCGTTGATTTCTCCTTAAATATGACCGAGATAGAGGTAAGAGAACTTTTATTGTAAACTGAGCTAGCTAGGTAACAAACAAGACATAAAGTAAAATCGTGTTACAAACATTAAACAGAACGACGACGATACTAAACGCCGCAGTCATAAGATAAAGAGTTATTGAGTGTTTCTTCTTTCGTTAAAACCACTGTATTTTATTCTAGAAATTATCAGAGAATTTTAGTTGTTGCTTGAAAATTTGCAACTTGAGGTCAATTTATAAGATAAATATCTGCTTCCTTAGAACCATTAATCAGATTATGATTGCCATTTCTGAAAGAGAACAATCGCCTTTTTAGAAGCTGAGAAAAATCATATACTGAATTTTATTGGGCAAATCACTTCCACAATTAGACAAAAAAAATCATTTCAACTTTAAGGCTCTGAAATAAGCAACCCAACTGGCTGTATAATGTGTGTAGTGTTTGTCGGTAAACAGATACGTTTGGTGATGTCTTCTCGGATCAATTGCCCCAATTACGTTACGATGGGCTGTAACAAAGGTTGCCGGTTCACTCAGTGGAGAAGGGGGTTCTTTACGACCTTAATTA
Source organism: Agriotes lineatus (assembly GCA_940337035.1). Lineage (NCBI taxonomy): Eukaryota > Metazoa > Arthropoda > Insecta > Coleoptera > Elateridae > Agriotes > Agriotes lineatus. Next base: position 36,020,556 of record OW679201.1, read on the forward strand.
GAGCTACGATCCGGTAAACGAAATAAAATGTTTAATGCCAGACGCTACCACTTTACTTACTAAATCGGGAAAAGTACAGCTGTGCTGATTGAGAAAGTGGAAGCAATGGCTCGACCTTTCTGATTCAACCTTGGCAGTGCTTGAACGACGATCCACGAACAACTGGGTCGGACTTAACTTGCATTTGCTTACAGTTGTCTGAATCCCTTAACATCACAAAATAACACATGCAAACATTATGTTAGGTTAAGTAGAAGAACAACATTAGTTGAACTTCGCCTTTATTCTGTATCCGAGAAAATAAAGCCATTTATTATTATTATTATAAACCTACTAAAGAAAAGCACAGCTAATTGAAAATGACCTATATTAACGTAGAAATATGTATATGAACAATGAACATCAAATGGATTACTCAACAAAGGTTAGTGTTGTTAATTGCACAACATTTAATCTAAATACAGGCTGTAAACTTCACAATTCAACTAAATACAAACGATAGATCTTGACGGTAACTAATCAAATACGACACAATGGCGGTAATTACTTTTACCGGTTTCAGGATATTAAGCCTTTGTTTACATATACAAAAGTGGGCTGGTAACTAGGTCATAACTTATCTGTAGGGTAATGGAATATTACCCTACATGGCAACCATAACCATATAGCAACCGATAAACTATTGAACATATCACGGATGTTATGAATCATAACAGCCTTACAAGTTTTAAAATCCTCGCTCTACGAGCTCGGATTTCAAAACATCTGCGGCAGTTATGAGACTCATAACATTCCTAGATATGTTAATAGCTATAATCTCACAACGTGAAGCTAAATACAAACATTAAAACTTGATGGTAAAGACTCAAATTAACTTAAAACAATGACAACAGTTCAAACGCTTACTTTTAAATTAATAACGCTGCTTAAAATGGCGACACTTCAGAAATCACTTCACTGCACATTGTGCGCTCATTAAATTAGTACGAAATGATACAATACCTTTTAAGGGATTCAGATGCTGCGATGATGATGTCCAACGCAGCTACAGGTCGGACTCAAACGACTGTTTCAAAATGTTTGGAGAAACGGCATAAAATGTAGTCTGTCAAGTGGGTCTGGAAGGTGTTATATACCGAGAGGGTAGAAGGAAGAATGTAATGATAGGCCAGGGTTGCGCTACGGCATACTTAGCTTCATTAACAACAAGTTAGCACAAACAAAGCTTCCTATTAAAATGCCGCACTTTTTGTACAAAATAAATAGAGTAGTAAATATTAGCTACATGATTAATCTGTAAATATGGCTAAATATAGAAACGTTAAATGGCCTTATCGAGACTCATGGATGCAGTTGCAGTTAAACTTTACAATTGTTGTAATTTTCTTGTTATTAATAATACAATACTAATGAGTTTGTTTAATTTTGGCCGAGCAACCGTGTTGAGCTTTTAATCTATTTTGTAAATACAGACGTCTTAGATGATGAAATATTTCCTAATCTGCTGGTTACACCTGTATTGGAAATTTTGAATAATAGGAAATTTTTAACAAAATATAACACTTACATTACGAAGAATTCGATTAGACTCGTATAGTTTGACTTTTGAGACAACTGAAAAGGGAAGAAAGCTTATTTAAAACGTGGTAATAAGGAAGCTAATAGATATCATGTTTCTTAGTGGTTAACTTCCGCTGTACCAATATTGCATGAAATTATTAGTTAATCTTTTACCATAAAAGTTATGCAACATATGATTTTGATGTAAAATGTGAAAATGTCTTTCTATACTTACTTGGCTTGTAAAACTGTAAAATTACTTGTAAATATGCAGTCTCGTACTAAACATTAAGATTTTATTGTCAATAAAGGGTATTACATAATTCAATTAAAGGGAAGTTTACATTAACATTAATTTTTACAAATTCCACCTAGAGGGATATATAGCACAAAATGTATGCCTTAGCAAGCCCTTGTTTGTTACATAAGCTAGAAGTGAGGTATAATGGTTGTAAACTGGGCAGCAAATACATCACGAAAGCAACATGTATGATTCTATAAAAGTATATTGAATTCTTAATCCTGAGCTCCAACACAATTTATGTATACTTGTAACACCAGATTTAAGTATGACAGTAAAATCGCTGGTGAAGTTATTGTAGGAAAAATATGAGAACAGTGAGCCTTCTTTTCTTTTGACTTGTATCAATTTACTAATTGCTGGTGAGAACACAGCGAGTGCGTGCAAGTATAAGCATGATAAATTAATAATCAGGCCTACGCTAGTAATAAATGTCCTTATTTGTGAATATTCACGATGTGTCTGAGACCTACTTTTACGACATCATTGTTCAATTTTCTCACTCTTGTTTAATTCTAATATTATTCCATGACTCATATCATTCCAAAGTTATCGTTTCTATTTTAACTTAATTTCAGTGCCTCTAATTGTCATCAGTATGTGTTTTCATATGTGTAACTAAATGAATTTTCTGAGCACCATTATATTTGCAACTAGAACACGAATAAAGTTTTTCTCCTGTGTGTATTTTAATGTGCTTTAGTAAAGCATCTTTTTCTGCTGCTTTATACTCGAAAATAAAACATGATTAAGGTTTTACTCCTGTATGTGTTTTCATATGTCTAACTAAACTACTTTTATGTGTTGCTTTAAATTTGCAGATAAAACATCGATAAGGATTTTCTCCTGTATGCGTTTTCATATGTCTAACCAAATTACTTTTATGGCCTAATTTATACTGGCAAATAGAGAAGCTTTAAGGTTTTTCTCCTGTATGCGTTTTCATATGTCTAACCAAATGACTTCTACGACCTACTTTATACTGGCAAATAGTACATGAATGAGGTTTTTCTCCTGTATGCGTTTTTAAATGTTCGGCTAAATACTCTTTACGTGCTGCTTTATACTCGCAAATAGAACATGAATAAGGTTTTTCTCCTGTATGCGTTTTCAAATGTTCGGCTAAAGACTCTTTACGTGCTGCTTTATACTCGCAAATAGAACATGAATAAGGTTTTTCTCCTGTATGCGTTTTCAAATGTTCGGCTAAAGACTCTTTACGTGCTGCTTTATACTCGCAAATAGAACATGAATAAGATTTTTCTCCGGTATGCGTTTTCATATGTCTAACCAAATCACTTTTATAACCTACCTTATACTGGCAAATAGAACATGAATAAGGTTTTTCTCCTGTATGCGTTTTCATATGTCTAACCAAATTACTTTTACGACCTACTTTATACTGGCAAATAGAACATGAATAAGGTTTTTCTCCTGTATGCGTTTTCAAATGTTCGGCTAAAGACTCTTTACGTGCTGCTTTATACTCGCAAATAGAACATGAATAAGGTTTTTCTCCTGTATGCGTTTTCAAATGTTCGGCTAAACAGTCTTTACGTGCTGCTTTATACTCGCAAATAGAACATGAATAAGGTTTTTCTCCTGTATGCGTTTTCAAATGTTCGGCTAAATACTCTTTACGTGCTGCTTTATACTCGCAAATAGAACATGAATAAGATTTTTCTCCTGTATGCGTTTTCATATGTCTAACCAAATTACTTTTACGACCTACTTTATACTGGCAAATAGAACATGAATGAGGTTTTTCTCCTGTATGCGTTTTCAAATGTTCGGCTAAAGACTCTTTACGTGCTGCTTTATACTCGCAAATAGAACATGAATAAGGTTTTTCTCCTGTATGCGTTTTCATATGTGTAACTAAATGACTTTTCTGAGCTGCTTTATATTTGCAAATAAAACATGAATAAGGTTTTTCTCCTGTATGCGTCTTCATACGGTTCACTAAAGTACCTAGAAATGAAATTTTTCACTTGTACGGGTCTCCAAACGGTTAACCAACTTACATTTCCCTGCAATTTTACCTTCATAAATGGAAGATGTATGAAATTGTTCCGTTTGAGTTATCATGTGTTCTAAGAAATTACTCTTGTCTTTTGCTTCATATTCACGGAGCTCGCAACCTGATTGTTCTTCTAGGTAGTTTTCATTATTTGCACCCATATCAAACAATTCATCTTTTAAATCAACTTCCTCTTGTTTAATATCCAACTCGTGATAAGTGGTGTTGCCGATAGTATCTTGAACGATCTGTTGCTGAATATGTAAGTTTGCCACTTCTTTACTTTTATTTTTTGCGAGTGGTTCATGTAATATGCTGGCTACTGCATTAGGCAAATTATATTCAACTGATTCATGTTCCACATCCATTATTATAGACAATCCGAGTGTTATACATGCAATATCTGAAAATACAATGTACAACAAAGTTCGGTTAGGTGAACTTGGTTATATTTATTAAAAAAATATTCCTATACTAAGTCTTACTTACATGGAATGATATGAAATTTTACGAAGCAGCTCGTTTAGAGGATGGGCTAGCAACAAAGGCAACATTGAATTATTGCACAACCACCATCGCCGGCCATTACAGTTTGACAAGTTCGCCAGATCGATGAGATCAAATCAAATTGAATTCAAAAGAACTACTGAAGTATACAGTGTGTTCCGCAATATGATCGCCGTAACATGCCGCCAGGTCCTTGGTATTATTATACGTAAAACATTTCTATACACTGTTCAGTAGTTATTTTCCCGGTAGGTAGACATTGCATTTTGTTCTTATGTTTAATAAGACTTTTCTAGAATCTCTTTCTGACACTGTCAGAATCAGCTGTTATGTTCGGGAGGCTCAGGAAAATGTCTAATTTGACATTTTAAGGTTAAACGTGCAATATTGCCAGTGCTTTCATACTTTGTTTGTCACTAGGCATAATATTTATGGACATCGACATCATGGATAGCTATCTGTGAACAAATTGTAATTTATACTAAAGCAAATATACCGAAAGTCATTAAACCTGACACAAAATTACAAAGGTCTACAGACATTATAAAGCCAACAGGCCATACTTCAGCGAATCTGAAACCTTTGCCCGGCTTAGTGACATTTGGGATGTAAGTATTTTTATCTACTACCACCACTAAAAGTAGGCCTTTTAGCGCTAGCTTGTTTCACTAAAAGTGACGTTTTATAGTTTACCGTGGTTAAAGAAATCAGCTGTTTACTTTTAGCCCATGTGCTAAAAGTGGAGTGAGGTTATAGAACTAAAATTTCGAACTGGAAGTGAAGTTGTAAAGTTATTCTAGTTGCTTCTTGCGTTACAGGTAAAGTGTTTTTGAAATAATTAAAGCGTTATGTAATGAATACAGTCGGATGTGGAGTACTAATAATTACATTTCGAAACTGACCTTGACAGTACTGGCTTCGCAAACAGTCGCCCGCGCGCATGGCCTACTGTTTATTATGACATAAATTAGAAGTGTCGTAGATGCAAACCTTTGTTAAATCGATATTTATGTATTAATAACAGTAAAATTAAGGTCGTAGATAAAATATTGTATGCAACGCGTGCTAAAAGTTAGCATGAAGACATGTTATGAAACTCAGCCTTCGGCTTCGTTTCATAATTTTCATGTCTCGTGCATAAACGTAGACTTTTAGCACTTGTTGCATAAATAGCTATTGCATAAAACTTAACTGTTGCTCGCAAATAGCAAACATTTCTGCTGGGGGTGATGTAGCGAGTAATGTTCCACTAGAGAAGGAAAATAAAAATAATTTAGAAATCACGATGGCTACTTCGGTTCCCATTTGTGAAGGTTTGTCTTCAGCGAGCAATTTTCCTTGTGCTCCTTCTCGGTACACGACCTCAAGCAGGGGTGCTTTAGCTGATTATGGTCTTGCTTATACTACAGCCGTAAGTGCGTCGGCACAACCACGCGTAAATGAAATGATTCACAGCTCACCAAATCTTCCTTCGCGTCCGGTCGAATTTGAAGCATCAGTGGCAGCTGATCAATTCGCGTCAAAGCTAAAAGATTTAAATTTAGCGGACCCTGTATACAATGCGTTTCCGTCTAGTCGTTCAGTAAGTGTGTCAAAATGGAACATTAAATTTAGCGGAAATACAGCGACACAAGGTGTTAGCTCATTTTTGGAAAGGGTTGAAGAACTTCGAGTAGATCGCCATTTATCTTTCGATCAGTTGTTTAGAGAGGCGGTAGATTTATTTGACGATCAAGCGCTCATTTGGTTTCGATCGATACGGAATAAGATTAATAATTGGTAAGATTTAGTAGGTCTTCTTCGCAGACATTACCAACCAAGCAATTATGATGATGTCTTATGGAGTGAAATTAGAGCGCGTAATCAAGGTGCAGATGAACGACCCCATATTTACATAGCGGTTATGCTAAATCTATTTAATCGGTTACGTAGAACACCGTCGGCTGAGACGCAGCTTAAATATATTCGTCAAAATTTACAACTTTATTATTCCAATCATTTAACGTTAGCTCGGATTTCTAATGTTGACGTGTTAATAGAATTTTGTCGCGAGTTAGAAGAAACCAAAAACAGAAATAAAAAATTTAGATTAAACTTTACAGCATCTAGTACTCCATTGGAGCCAGAATCTGGCTTATAAACTCACCAATACCGTGAAGCGTCAGGTTAATACTATAGCCCGAAATAAAAATAGTACATTCGACTCATCCCTCTCGCGCTCTTTAACATTTAGAGGTAAATCGTTTGCAAGGGCGAACCAAAATTTAATTTGTTGGAATTGTAGACAACCAGGGCATACGTATAATAGATGCCAGGCAGAGCGTACTTTTTTCTGTTATGTATGTGGAACCCCGGACACAAGCTTCTCAAATTGTTCAAAATGCAAACAACGGTTGCCAAAAAACGAATGAAGACTGGTTTCGTTCCCAGCCAACGAACAATCAGTCGTAAACAATTAGTGGCTGATGATTGGGATAAATGGTTAGGCCATGTTAAAACTTTTCATCATACGTCCCGGTTGAACTCTGTTTTTTGTCACCGCAAAATGGATAATCGTCCTTTTGTATTAGTAAACATTCTAGGTACTAGTATGCTTGCTCTTTTAGACTCGTGCGCTAATCAGTCAGTAATAGGGAATCCAGGATTATTTTCGTTAAATAAGCATAACCTCAAAATACGCGAATCGCCTGCAGAGATTCAACTTAAAACTGCAGATGGCGCGTATCAAAATATTTCCGGAATAGTAGAACTTCCTGTGACAATAGATGGAACAACTAAAGCTATCAGTGTCTTGATATCAACGGATATTTCAAATGCTTTAATTTTGGGAGCTCATTGCTGCTATATGTTTGGCCTTAAAACCAATTTTAAACAGGATAGTTTTTCAGTATCAAGTCTGAGTACTCCTAGAAAATTTATACATAGTAAGAATGATCTCGATTTGGAACAGGTTAGGGAACTAGAAGTAGTTATCAATAAGTTTCAACAAATAAGTGGTCCAGACTTAGGGCTTACTCCGTTGGTGAGTCATCACATCGATACTGGCGATGCGAAACCTATTAAACAAAGGTATTATCAGACGTCCCCGGTTATGTTAGAAGCCGTTAATAAGGAGGTAGATAAAATGCTTGCGCTTAAGGTGATACGAGAATCTTCTTCACCATGGAACTCTCCTATCGTGATGGTTAAAAAAAAGATGGTAGTTTGCGGTTCTGCTTTGATAGCCGACAATTGAACGCAGTTACTAAACGCGACGCCTATCCACTACCGTACGTTAATGGAATCCTTGACCGTCTTAGAGACTCGCGATACCTGAGTTCGATAGACTTAAAAAAAGCTTTTTGGCAAGTTCCTCTTTCGGACAGCAGTTGTGAGAAGACAGCCTTTACCGTGCCGGGACGAGGTTTGTTCGTATTTACAGTATTACCGTTTGGCCTTAGTAACAGTCTACAAACCCTTCAAAGGTTAATGGATAATCTCTTGGGTCCTCAGTTTCCTAACGTATTTGTATATTTGGACGATATTATCATAACTTTAAGTACCTTTTCCGAACATATTTTAACCTTAACTAGAGTTTACGAAAGATTGCGAGACGCTGGTTTGATAGTTAATATCGATAAGTGCGAGTTTTGTAAACCGTCATTAGCTTACTTAGGGTTTCTAGTAGACAAGGATGGATTACGCGTGGATCCTTCTAAGGTAGAGGCAATTGTGTCATTTCCTACGCCAAAAACGGTCACCGAGATAAAACGTTTCCTTGGCATGGCTAGTTGGTACCGTAGGTTCATTCAAAATGGTTCAACAGTTGTTTCTCCAATCTTAAGTCTGATAAAAGGGAAAATTAAAAGCCAACGCATTAAGTAGAATAATGACGCCGAGCGATCCTTCCAACAGCTTAAGAGACTACTAGTTACCGCGCCTATATTGTCAAGTCCCGACTTCACGCGACCTTTTATTATTCAATGTGATGCGAACGATGTAGGTTTGGAAGCAGTTTTACTCCAAGGCGAAGGCGAAGATGAGCGCGTAATCGCTTATGCAAGCCGCACTTTAACTAACCCCGATAGGAACTATTCGACAACCGAGAAAGAGTGTCTAGCTTGTCTTTTCGGGATCGAGAAATATCGACCTTATGTAGTGTAACGTTTCGCCCAGCAGAAACGCGTTTTCTGAATTCAAATCAATTCGCGCGTTTTCCTTTAGCGATTTCTACGTTACGCGTTTGAATTTTTCGCCTGCACTGCCGACTACGTCATCAAGAGATCCCCGCTCCACGTATTGCGCTGCTCCCCCACTTAGAATGCCCGAAGTGGTTGCTTGATGCACGAAGCACGAAGCACGAAGAGGAGCCCATAAAAAGCCGCTTCACGGGGCAACCGGGCACTTCATTCATACATTCATTCCAGTATCCTTCCAGCCCCAAATCATCCCCAATCCTGATCCTGTCCGACCGTTTAAAGAGAATTTCCCGTCTATACTTCGGATTCCGATATCCATTAGTATCTTCCCATAGCTACAGTCGAACCGATGCCTCCAATCTTGGGGACCGTGTTCCTAGCTAGCATTTAATTAAGCCCATTCCTTGAAAAATCAGTTTTCAGAAGCCATGCTTCACGAGTGGGGAAACCGTTTCGCTGATTAGACTAATACCTGTTAAAATCCTGAACAAATAATTATACCAAAATTTCCTGGAGGACATATTCGAAACGAGGGTTTAACAACCAGGCCGTTTCATATGTCGATCTCGTAATAATAAATAAAACAGCCGACCAACATAAAATTTACCTGGCCCGAGCATATCAAATTTCATGTTATTAAAGGCCGACACGTAGCCGACCTCCAAGGCCTCTTTAAGATTGCATTTAATATCTGTTTGACTACAGGATTATACTCACCGTTCCCGCTGTCACCAAGAGCCCCAGGTGGATAATCGCCGTCGACTTCCCAATCCGTCGCATCCCGCACAAACACCAACACCGCCGCATCACCGGGACTTGCAGCACTATCACGGTGTCGTAAGTCATAAAGCAGAACATAATCGAATTAAATTCTGTTCGCAGTTGCACTTGTATTTTGACATTTCTGACCGAGTTTCGAACGCAGCGGTTGGCAGCAGTGGAACCAAGTCCGCTCCAGTGGCGTCGCGTTCGAAATTTTTAGGGTACAAGCAACAGGGTCCCGAGCACACCGCGGTACGACGGGTTGCGTAGAAACCAGGCTTTTCGAAGCAAGACGGCCCAAGAAGAATGGATTTATTGTAAAATACATTGTATTTGATTCTAATGAATAATACCGATATTTGTAAATATGGAACATTATAATTAAACTGTCTAAAATTATCCTAGTGTTTGTTTGCTAATTTCCAAGTGTATATCTGACTGAACCAAATTATCTCCGACTGAGAAAGCTACCCGAAGGTAATTTATTAAATACACTAGCCCTTATTAGTAGAAGGTGGAGACCGTTACAGTAGAGCTCACGCGCTTTAAAGTAATCACTGATCATTATGCACTCCTCTGGTTACACAAACTACAATCGCCCAGTGGTAGGTTAGCAAGATGGACAGCCCGTATGGCACAGTATAGCTTTGATATCGAACACCGTAAAGGTAAATTTAATGTAGTTCCCGATACTCTGTCGCGTGCCCCGACTTCAGTAACACAGGTCAGTTCCTTGTCCTTTACAGCTCCTGACCATTGCCCATGGTATAAGCGCATGATTGAACGCGTACACTCGTTTCCCGAACAGTACCCTTCCTGGAGAGTTGACCAGGAGGTGCTTCATAAGTTCATTCCCAATAAGCACGACATTATTTCAAATTTAATTGAATGGAAAATTGTGATCTCGAAATCTAAGCGGAAGGAGTTACTTCAGCAGTATCATGACGAACCAACCTCGGGTCATTTAGGGTCGTTTAAGACGTATCAAAAATTGGCCGAAGTTTATTACTGGCCTCAGATGAAATCGGACGTAGCTAATTATGTACGGTCATGTAATATTTGTCAAGCTAGTAAAGCTCCTTCACAACTTCGTCTTGGTTTCATGGGTCGCCAGAAGCAGGTAAAGTACCCTTTTCAGCTTATTTCCATTGACCTCGTGGGACCTTTCCCTCGGTCTACAAAAGGTTATATCTTTTTGCTTGTAGTCACCGATTGGTTGGGTGATGTTTGGGTGCTGGGGAGAGCTGCAGTGGAGTCGTGGATGTGGGTGAGGGAGTTACATTGGGCTAGTCACCGGCGCGCCTTCGTCACCTAGCGCGAAGACTGGTCTGGTGCCCGAATTTGTGTCTGCGATCTCGTGGTTGCTCCTTCCGGTTTCCAGCACTATTCTCTAAATTTGGGGTGGAGGTTTTGGGGGCTTAGTCCCGGGAATTTTCCCGAATCTTAAAATAGTTATTAGGGTATTCCTTTGGGTTTTTTTCTTTTCATTTAAATCATTCCTGTGTGTTGCACACTGTACGGCCTTTCAAAGTACATTCAATGCCTATCCCAAGGAGAGGGGGAGTGTAACGCCCCGTTTCAAATGCGCGTTTAATAATTAGTAATTACTTTTGGACCACTGATAGATAAGAGTTGCTTGATTTTCTGGCTCGAGCGCGTGTGTTTTCGCGAGAGCTTGGCTTTTTGAATTTGCTAGCGGACGAAGCAACAAGTCCTTGTTTTAATTGATAGCGCCGTAAGGGATGTATACTAGTCAAAGCAGTCTGCATAGCTATTTAACAATTAACAGAGCGCTAATGAGCGACACTCCACGAGCCGCCGTTTTCCAACGTTAGGTGAGGTTTCTTCTTGTTTTTTTTATTCCATTACTAATTCCCATGTATTGGCGTGTAGGCGGAATAGGGAAAGGAATAGGAAAAGGAAAAGGAATAGGAATAAGAGGGACTAGGGACTAAGGACTCGCAGAGTTTCATTCTCAACTTTGGCGGCATCTAAATTATTGGGTTCCCGAAAATGTCTCTGGAAGTGCTAACTTCGACGTCCAAGCTATCGAGATGGCGAGCAGATGTTAGCTGAGTAGCTGCGTGTTTCCCTCATCCTGAAGGAGTTGTACGAGTGCGGACTACACCACCCAGGATTGCTAAATGTGTTTTTTATGTAAGTACGACATAAATTCACCGTTTTTTAACCGAATTGGCAGATTGCCACATGACATAACAGCTAATACTAAGGCCTTAGATATATCTAACTGTTCGCGTTCATCATCAAATGCTTGAAATATTAATAACGCTTATTGCGTACAGTCTCATTAATTACTACTGCCAAAGAATATAGATAGGGGAAGAAGGACAGCCTTATGGGCTATAAAGTATATGTTGTGATTTGGGTTGCATAACTATTTACTTGGTTAAATATATCATTTTTTGTTCGAAAATGCCGCTGGAAGCTCCTAGCGTCAAAGTGATTACCTTATCAGTGGCATTCAGCAGGTAAATGCGTCATTAGCATTCTTGAGCTATAACAGTGTTGCAAGAACTTTCTCTCTACAATTCCAATAGTTTTACAATGGTTGTACCTACCCGAAATAAACTTGTATTCTGCCAAAGAATATTTAAGTAGTTTGATTCTGCTTACATCTAAGTTAAGTTTGTTACAAAGAATATTAAATATAGGTGTATATTCTTTGGTTTGTTTTGTTATTATTTAAAACATTTGTTGTCAATCGGATGAACTCGTACCAAGTAAAATAAAGGTTTTATAAGTTTCACATGCAACACTTTTAAACATTTAATAGGTAGCTAGGTACCTATAAAAATTACATAAAAGGTTTCTAATATAATTTCAACAAAAAGTTCACCGATGAGCACAAGATTATACGGAATACGGATTGTCCCCACTTTATTCTCACAAAATTCTATAATAAATATAGAATTAGCTATGTACAAATAATGGAAAAAAAAACATTAATAAACATTAAAAATTTTAATACGAGAGGAAATTATTGTTCAAGTAATGTTGACGATTAATATAGTTTACAATGATCTATTTTAAAAAGCAAATAAAACACAAATAATATTGTATCTTGTGAAGTTGATACGAATAGAGTACGGCTACTAAAACAGTACGCCTTGAATATCTCATTTACTTGATGCATTAAAAAATGTCTATTTAGGCAGATTTAAGTTGGCTATCTCTCTATGTATAGTCGCAGCAAAGAATAAGACAATATTATTCGAACATTTATTATCGACATTAAATTATCTTTCAGAAATGTATGCAAAAATTTCATTTGGTGATTAGGGATCTGACCCAAGTTCTGTACAATCTGTTATTAAAAAAAATGAATCGGGGCGGTTTTCACAGAAAACTCACAATTATTTAATAATTTATACTCTAGTTTAAATTACTGCACTTTAAACGTAAATTAGAGTAGAAACCAAAAAGAACTTATGTGGTTAAAGAGCTGCAAACTAATCGAGGGTTGGGGTTCAATACCCAACAATATACCTTTTTTTAACAAATTATCTGTTTTCTTTATTTACCTTGGGGTTAAGTGGTAGAACAGTATGCTAATTCGATTAGCACGCCTGAACTTCGCCCCTTTGAGCAACTTATGTATTCATAATTCAAGTATATTGTAAAATAACAATTTTATTTATTTTTTCTCAATAAACGACATTGATTATTATTATTATTATACTTAAGTCGCTCAAAAATTATGCCAAATAGCTATTTTTAAATAAATTATTATTACTTGCATTTAACATAATTTTTGGGCGATATAAATAATAATTTGTTAATAAAGAGTTAGGTACCTATTGTTAGGGATTGAACCCCAATTTGCCCCAAGCTTTTACGGGTTTAATTACTTTTTTTTAAGGCAGATTATAGGAAATTTGAGTCAGATCCATTAACGCCAGTTTAAATTAAAATATTTTGAAATAAAGATGTTATACATTTCTTACTCTCGCCAATTTCAATGATCTATTAAATAAATGAGATTTTCAAGGTGTAAATATTACATACAATAAAACAATATAATATACAAAGTTACAAAGAATAGGAAGTACACAAATATATCTGTAAGCATATAAACGTACATTTTTTAAGCTTTAAACATTACTTAAATGTTGTATTTTTTTGTTGCGTGTACCAGACTGGTTTGTAGTCCTTAAATCTTGCGATAGCCATTTCAACGTTTTATGGAGTTTGCACTTAATTAAATGATTAATTAAAAACAGTTTATGAGAGTTGCTCGTTAAGCCACCCTGGTACTAAAATTTTCAATTTATTTACACTATATGCTAATAATGTTTTCTTAAAACTTACACACGACTTACTATTTTTAAAATAATATTCAAAATGTTCAAGTAACATTGTAACTATTTTTATTAAAATATTTGAAGGTTTTTTTAGGTAAATAACACAGTAGCCCGCACCATAGTCTTTTTGCTGTAAAAACAGTTCATTATGATGCACTACAGAGTCACGGCACTTCAACATTCGCCATGTTGACAACAGCATGTTCATCAACTTCGCAGTTGGAGCTCTCTGTAGGATGCTGCAATTTAACCAGCATGTTGAACTGTAGTGCTTGGCGGAAAGATTTTACTGTGGGGTTCGAAGAATTGCCTCCCCTATACCTCAGGACCGCGAAAAGATTTTCTAGAGGATCTTGATTTAGTCTGCTGGTCAGGAGGAAACGATACCCTTCTTGTTTTAAGTCTTCCCATAGCTCCATAACTGACTGCATGGTTAAAATAAGTCCCTTAAAACAATAAACACCTTGGTTCACCTTGTTATTAGATGTATATGTTTGCCAAGTCTTAACCCACTGCAAATACTCTTTCAAATTATTTTCAGTACGCGGTACGTTGACGGATAGAGCACATGCATATGGGTTACGGTCTTTCAGCATTCGACTGTTTAAGCAATCAAATAAATAGTTAATTTTCTGTACGAATTCTGCAGTATCCAGAGCGCTGGTGCTTTTTAACTCGCCCGTTCCAACAGCAGTTCTTATCGTAGCACTCATGGTGTTGGAAAACACTTGCGTTGCAAATTTAACCCTCATTCGCTGGAAAGTATTGGGGTAGATGTGTGCATCCGTGATTTTTACAGCTGCTCAAACAGTACAAGAAGATTTATCTATTTTGTATGCCTCTTCGATATCTTTCCAAGAAAATGTCTTGCCCTCCACGTAAAAATCCTTTGATAGGAGATTATTCCGTACGCTTTTTATCAAGTGCGGTACGTCATATATTGCAAAAAATTTTGCGTCGCAGACAAAAAAATACGGCTGTTCTGCAGTAACTCCTAGATTTAAAAATGCAGCTCTATTTGTAGCAGCTTGGTCACTAGTAACAGCACGCACTTTAAGTCCTATTCTTTGTAACTCTTCGATGTTTTTAATAATGAGGGAAGATAGCTCTCCATGTTTAATGGTACCTGAAGAAACATAAAAGCTGACAGGAATCTTCCATTTGTGAATAAGTCCTCTTGCCATAAACACTAGTGCTTGACTAGCGATTTTGCTTTTCCGTCCAAGATGTCCTAAATCTTCGAAACCTTCAATCATATCTTGGCGTGGATTATATTCTAGACCTTTCTTTAAATGCATTTCGTCAAGTAATACGACACACTGTTTTTCATCATCGGTCATGCTGTTAACTTTAACAGCCAGTTTTTTCATTAGTTCCGTACTGGTGCCTGTATTAAGTTGGTTTAACCTTAACCATGAAACTATTGTAGATTTCGAGGGCATAGTATATTTTAATTTTTCTCTCATAAAAAAGTAGAGGGCTGGAGATTTGTGGTACATATTTAAGGTCAATTCTTTTTCAGCTTCTGTCCAAGGTTGTTTAGATTTGTGAGAAAGTTGAATATTTACAAAGACGCGAATGGTTTTTGGTTTCAAGCCCAATGCATCTAAATTAGCCCCCTTTCGTGCACATTGCTTCTTTATACGGTAAATTTGTGAATTTTTTGCCATCACTTGTCTTCGCAGTTTTGCAATTTTTTGATGTAGCACAGCAGAACTACGGCGCTTTCTTGTTTTGGTAGGTGTTGGCATTTCTAACATGGCCTGTTGAAATATGGTTTTTAAAAATAAAACATACTAATAACAGAAAAGATTTTCATGCTGTAGGCTCCATTAATAGTATATTGTATGTTAAGAGCTGAAAGTGCATTCTTGCCGCTTGCGCATGAATATTGCTGGTTGAGACGAAGTCGAAATCAGCAATCATGCAAAAGCGGCAACCGCACTTTTAGCTCGAAACATACATACTATTTTTTCGACGACTGAGCATATTATTAAAGGAAAATGTCAAATTTTATTTTATCGCAAAAATTAATTGACAATCAAGTTAACATTACTCGCGCAGTCTATTAGACATGTGACGCGATTATTTCCACAAATGTCGGGCATTGTCAAGGAAACATTCGGACGTGGCTACCTATTTTGTTCACGCGGAAACCCAAAACGCTCGGCGAGCGGCAAAATGATGAAAACGCACGCTCAGCGGCAAATGTCAACTTTCTGTTGTCAAATGACAGTGAGAAAAATCTACTTTCGATGTCAGTCGTCGAAAAAATGCTTTACAAGCTCATTGTTTTGCCTACATATTTCTACACAATTTATCAGAGAATTCAAAGCGTCAATAATTTTTCTGTATTTTATGAAACTGCCAACTTTTGTTCATTTTGTGTTATTGAATAAAAACGCCTAAAGAAGTGAAAATTGATCACCCTGTATACTTAGGCTTAGGATTTAGTTTTGATTTAATTAATAAAACTTTAAAAGAAATTTTAACTAATTATACCTTATTTAATTAGTACCTACAAGAAGATCGATCAACAAATTTGGGGAAACTATAAGATTTAAGCCCCTATAATCGGACATCGTGTTAACCTACTATCGAAGGAAAATTTAAAAATTTTATTATACAGTGTGGTGATAAAGTTCCACACAAAATTAGTAATTTTGTTATTTAATGTTTTTCGGGAAAACCCTGACACGTCAATTTTATTCTTTAAAAAGTGGACATGGCACCGTCTCTAGACTTTCCCATACTGGAAATTGTTCATATTTTCTTTTGCATTTAACAGTATAGTTATTTTCCTCAAAACGGCTGCTTGAGCGCTATCGTAAAACCCCGCCTCCTAACATGGTTAGGTGAAATTTTCGAAGTCCCTGAAAATCATATTTTGTATGGCATAAAAATTCGATCTTTTTATTTTCTGATTCTTTGAAGCAAAATAGTAACGACAATTAAAATAAACAATTAATTTTAAAAAAATAGAAGGAGGAGGGAGGCTTTTGTTTCTGCGCTATGACGTCATTATTAATGTTTTCAAATGGAAATCCCATTTTCCCCCCTTATGTTGATAGATCTCGCCAGTTAAATGGTGATATAAAAAATTAGTACCCCACATAACAATTTTTTGAGAAACATACACATAAAGTTCAAAAAATTCAGAATTTCTTTTTAATTAAAATAACGCACCACATCTGTTTCCTTAGAAACGTTAAATTGTTGACTTTGACACATTTGTGAAACAGTGGTAAATGTTTTAAAATCAAAATTAGGCAGTTTTTGTAATAGCTCTTATTTTCATTAAAAATAAATTCTGAATTGTTTGAACTTCAGGTGTATTTTTCTCAAAACAATTGTTAGACCTACGAGGGGCACTATTTTTTTACATCATCATTTAACTGGTAAGGAGATCTATCAAAATAAGGGGGAAAATTGAGTCTTTTTATAAAATAAAATGACGTGTTTCGGGGTTTTCCCAAAACACATTAAATAAGAAAATAATGAATTTTGTGCGGGACGTTATCACCACACTGTATACAGAACGGGCATTTTTAAAGAAACTGTATCATAGACGAATCCGGTATGGTATCTGCATCTAATTGCATAGGCGAAGCAATATGATCTTCATCCAAATGAAAAGAGCCCGAACAAGACGTCGCTTTACCATAGACCCTTGGCATGATCTCTTTTTTAAATGCGAGTTCTTTGGGCGACACTGGCGATGTTGCGTGGTCAGGTTGCATGGCAGTTTTGTAATTTAAGGGAACAGCATTATGACTCAGCCTATTTTTTCTTGAATTCATAAACTGCTTTTCGGAAAAATGCATGGCACACACAGTTCTTTCACGTAATCGTTCTTCAGATAACGTGAAAAGCTGTGGATTGCCACAATTAATCAACCACAAATCGCGTCTTTCTTTTTCTATAGGAAAACGAAAAAAGCTTAAATCGCAGTCGGTCTGCGATTTCGCTTACATTCAAAATATACGCACGAATTAACCATGATTAAGATTAAGCGTTCGAGTGATCAATTTCGGAAAAGGAAACGTCAAAAGAGTACGGCAACACTGAAGACAAACTTCAGCACAACTGAATGTGAATTTCCAGAAGAAATTCTTATAAGCTGTCCTGTTAATTAGTCTAAGGAATGGGACACGTCTTATCAGGAAAGCACATCAGTAAGGAACGATGCTAATGAAGAATTAATCGAAAGTAGGTAACGACCTATTGACTATTGACTTATTTACGATAGAACTGACCGAGAAACCTATTTTCATAAAACGTAAAACATTTGCCAAACTTTAATATTTGTGGAAAAAGTATCAAATAAAAGTCACTAATAATAACTATCATTTTGAGCATATGATTAAACTTTGAGTAGTTCGTAGCTTATTATTTCTTATTGCAGTATGTTTAGAAAGTTTTCACTGCAAATTGTCTTTTGTTTTGTTACATAGCAACCAGAGCACACTATTCATTTGTTTTTACAACTAACAGAGTCAAGGCACACTAGATTAAAAAGTGTTTTATGAAATATTTTAAAAGTTTGTGAAAATAAGTATATGAAACCATACATGAATGAAAAGGGAAAAAATAAGCTTTCCAATGATGCAAAATTTTGATATCCGTTCCATTTAAAAAAATGTAGGTTTGGGCTGTACCTCGAAAATTACGAATCAGAAAAATATTAAAGTAGGGCTATTCTGTAGAGCCTACAATTTCCTACAAGCTCTTTTTTGAAAATTGAAATTATATGAAATAATAAAAAAGTTATGCATGGTTGAAAAAATCGACCAGTTTCAGTTTTTCGATTATAACAAGTAGGCTATGCGCTTTTTTCGGAAAAACAGAAGCGTCAATAAATTGGCCTCATAAATGTGCACCTTTTTCCCCATTTGACCGAAGTTGTATCTCTTACCGTTTCCGAGATGCCAATGGTGGCACCTCGAAAATTACCCCACTCTGTATAAAATCTTGTGTATATTTTGAGAGCAAAATCAAATTACCAATTTCGCTCTTATACAAATTGCTGTTAAAATCATAACTCTGTAACTTCCTTGCAATCTGGCAACGCTGAGACTCGTTCTTGGGAAAAATGCGACAGGAATCTGTAAGTGCGTCTCCGACCGTGGCCGTGAACAAGTTCATTAGTACTGGCGGCGGCTGCTTGAGGACCAGGCAAGAACTGAGGAGCTTTTAAATAATACGCTAATAACCCATAGGCTGTCCTTCTTCCCCTATCTATATTCTTTGCTACTGCTGAATTTCGTATGTACTCCATATATCTGCAACCGTGCCCTTCAGGCGCAGTAGTACATTATAATCTTGTATATGCAATCGCAAGTGTAGGTAGACCGTACCGCATGGATTCTGATTCCTTTTTTTGTCATTATTTCGTTGCATCCAACGATAATTTATGTATACGTCTTGTAAAGGTTATTTATAGTTAATAATCTTATAGTCTTGTTTTTGACGATTTTTTAGCCATTAGGCTATGTTAAGAATTCACATGTTACGAGTAATTATTGGATTAAGTAAATGTCCCTATGCTAATAATTGGTTTTCTCAATAATTGTTTACAACCTTCACGACTGTCGAGCGAAATCGTCTTGCAGCGTAAGCGCTACAGGTAGGTGGTGAGTTTAGTAGCTAGTTTCGTATAGGTTGTGAAGACAACCAGGCGCCCGATTTTTGTTGTTGAATGCAAGTGGTATATTTTGTGGAAACCAAAAAAATCAATTACCTATTCCTTGCCCATGCCACTATACTGCCGAGGATATCTGAGCTAGTCCCGGCCGTGTGCACCCTTATTCAAAGGGAGGGGTACACTGCTACCAAATAATTTATTTCAATTGTTTCTCTCTGTGTTCGTTAACAACAATTGCCTATCTAGGCTCATAAATGCGGATGTTAACTGAATACAAATCAAATACTTATAATTTAGATTTCAACTTATTTTACAAAAACTGTACAGAATCTTAATTCTAAATTATTGTTTATTCATGTTCGTCTTTAATCTAAGTTATACCGCCACTCACTATGTTTTATTTGAATTGTCTGTTCACTTCTGTCATTACACTGACTCATTTT
Source organism: Agriotes lineatus (assembly GCA_940337035.1). NCBI lineage: Eukaryota > Metazoa > Arthropoda > Insecta > Coleoptera > Elateridae > Agriotes > Agriotes lineatus. The sequence continues at coordinate 36,040,293 of OW679201.1, forward strand.
TAAACACAAAACTCGTCCATTTCCTGTAGTATGAATTTCTTGCATTTTATAAAATCTGTCTCCTTTTCGCCAGTTTTTAAATATTACCATTCCATTTTCGATAGCCTTATTTGATCTAGTATTGTGCTCTTTTTGCACTATATTAAGAACATTCTGTCCTTTTTACCTTTATTTAAAAAGTTCATAGAACTGTATTTATTCAATTAAACTGACATGTAAATTTATTTATCCCGCACGTAATAAACCCTTTTGATGATAGATTTGTTGAATTTTTAATTGGCTTTACTTTGCACCAACCTCTTAATTTATGCCAATTGATAATTTTGTGACTCTAATTTACCAATTGAGCTCTGCCTTATTGCCATTTACTCTGAAGTAATTCTATTTTTAGGACACTGCATTGGTAACTAGCGTTTACATAGTTACAAACGAGTCCGGTAGATAAAATTTACCGGATTAGACCAGTAGTAGAACTACCGGCCGGTAAATTTTATCTACCGGACTCGTATCCTAAAAATCTTATACGATACACGACCCGTAGCATTTTTATGGCCTTGCCAAACATACAGGTCTCGCCCTACGGGCTCAACCTGTAAAGTATTGGCGCGGCCATAAAAATGTTGCTACCGGTCTAATAACGTAAATAGCTATTAATATCGGCAATGCTTTTGTAGTTATGAATTAAAATTTCTGATGTGACTTCTTGCAGTTGCCTGCTTATCCGAGCTCTGTGCTTTAGCTTTTTTTTTATTGTACCCAAAAGGTCTTGGACCATAGCACCTAGTTTACAACTAATTAGCTATTTTAGCATTAACCTAATTAACTACAAAGTTTTAAAGTCTAACTTTCGCCCAATGGCTCTAGTTAGTTGTCCATTATCTTGCAGGTCGCACTTACACTAATTTCCACAGTGTTTTAAACTACCGCACCACGTTCCATTTTAGGCATCGTCACGTAGCACTTTTCAGTAGAAGTTCAAACGGCTTCACTCGCTGAAGACGCCGTACCAAGCTGGTGTTGTCCAGTAGCTGGATGGCTTCGTTGTTGGGGTGACGATGTAGTCTTTCCTCGTGGGCCTCTGCAAATCTCTTGATTTCGTTAGTTACTGTTTCCACCTGCAGGTCACGGTAAAGATCAGTATTTCTTACGTACCATGGGGCACAGTACTCTGTTTTGGAACCTTTGGATTGACATAACATTTGTTGATTTTGTGCACCTCCAGAGCTGAATGCCATAGGTCCACACATGCTTCAGAACTTGTTTATACAGTAGTACTTTGTTGTATGTGGAAAGTGTGTGATTTAAGTGACTTGCTTTATTTATCTATTCTGCAAGCAGAGTTGAGTAACGGGCTAAATACCATCTCAGATTCCCCCTAATTTTTGAGAATTAAAAGCACCACGCATGTGTATTATTTCTGATCATAAGTAGCATGTATGCGTTGTTATTTTAATTATCACAAAATTTTCACTGTGTGACTTTCTCGTTAGTTTTAATCAGTCCAATCTGATACTTGCTATCTTTCTATCCTATTTTGACCTAAGAAAACATTTAACCTATTTCCTATTCTACTTAATCTACTTTTCTACTCTAACCTAACCTATTAAGTGTGGTACAACATTTGTTCGACAACTAACCTACTCTAAATCACACTCTCTAAATATGGGTGAATCGCCGAAATGTGAAAGCGTCTCCTGATTTTGTTGTCCATCTCATTAATTAACTCGTACGTATTTTCATTGCTCAGGATCTTATGTACCCTATATGGTCCTTCATATGCATTCAAAAACTTCGCACAAATCTTTTCTCTTCTATCAGCTACTCTGAGCTTTTTAATAATGACTCGGTCCCCGATTTTAAATTTCATACGTCTTCCTAACTTTTTGTCTTACTTTCTCCAACAGTTCATTTATCCCAGTTGCATCCTCTTTCGGCCTCCATGGTCTCGCAGGTATAATGCCCTTACATAACGTAATGGACTTATTTCCTTCGCAATATTAGGCACGTTATTTATGACGCCTTCTACGTTTGGCAGGTATTGGATCCATCTATTGTGGTGCTCATGAGTCATTAGTTTGAGATATTTAATTACTTCTTTAATGTACCTCTCTCCGACATTTGATTGCGGGTGTGGTATGCTACAGAAATAAGTTTTAATCTCCTTCTGTTCTAAATTGTTGATTAATCTAGCGTTCTTGAAGTAACTTGCATTGTCAGCTAAAACTTTCTTCGGAGTCCCCACTTCTTGTTGGTATTTTTCAATAGACTTAATGACATGTTCGGTGTTACTGTATTTCGCTGGATAGAGTTTTATTTATTTTGAGAACACATCGACCATTATTAAAATATGTCTGTATCTATATTGTCCCGATACTAAATTTCCCAAATAATCTATTGCCACTAGTTCAAAAGGTTCGTTGACTCTTATACTCTTTTATTATTATTATTATTATTATTATTATTATTATTATTTATTGAAAGTAGGCGGCAGTGCCGATACAACCTTCCTCATATATACATATAGTATGCGGAGTATAAAGTATAAAACAAAATTAAAATTAATTTGTTAAGTACAAAACAAACATAATTAGTAAAATTTACAAAATTACTTACAAAATCCATAGATACTCATATATAAAAAGAAGAAAGTCTACAATCGGTTAATAAAATTTACAAAATTAATCAAATAAGATACCTAATTATAAAAAAAAAACAAAGGTTAACTAGAAAATCAACAATCAATTAATAGAGTTAACACAATTATTATAAAATAAAATAGGATAATTATAAAGAAACAAAAGTTGACAACAAAATTAACAATCAATTAATAAAATTAAATAAGTAATATATAAAAAGAAAAAAAGGTAATTAAAAAATCAACAAAAGTTAATTATTACTGTCGTACAAAGACTTAAAGTTATTTGTGTTGCTTGCATGCACAACACTGGAAGGCAAATTGTTCTATCGATTCACGACTCGATTGCTAAAGAAATGTTTTCTGGGAAGAATGTTGCTAAAATCCGTCTGAAGCTTAAACGAATGTCCTCGAAGATGGCTATTGCTACTGGGTACTAGTATATCTTCTAACGGGAACGAACAGTGATTGTGGAGTATCTTAAACACCTCGATCATATCAATACGTTGTCTACGTTCACTAAGAGTGGTTAGCTGGAGTCTCTCCAGCCGTTGTTCGTATGGCATCGATCTTAAGCAGATAGGAATCTTTGTGGCTCTACGCTGTACGCCTTCTAATAGGTCGATATCTTTTCTAAAGTAAGGACACCACACTGTAGCTGCATACTCAATAATAGGTCGTACGTATGAGATATAAGCTTTTTTAAACAGCTCAGGTGAGATACTACTTCCAAATGAACGCTGGATTAAGTACAGAATGGAGTTGGCTTTCTTTACAATTTTTGTAATATGTGTTTTTCATTTTAGGTCATTCGATATTGTTACACCCAGAACTAATTGCTCACTCACTTCGCGCAGAATAGTACCATTTAGAAAATATTGCACTTTGGGATTGTTGTGACCTATATGCAGTACTGTACACTTATCAGAGTTTAAAGAAAGGAGCCATCTTTTGCACCACTCTTCTAATGTTACCAGATCTTCAATAAGAGTATTGGTTGGAAGATCGGTGGGCGAAGAAAACATTTTAGTGTCATCGGCAAAAAAGCTTACGGATGATTTTATGTCGCTGGATAAGTCGCTGATAAATATTAAAAACAGGATCGGACCCAGGACAGAGCCCTGAGGAACTCCGCTGAGTACTGGAAGAGGCTTTGACGTAGATTGCTGTATACGCACTGAAAACGTTCCGCGTATCCCAAAATGTTCTAATTTAAGGATTAGTCTTCGCATAGGTACTCGGTCAAAGGCTTTTTCGTAGTCCAGATATATGATATCAATGCATTTTCCCTGATTTACTGCGTTGGTCCAAAGGTTTAAGTTTGATAAAAGATTGGTTACTACGGACTTTCCAGGAGAAAACCCGTGCTGGTTTGATGGGATTACACCATTGGCATTGAGAAATTCCATAAGCCGTTTAACCACTAGTTTTTCAAAACACTTACACACAATACAAGTCAAACTAATCGGTCTGTAGTTACCAGGTTCCAGCTTGCCCCCTTTTTACTTCCTTTTACAATAAAGGAAGTATTGGATTCACCCCAAAAATTCGAAATTGAGTTTTCAACAGATCTTCACGTTTTAGAGTCCCCTGATCCCAAAAAACATATTTTTTTTTATTGGTCTTTCTGTCTGTCTGTGTGTCTGCCTGTGAACAGAATATCTCAAAAAGGGATAGAGGTATGGCGTTGAAACTTCATATATAAGTTTTGTGTAATATGTAGATGCGACAGCAAGCTTTTGAAAAAATCGCATAACCGGAAGTAGGTGTTTACTCTTGTGATTTTTAAGTTTTTTCGATTTTTTCAAAAACGGTTTTAAAGATTTTTTTAAACTTTACATTTTTATTACATTTTTAATGTGTATTGATGTGAAATAGCTGATTTTCAAGTTGAATACGTCTAAAATGGTCTTCTTTTGTTTTTTTTCTATTTTTTTATTAACTCCTATTTTAAATAGAACACCCGGTATATTATTACATTTTTGAATTCAGCTTAAAATTTTAGAGAAAATTTGTTTTTTGAACTAACACTCTATTTTGTACCGTTTTTGTAAAATTTGTAATTTTTGAATTTTTTTTACAAATGCTTAAAAATTTATAATCAAATTTTTGGCTAATTATAAGATCACTGTAAGCGTGTATCACACCAGATTTTTATATACTGGGACGATTAATGAGTGCTTCCATGAAGCTGGAATAGAAGAGGTTTGAAGACAACTATTAACTAATATAGTTAACGAATCTGCCAATACATGGGAACACCGTTTCAATAAATAAGGGGAGATTTTATCGGGCCCTGGAGATGAATGGAGATCCAATGATTCGGTGATTTTGATCACTTCTTCTGAAGTTACTGTAAATGCAGCTATTTGATTTTCTACTCGATTGGAAGGACAGAGACTTGGCAGGTTTCCAGAAGGTTCTTTGACAAAGAACTGAAGAAATCTCTCTGCGAATATGTTGGTTACTAATTCAGGACTGGTTTGTACAGATCCGTCGCTATCTTTCAGGGAGAAGAAAGATACGCGAGAAGTTAAGTTAGAATTCAAATATTTAAAAAAGTTTTTCTGGTTACCAGGTTCAACAAGTTTGTGCTCATAAGCGGAGCGGGAAACTCTAATTTTATCAGTTGTAGCATTAGTAACGCGTCGATACGAGACATAATCACGTTGCGATTTTGTGCGTTTATAGCGATCCCACAATGTTCGTTTTCTCTTAATTAGTTTCAATATCGGCCTAGACATCCAAGGTTTATTTATGTTACGTTTTTTTATTAACAAACGGTACATAAAAAGTTACTGCCGTGGTAAATGCATCAGATATCACTGTCCAATTTCTTTCAACGTCCGTATCAGTTAAGAGTGTTTCTATCTTAAGCGATCTTAAAAAGTTATTTATATCATAGTAGTTTGCGGACCAGTAGCTTCGCATTTTAGGTTTTTCCCTATTGCTTAATTTTGCATGCAGTTGCATAGTTGCAATTATAGTTGAATGGTCGCTGGAACCAATAGGTGAATCAAAAAGAACCTCTGATAGTAAGTTTTGGTCAGTGGTGAGTATCAGATCGAGGAGTGATGGATTATTTCCGATTCTATATCTAGTAGGTTGGTTTACTAATTGAAATAGATTACAATCGTAGTACGTATTTAAAAATAAAGTAGCTGGAGAATTTCCTTGTGGAAGAATAGGGTTAGGCCAGGTTATACTTGGGAAGTTAAAATCTCCAAATATCAGTACATTAATATAATTTTCTACAGCAGACTTAATAGAGCTTAGCATAAGAATGTTGTCTTCAAGTGAAGAGTTTGGTGGACAGTACACACAAACAATTAGGAAATTATGCTTAAGCAGACCTATCTTTAGCCAAAGAGAATTGATGTTGCCAGTGTGAAATTCGTCAATCACTTCACAACAGACTTCACCGTTGGGAATATTTTTTGCTATATAATGCAATGGTCTTTAGCCCTCAAATCAGCTCTGATTGCAGTACAAGCAAATAACAAATCAAATCACTAAAGCACAGAGTTGTAATAATGCAGGCATCTGAGAAAATTCACATAAATTGCCAAATCATAATAACACTGGTATAAATGGCCAATGACATTGATTGTATTTGAATAGGCACAGAAATATGGAAACTCAAGTTCCGTGTATTGGGTTTAGCAATATAATTTTAAGCATAATATAATAGATTTGGACAAAGTAGAAGCCGAATCTAAATTAATTAAGAAATGGGCACAGAAAGTTCAAGTTAGACACAGTTTAAAAAAGGAAGCGTAGAAAGTAAAGTCATTAGGGAATGAATAAGAAATAAACATTTTAGAATAAAGGTGAGAATAAGAATGACCAGAAAGATAAGGCAAAAGAACATAGAAAAGCCAGGCAAGTCATTTTTTTACATGCAAATACAAGACTTGGAAATTTGAAGAGATTGCAGTGGCAAGAAATTAGATGCAATTCAAATAGCAGGAAATGAGACAATATTGGTGTATTAAAAAACGATTCAGTGTAGTGACAAACAATGGGCATTTAAGTGTTATAAGATCAAGTGACTGGCGCATTAAAACGATGAGAAATAAACAATTCAAAAGACAATAATTTTAGTATGTAAGAAATTGTAAATAAAATGATCAAATATGTTAATTTAGTTTATAAGATATGTAATTGTAAATGGTTTGAACTTCCTGAAGTTAAATTTGTAGACAGTATTTTGTCAAAAACGACAGGAGAGCAATTGTTTTGAATAAATTTGTTGAAAGCTGCCTGAGTTTTGCTCTGACTTTAAATACAGAATTTTAGTAGAAGGCATAAAATTATAAAAATAAAAATAGCACCATCGTGATCAGCAAATTGCAGTGTATCAGCACAATTGGAGGCAAGATTTTCCACGCACTTGAGATTTTTGCGTTCCGAGGCGACTTCGGCAGAAAACGGCCAAGAGACCATCTCCCGCAGAACCAATTTGCAGCATCGTAGGAAGGCCTAGGGTGTCAAGATTGTCCCGGCAGTGCCGCACACCAGGGTCCAACACAGCACAGCAGTCCGAGCAGCCCGGGGGTGCAGAGATCAGCCAAGATCACCATAAAGGGATTCCGAGAAGGCTACGAATGTGAGGTTAGTGTATTGTAAAATTTTGATCCGCGCGATTGGCATGCAAATCACATCATACCTTAATTGCGACCTGGAGAACAAGAATATCATAACAGTTCCTGTGGATGGCGAGGTGTTTTCCCAGCATTCGAAAAAAAATGGTCAGTTGGAGGTCCCAGTAAACAAATGCAATTTTAAGCGTCCTTTTAAAATGGGCCAATGATAGATTTGCCTGAAAAACAATAGAACGATAAGACGCTACTTGAAGGCGCAATTATTCAAAATCTTACCGTAAAAATCTGTTCATTTAATTGCTTGATAATTCAATTTACACGCGAGCTGAAGAATAACTCGAATTTCTTGTGCGAGAATTTGACACTTTAGAATAGCGACGGCGCAGTACGCCCATTTTTTAGTTCACCAGTCTACTTTTTCAGTGGTGTATTATTAAAATTTTAACTTACAAATTTAGGAACCTCAGACCCGTGAGATTGAGTTTTTATTTTCATGTCTCTGTTTTCAAATGAGCTAGCGAAGTTATTATATCAGATGAATGGATTAAATAAAGGGCAAACTACCATAAAATAATTCTCAATTTGGCGTACCCAACAAAATAAGTTAATCAGTCAGTTTGATCTTAGCAAATGGTAAAACTAAATATTGTGTGGTGACTTATTTTATTTGCACATCTTTAATTACATAATTATTATAATTGTACACAATATCTGAAGGGCCACTGCATAATTAAATGGTCGCCCAATTCGTGGGGTTTTTTATAAATTCACTAGGCGCTCGATGCTGTTAAAGAATTAAAGTAACGAGCTGTAAAAATTAAAAATAAATAACGTGTAGGAGAGTTAAAATTAAAATTAAGCTACGTTGTCATCGCATAATTAAATGTCGATCCCAACGCTGCGGAAAAAAATGTAAGTAACTAAATAAATTGACAGACAGTAAGTAGGTGGAAGTTATTAGGATCTAAATTTTTGAAAAGCTTTATTTGTGTGGGTGTTTTGTCTGTGGGTGTAAGCACTCAAATTCTATCTGTATCAACGAATAAAAAAAAAACGAACACAAAATGACTCGAAGGCAGCAGAAGAAAAGTGAAGGCGAGGAACAGCAAGCCGAAGAGGTTACGGAGGCACAAGAGCCACCGACCGAACAACAAACACAGGGTGACCAGCCCGAAACACAACAGCCGCAAACGTCAAAACAAACACAGGAATTAAGTGGGATTATGGAAGCTATAGTACAAATGAGAAAGGAAGCAGAAGCTAGCAGGAAGGAAGAAAAAGCTCGCACAAAGGAAGCTGAAGAAAG
>OW679201.1:36048937-36151486 GCA_940337035.1 Agriotes lineatus
CACGTCGCTGGCCAAAAACGCCTGTTTTACGCTCCCGATACATAAATAACTATTATGCGATCTTAAAGTAACCAAGAGAAACGTAATAATATTTATTAAATGGTAATCTGGAAATACGCCAATTTCCTTAAACTCGCATATCACGTGTCCAGGTCACTAATTGAATTATTCTTAGCGTGTTTTTTAATCTATCAACCTATACTGACTTTTTAGATTTTACATCATTACTCGATTTCCTTTAATGAAAAGGTAGTAAGTCTTCACATTGTCGAAAATTATGAAAAAGTATGGTTAACTATCGGAAGCGCAATAGCGTCATTGGTAAGATTCGAACCTTGTTAGCATCCAAACGATTCGTCGTTTAATTCTTTCAAAACAATACAAACTTTATTACTATATCGATACAATTGTCGGCCGGCTAGTCAGAAAGACGGCGTGCCGCTCTTTAAGCACTAACTCAAATGATTAAAGCCAAAAGGGCGCCAACGAATTTTTACCAATTAACGACGAGTGTATCCAAGCATCCAATGAGAATTCGTACACTCAAGTAGCACAAAATATTCTGAAAGAGCTCAACTCAAGTACAGGTAGCCAGAAAAAAATCAAAACCACAAAGCTGGTATCACAGTATATTAGTATAATAACGCAATAGTTTGTAAGGCGATAATACAGAGGTGTTTACTCCATGGATTGGGAGGAAACGTATTGTGTGCTTGCAGGTACAAAGCTCGCGGAGCGAACTGTATATTCCCAAGTTTACGTCAGGATTCGAGCCCCTTCCTGCTCTCTATAAAATTCATGCAAAAAGTGTGGAGTGGCGCGACTGGTAGATATGAACGGGACAAGGCCATGCTCTGTGTGACATCCGCATCCAAATGCAATGGAAGCTAACACCTCTGCAAATTCTGCCCTATGGTTCCTCACTGACTGCTATAAGGAGAAAATAGTCCACAATAGAATAAGGGTGAATTTAAATACAGCCCGAAGAAGGCTTCTTTATTTACCCAGAGGTTTTCTGGGCCATGTGAGAATAAAGTAAATTAGCAAGCGTAGAATCCGCCGACAATGGAGTGAGATTGAAACATCCCTAATTTATGGTTCAGGAATATAACTCCGCCGAAAAGGCGGGGGTAACCACTACACAAAAATCAAACTGCATGTCCATACATTCACTGAACACTTTGAAGACGCTTAAACTGGCTTCATGTCGCCAACGCAGACAAGCCCGAAAAAACGCCGAGGAAACAATCGCGACCTACTTTTTGGGCTGCAAGCCAAAGTAGGCGGAGCACAAGCGCGCGAAATATGAACTAAGTACCATAGACATTAAAATCGAATGAATGCGCAAAGGAATCGTAACAATATGGAATAAGTACTACACACATCGAAATAAAAAAGATGCCGTATTGATAGCCAACATCAGGAACCGCAGTAGAGCTCCGGGAGAAAGATCTACTTTCTTGTATAACACAGGGATAATTACAGCTCTACTTTAAATCTTGGAATTTGCTTTCTTATGAATACAAACTATCTAAGATAGTTGGAAGTGAAAGTCTACCTTGCTATGGAGAGCTAGTCTGGTGTTTAGTGTAGTTTTGGAAACTACTCTGGGTATTACTTCAGATCTTTATGTGGCCGGGTTTAAGGCTGCGGGTAAATATTTGGATTTTAGATTATAAGGGAAGGGTAAACGTTTACTCGTACTTAGGCTTAGAGGTGGGCCGTTTGTGCTACCCCAGCACCCTATGGCTGCCTCAAGACATACGACTCTGTCGGGGAACTTTATAGTACTAGCCAAAGAGGTGTTGCAGATCATGGCCGGCCAGACAACCTCCAATATAGATCCTCGTATTAAAACGAGTGCAGAACATCTCGTCATCAAGGTTACACCCTCGACAGGTTTGGCTGTTAACTAGGCGCATCCCTAAGTATATGTTTGTTTAGCCTTCCCAAGTTTAATGACTATCTTCCCTTGTGCGATAAGTGGTAGCGACTCATTTTTCACGAGATATACGCCTCAGACATTTGTAGTATCTTTGATCTCTTGAAAAAAGCTCTACATTGACGCTTCAGTTATAGATTAACTCTTATTGTACGCCCGCACGCTAGTACACGACCCGGATGAATACCGTATACTTGCGTTTCCAACTCAAGCCGAAATATGGACGCCACGCTTATAATTTTTTAATAGCTTTTATTTAAAGCCTTGAGCTGATAAACAGTCAGCAAGCTTCCGATGAGAGCATTTCGGAACAGATCCTTACCGCAAAGGCTTAAGTGTGTATGTATTTTGACTTTCACCATTACTTATATTGTGTTTTTTATTTATGTTCTGTGCTATTGTTTTATTTATATTTTGTTCTATTGTCTTGTGAAGTGAAGATCTCGAGCTTTGGCCCAACGACAGACAAGCGTTGGATTAACCAATTAGTCACTGCTCTAATAAAAAACAGTCTCTGCCAGGCAAAACTCGTTCAGGAACAGCAACAGGACAAGAATAAGCAACGCAGAGAGAAACACCGCAGTATAAAAAAGGAGATCCAGTACTGAGTACTGATCACATCGCATTCGCTCAGCAACGCCGCTGCTAAATGTATGCCACGAACAGATTGCCCTTATGTAATAATTCAACAAGTATTGCCAACGTCGTACGAGGTTGCCATCAGAGACAGTCCAGACATTCACCTCGAAAAATATCATACCTCAGCGTACAGCGATTTCAGGAACCCACCGACTAGGATCTGGTAGAGTCGATACAAAAAATTAATCACCTACGTCGGGACGTCTTGGAGGCAGAGAAAAAGTTTGTAGCACTGTACGCCCGCAAGCTATTACCCGGTCCGGATGCACCTCGCATATTTCCGTTTCCACCTCAAGTAGAGAGATGGACGCCACGCCAATCGCTCGCTTCGAACTTTTCAGCGGCGTTTGTTTAAAGCCTCGCACCGGCAAAATGATCAGCAAGATTTCGGAGAGAGCATCTTGGGAGAAATCCTGGCTTCTAAGACTGAAGTGTGCGCGCTTATATGTATTTTGACGTCTACCACAGATTTGATTCGGTATTGCTTATGTTATTTGTTTGATTATTTATGTCTTATTCTATTGTTTTTGTGAGGATGACTTGGCGAAACTATTCCCTGAGAAAAGAAGGCATGGAATTCTATCTGTTGCCCTTCTAACATTATAATTGTATTTATATATTCTGCCGTTTAACTTATACTGCCTTTTCACGTTGTAAAATTGATGTACCTTATCTGCTCCTCCATTTAGGCATTCTATATATTTTCTCATAATATTAAACTTAGCTTTCTGTAAATGCATCTTTTGCTTATATTTAGAGCAAGCGTTTTATACTTGTTTTGTTATTCCTGGCAGCATCTATTTGCACTGTTTTCTTTACGAACTGCACATTTAATAGTTGCTAGTTTCACATCTTTCTATACCCACTGGGGAAATGTATTTTCCTTGTAGATGAAAATATTTGATACACTTCATGAGGCAAAAAGTCTCTATTCTGACTAGTACTGCGTCTACAGAAAGTAACCCTTGAGATAGTCCTAGCGGAACTGTAACTTATACCCTTATCTTTGCTCATCATGAATTTTAAATACGGTTCATTTCTTTCCTCAGAAGGATCCCTAGTCAATCTTGCCGTTTCCTTTAGCGATCGCCACCCTATTTTCCATCAGGACCAAAGGAAGCGACTTCGGGAGTAATCTAAGCAACTCAAATTACCCGATTTAGAAAAAAATTCGATTGTCGCGATGCCTCGTCCTCCCTTAATTGCCGAGAGCCGCGTCGGCCCTTTCGCAGGGCCCACGCTAGCATCCTCTCCGGTCGTCGACGCAGGCACGATATTTTGTTTCGGGGGCGTTCAGAAAGTGCGAAACCATCAGCGAAACCCGAAAGGAAATTGAGTCGAGTGTCTCCAAGCTTATCCCTTCCTGCCGCTTCTATCTAATAAGCCATACGAACAGCGACACGTTTATTAGGCAACAGAACACACAGAACGAGGACTTCGAGGACGAAAGGGAGATAACGCAATTTCGGAGTGCGGCGCTTCCAGGGTGCAGATACGGCCAAAGCGGCACTCCACGAAGTTAGATTTATATCGAGGCAGTTAGGACACGCCGATGGCCTCTCAGAACGCAGACCCAAGGGGACGAGTGCAGCAAGAAGTGTTGCGATTTTGAATAAATGGGTGTCACACGTCTGCACCCCTTGCGAAAAGTTCCTCTTGAGCAGTCGCTCACGCCGCAACTGAACGCTTCCGTGAGGGGATCTTCCTCATATTGCTCTTTGCATGGTTTCCACGGCTTGCCGCGATTTATTTCCAGATTCCGTACGCCCCATTAAATATTATCAAACACTAAAGGCAGATGTATTATTCACCTTACTCTGTTCTTCATATAGCCGTACGATGACTAGCTCTTTAATAATTTTATCTGGTTGGTTTAATGTATGTACTCGTACATATAGACATACGTAGAAACTACGAAGGGCTTATGTTCTTGTATATTTGATAAATGTTATCTATTAAAAATAATCGTGAAAAGCTGTAGTGCTTGCAGCAAGAGTCGCATTGAACAATATAAAAATTTTAAGTGTCTGCTGCACAAGAGCAAATTAAGTATGGTTGCTGATGATACTTGGATCAAAGAGAATTCCGCTTCCACATAACAGCCCTTAGCACTATTAAATTAATAACGAAGCTGCGAAAAATAAAAATTTCCGACTCATATTAAAGTGCTGTAAAAAGGTGAGAGCTTATTAAATCCATCCAAGCGATGTACATAATGAGAAATAATCCTGGAGAATAGAAAGGTACTGGAACTTACAAAGTGGAGTAAAAAAATAAATAAATATTACAGGTAGCAGTAGAAATGAAAAACGTCGAACGTAGAGATCAAAGAGGCAATTGACGTTTGACGAAGACTTTGTGGACCATCTTATATTTTAAATTTTTAATATATCAGTAGCTTCATAGTAGCAGCTCATCCCATTTTTAAAAACCACTTATCGCCTGGTTTCAATTTACTATATGGACTATTGGGAATTATTTAATAACTAATTAGGTACCTATATCGTAGAAGATTCCTGAGCGTAACGGCCGAAAATACACTCAAAATGGCAACAAAATCTACACGTAGCGTATTGGAAATTTTGATGCTTGTTAAATTATGGTAATTATAACAAAGTTTAGCTTTTAACCAATCTTCAGTTCACAAGTTTTTGGACTAAAATAGGAAATTATTGAATTAGAAAAGGTACTCTTCTTCCAACGGGCATCTAAACAAGACGTGTTTTGCTGGGCCCGAGCTATCGCCGCAGGCGCATGCGTCGTCATCGGTCTTCCCGATCCGCACGAGGTACGAGCAGAACCCTTCATGGCCAACAGCCGTTATACCGTGTGCCGGTCCCGCCACTCAGTAAATTTTCTTTTGGCCCCATCACGCCACGGTCAGGCGCCCTGCGCTTCACCAGGCCCTTGGGTACGAAATCAAATCTGATGTCGCAGTCGTCCGTTGTAGCCTCCATTACTAACCCGTCCGAGCTCGTTGCCTTCGATGCCAGAGTATGCCTTCACCCAGTGGAGTCGAACTCGTTCGTGAAGGGCCATGGTAACCTTGGAGCGCTATTACGTTAGGCTTACGTCATATGCACAGACTTGCTGTGCAAGAGCACCGAGATTCTTGTGAGTTAGGGTCCTTTTCGTGATATGTATGTACTCTAGTGCTATCCGAATGACCAGTAGTTGACATTGAAATATAAAGCTCTAGTTAGCCGCTTTGTAGCTCTTATTCCTGATTAAAAGCGACAAACGCAGCTCCAGCCTTGCCGTCCTCCTTACGCGAACCGTCTCCGTAGCATCGTGTCTCACATGCTCCTTAATTGCCGACGAGAAAAGTAAAATCTTCACTTCTGTCGGGTGATCCAACGCCAACTCGTCTGCCAGTCACTCTAAATTTGTATAGATCGTAATATAACATATTGTTATTCCTAAGGCAATTTCCTGATGAGCCAAGTATGGACTAAGTTAACGTGTCGTCAAATTTCGGTTAGGTGGTGAACATACATACGCTTGAACAGTTGCTGGATGAAAAAAAAGCTTCAACACTTAATCCCTAGCTTAATGCTAGGTGGCATATTTAGTGCTTTGCGGTGCTTCAAAGGTTCCAATACATCATCATCATCATCTTACGCCTCCTCAAGTTGTCGCCACTTGATTTTTTCCCCGTTTCTTAGTATCGTCTCTTCATCATGTCTTGGGTCTACCGCAGTGTCTCGGCCTCCACTAAATCAGCTTTTTTAACCACCTGTCGTCAGATGATCTCATTATATTACCTGCCCACTGCCACTTCAGTTTTGTAACTTATAATACTTTTGTTTGATTCTTAATCCAGTAGTTTCATCTTACGCCTAGGAAAAAGTTGCTGTGTTTACATAACATTAAAGTTCTACGGAATGACAAACGCAGCCATTTGTAAAATTGTTGAATATGTTATACGAAGGATGCCTGTCTTAACGAACGGAAGTGATCTACAAAGCTATGAATGAGAAATAAATCAAAAGCAATCATTCACACTAACCGGCCCTTAATTAGAGTCTTGCGGCACTCCAAAACTTAAATATCGACTGACACATTATGTAACTAATAAAACTCACTCTCGTATCTGATACGAAGCCTTTGATTAGGTACAACATCGATACTGGTTAAGACCATCCCCTCGTCACGCCCTCCAAACGAGATCCAAACTGTTTATTCAACAAAATATCGTACCTGGAGCGAATGCCCTCTGAGATTACAGAAGATGTAAAGCACTCCCCAGCGCCGGCTTTATTTAACACATCTTCGGAAAAGGGAAAGCGCAGCGGGAAATTTGATCTGTTTTGTCCAAATCCATGGTGAGCGCTATCGGGCAATTTATTGCATTGAAAAAGGCGAGTGGTCTATTATGGCAGCATATTCAAAGATTTCCGCGAACACAAACTCCGGCGGGGTCTAGTGATAGTTTTACGATTTTTTGAGCAATATAAGTTGTGCTTGCTGTAAAAGGACAAGAAATGGCAAATATTGTTCGTGTTACATGTTTGCAACAGCGGACAATTTGTAGTAAATATCCTGCCAATTTGGTCGAACTTAATTGAATCAATTCGATCCAGTCTGCATTATTGCGCTGTGTATGCTAGTATGCTGCAATTAGGCTTTGATGCATAATTGAAATTTAGGTCTGCAGTTTCATATAATAACCTCTTCATAACACAATTAATATTGTGCTTCATTTTACCTTATTGATGTATACTATACATGGACTGATTTTGGGTAAATCATCATTGACCAGGAAACACGCAGTGCTTGATACCTTACTGTGAATAATCTAATAGAAATTATTTGAAGTAAATATCAATATTGTTAATAAACTGGTTTAATTAAGCAAATCAGGAGCTGCAACCAGCGTGGGCGATGCTCTTCTGTTTCAAAAATATTACTTGAATATGGATCAGCTTAAGGCATGATAGCCAATTTACATGAAGACGGTGGAAGTCACTTAATGCTGATGATGTTGGAAAACTTTTTATTATACTTTCCGGAACTTTTATTTCGACGAAAATTTCCTCATGTGAAACAGCTTCTTCGGGCTGTAATAAATTACGGCGAAAACCCTAATTGTATCCGGCTATTAAATTTTAACAAAGTATTGCTTACTTCAATGTTGTTGACGGAGCCTACGTATTTTAACGTTAAATTTGCAAATTTAATTCTGAAAGGCTTTGAGTACGCCTCTTACTGGATTTACGATAGATGAAGGAAATAACTAAGAAATATGTTGCTGTTATTTTTCCAATTATTGCTTGTTTTCTGTAGAAATCCACACTACTACCGCTTACCGATTTGCAAATGCGTGAATTTTGAAAATATTGATATTTAAATCAAGAAAGTAGTTTGAACATGACGTTTTACAAACTTTCTAGGTGACCTATTTCGTTCTCTTAATGAAAACCATTCCTCCTTCATTTAGAGGAAATCGCAATAATGCATCTTCAACTTTCTGGTGTGCGAGGAAGGTGAATAGATCTTAACAAACGCCGGCTGTGCCGATATACCCTCAACAACTATAAAACATTTACAGTTTTACGCCCAATTCTAATTCTGCAAACAGTAGTAGTTGTAATTCGAATTTGTTTTGTACAATTCTAGCCACAATCTTAGCGTACTCTATGCTATATTGGTGGATCTGTGATTTATGAAAAATGATTTTTCACATTCGTTTTACAGACGTAATATTGTATTCTGCAAGTTGATTTTTAGCTTTGACGCTTATATTGTTATATGAATCTTCCGGGCTAATACACATCAGCAAAAATTCCGGCAGCTGCAGGCATTATCTTCTCAAACCACCAGCCATGTGTTTTGGCAGTCTATTCTTTGATAGCTGAAGCCGTTGTTTTATAAATTAAACTAGCAGACGGGCGCGCATGTGATTAGCCATAACACCTTCAACTAAGTAAAGTCCGTTGGTCGCAGCTGCGCGGAGCTCATATGACGGTTTCCTTGTCGGGAATTTGGATGTCAATCAAAGAGCTCGTTAAAACATTAAAGAGATAGTATACATCACTTTAGGGTTAATATATGCGCCATAAAACACACGTGTTTAGCATAAAACCCCTCACTTCAAGCTTGGTTAAAAATCGGTCATGCTATTTTTCATCCCCGTAGTGCTTCAGCCGTGCACATTGCCGAATTAATTGCCTGCTCCATTTTCAACCAATAGTTGGGAACATTTGATAGTTTCTCGCCACAATCGGGAGTACTTTCTAGCGTCACGGAGTCCAGATCTTTAAAAGAAGGGCCTCGCGAAGTTTTCTGCAGCATTCGGAATCCAGTTATAGCATTCGAATTCAGATTCAGGTTGCAAGGTACTGTGTAAAACCAATAGAGACACCAATTAGTTTTGCTAGGTGAAATAGTGCCGCGGAAGCAAACTTATGTAACGCACGTTTGAAAGACCTCATATAACGGTCATGATCGTTTTATGAATTAATAATCTTGTAAATAGTTAAGTAGGATTACCGATATGAGAATATCTAGCAGGTTGTAAAACGCTATTACGTCATGTAGGGTTTAGGATTCACTAATTAAGTCAGCTGTGATCCTTGTACAAACATAATTTTGATCTTTCACGTCAATTATAATTACTCCACGTTTTCTTTTGATCTGACGGTTGTTGCATGCAATCTTTTATGTATTTGAGTGTAAAAGGTTCTAGCTGTAAGAAACCACTTAAGGTGAGTTCCATCCGGGACAGTGCTAGGAAGGACGTCGACAATATACCTGAGGATGAGTTTCTCTTTCCACTTTTAAGAAATCGTCTATTATTATCAACAGGAAAGCGGTGGCGCTAAATTGGTTATATCTATATTATATATACGTCAACTTTTTCATCTATAAGGGTAGTTTGAACAGTATGGTAAGTTTTCATAAGATGATGCCACAATTCTAAAGTAACATTACTGCTGGCAAGTAGCGTGGACTACAGTTTAGAGGCGACAACACCTGATAGCCTTGAAATTCTTACCATGAAAAGTCCTCCCCACAAAGTATTCCAAAAATGTAGTTTTCCGTGCGAAAACGCCCGTATCCGAAGTTGTAGGGTATGGAAGTTAACATGGAGAACAACACATTTTTTTTAAATATTAAAATCTTAAACCGTTCTACTGATCTAGGGGAACAAGATTCAAATAGAACATTTCTCAAAATGTCGTGTAGCTTTCCCACTGAAATATCAAACTGGTTTTTTGAGTTTAAAATCATCATTCGATCAGTTTTTACCTTCTTACAGATTAAATTCAGTTAGGTAAAGTTAAGTTAGCTTAGCGTAGGTTAGGATAGAATACGTTAATCATAATCTTTTGATTTTCTTGCGTCTATTTGTGACTGTCGACAAAATTTGGATCTACCACTCCATACCAGAGTCCCAGTAACAATCGAAACAATAGACGACGGTTGGTGAAAGTGCGCCAAAAAAGGAAAGGACCGTTTTGTTGGCTGGCAAGGCGATGGCAACTGTAGGTATTTTGGGGATTTCCCAAAACATTATTATGACGCACTACGTGGAAATGGGAAAGACAATATCGAGAGCGTATTATGCAGAATTACTGGGCTGCTAGAGAGACAAAATGAAGGAACAATTGTCTAAATTGAGGTTAAAAATTCTTCTAGCAGAGCAACATAAATTGAGCGTCGCGGTGGCAATATTGAATGAATTGGGCATCGAAATGGTTTTTCACCTGCCACACTCTGCGGACTTATCCCCATCCGACTGATATCTTCTTGTTCCCCAAATAAAAAATTTGGCCGGTGGGAATACATTTTCCTCGAATTAGGATGTCAATGGCTATTTTGCAGAGTTATGACGCAATGCATTTTTTACTTGGAATGGAAAGCTTCGATGGACCACACATGTAGCTCTCAAAAAAGAAAAGATTAAATAACAAAATTGTAAAACGTGTTTTACTTGTTTTTTTAACATACTTTTCAAGCTAACCTCGTAGATAAATTGCAAAGAGCTTAGTATGCATAGACTATGAGATTTTCCGCATTGCACGTTTTAAAGGAACATGCATGCTTGTGGAAATCAGTACCACTACCGCTTATTGCTCACCAATTTGATGCCTATAGAATGAACTGTTTTTTAATTTTACATTTTGAGTTCAAGGGAATACAATAATTACAAACAAAAGTCATGAATCAATAAATCATTTAGCCGCGACCTAATCAATATTTGCCGTGTAACGTTAAAAAAACCAAAACAACACTATCGGGCGATGAAATCAATTTCAGCTCTAGTGTATTGTGGCTTTGTATAAACATTATGAAGCCACCGCGCACTAGATTGTCACGGTCCAAAAGCGTTTCGATTGCATATTAATTTTCCCGTCCTTTATATGCTCTATTGCCTAACCCCGTGCTAGCGCCTTGGTGGTCATCGGAAACTTATAATTGCTTACTAAGTTAATCTGCCTACCTAATAACAGGGGACCTGTTAGCCGCTTAAACGTTTAACTCTTGTACTGTAGCTTATAACAATAGAATTGGCTGTATTCGCAAATTTCCCCTGTAGCGTTGGCTTTACCTGTAACTGAAGCGAGTGCTTGCAATTAATAGTTGTTGTACCAGTTAGAGTCTGTTTTAAGTGTTTGCGCAAATTTACGTGTTATGTCTGTTGTAGTGATGGCTAGATGCTGTCCATCAGATTCAAAAACGCTTGTGGCCCTGGAATTTGACCAGTGACATTCGCGAATTCAGTGAATTTAATGTTCTAAAGTGGCATGCAAACACTAATATTGTGGTGTAGTTGTAAATTCCCACGTTGCGTTGTGTCAATTTTTTAGCTTGTTTGAATATTTGGCACGCCACTGCTACGGTCAGATTGAGTTTTATAAACATGCTTGTCAATGGCGTTTCATGGGTTGCCTGTATTACGTGTCACGTGGGCGGCGATCTTTATCGATGTCTCTGCAGATGTGCTCATTACTGTTTTAGCTTGGTTTTAGAATTGGCGAATGTATGAGATTACCACCACCGCTGAATATTCAAACATGAAACCAATATCTATTTACGAGTAGTAATTGTCTTTAAGCAAGATTATTGCACTGGAATTTCTATTATAAATATTCCGTAATTGCCCTGAAAATGCTGGAGAAACAATGAGATCATTGAGGCATACCGTGGTATGCATTATTAAAATTTAATAATATCTCCATTTACATTTTTGGTTAACATTAAGATAACTTTATTACGAATGCAGCACAAACTGCTCAATCCAGTAAAACAACAAACAAGTGCATTTAAATTAATTCCGCCGGCGCTCCCTGCTGTTTATTTATAAACGGGAACGAACATACACATTTATAATTCTGCAGTCTTGTATCCCGTTGTTTTTCTTTGAAAGTAGTGTATTTTGAATTCATAGTAGGGACGTTGTTGTTTTATTCTCACGTGTGCCACATCACGCACTTGCAAATTTATAAATTCAAATTAACATGTTAATGCAGGAAGCTACACCCCCGTAAATAACAGCAATAATATGGCCTTTATTTACCCTGGCGGCTCGCAGATCAACTGAAGTTGTACCGCTGCTCCATTATAAATTTAATTTTTAGAAAGCCTGAGCATTTCCTAATCAGCCGAAAGGGAAATGTTTAGGTTTCGCATTCATAACATTTACATAGCTTCGAACTTTAATTCTGAACATACCCCTGCCCTAAAATATATTATATCTTACTCGAGCTCTACTGAATACCATGAAATATAAATAAATATGCGCTGTATTTAATTAAAGACCAATCTGTTAACCACCGAGGAAGTGAGCTTTCAGTTAAATACAAAATCCGGCTTAATATTGGGTTTATTTCAATTAAGTTGATACTGTATAGGGCCATAAATAGTGGGTTACAGGGCGGTTCGAACTATATAGCAATGTGTGTTGCCTACCTACTACCAGCTTTAAATGTTTGCCATAATTTTGCGTTACTAATTTCCATGAATGCTGCCCGTAGTTTCGAGTGTACCACCGGAACATCCACGACTTCACCATGACCTGTGTCCCCAGAATATTATTATAAAGCGCAAGGGCGGGCGTCCTTTGTTCCGACTTTGTTGATTTAAGTGTCAGTGTCATTGTACAAAACGCCGCGGTTGTGAATACGAGCCCTCGACCAACTTTCGCGGCGAAAGCCGTAAATGCTAATTGTAAATTCGTGTAATAATTCCCCGATCCAGTTAAAAGCCCATAAATGTTAAAAAATAACCGATTTGTGAAACACAGCCGATTCGCCTTTAGGCAGCATTTTTAAACGCTTCTTCCACTAGTAGCTTAATCGATATTTATGGTTACAAACCCTGCTTAGCGGAAGTTACCGACCGTGCTAAAAATTGTTTTGTCTTGAGTCCTGCGGTCGCAGAGGTCAGGATCGCTGCGATTTATAGCGAATGGGTCCAGCAGAGTGTAAAACACAAATTCAGTGAACATGACAGAGCTATTTTTCCTAATTTTTGTAGTTTGAAATTGACCTCTCAGTCGGAGTAGATACAACTCTATCTGGTAACTTACACAATGACACCTTTAGTGTCGAATGCTCTTTTTCCAGGCATTTCTGCCATTAACCAGTTGTTCTGATTCATGTACACTTCTGCCAATAAGTTATTTAGCCTAGATTAAACATCTGGTTAGCGATTTTCAAAGGGGTGTATCTCTTCTATTTTTCCTTCTATAATGTATACTCTCAATTGTCCCCGTTAAGAGCAGTAAATATACAGTTGGTTTAGCTTCTTTAGTAAACTGATGTACACATCTATATACCCTGAGTTTAAATACCCCTAATTTTTCTGACTGATTTGTTTATCTTCCACGTTTTTGCTGCATATAAGGCCAAGGGGGAAGATTTCTTTACAAGTTTTAGTTTTGTTGCTTTCGTGATGCATGTATCGTTCCATATCTTCGCCTGACATTCGCAGCTGTTGTACTATGGTTATTTTTTCAGTTCTATTCAGCTTCAGTTCGTGATCTTCGATTATTAACCTTAGCCTGCACATGATTTCTGCCACTACCTCTATACTTGCGACAATGATAAGAGCGTCATCGACATAGTAAAGGTTGCTAAGTTTCCTTCCTCTAATTAAAATGCCTCCCTGTGAATCATCTAAGACATCTTGAGCGATATTCACTGTCACTACCACTTGTCTAGCTCCTGCGTACACCCTCAAACTGTCCGAGTATGTCTGATGTACTCGTACCTTTGCCATATTGCTTTCTTAGAGTTTCCGATACTGACACAGTAAGTCCCATTTTACTTGGTCAAATGCTTTGTGATAGTGTACGAGGCAGAGAAACATTGGCGCTATATGGCTATGGCTGTTTAGTGTGCAATTTCCTGGTATCTGATGATGACGTGGAACAGGACTTTCCTTGTGTGAGATATTAGGGAGACGGTTCTATAGTTTCCGCAATCGAGTGAAAATTTCGTCAGACAAAGAGCCAATCGTTTGCCTTCCAGATCATACCGCATAGACCAGAGAATATTATCAGCATGTATTTATTCTGTTGACGTCAGAGAGAGTTGGCAACCCAAGCTACACTGTATTTAGGTATTATAGGAGAATACGAAAAATATCACTTTAGAATTGGGACGAAGATTTTCCGTAATTATTAACCGGAGACAAAGTAGACGACTTGGAAGAAGCTTATAACAGTGCGCCACTAAGGAAATTATGAACAATTTTCGATAAAGCAATATCAGTGCAACCATGCTGAAAGTATTTACGAACGAATATACAAAAACAAAGACTAAATGAGGTAACATAGTCTGCACTTCGAAAACATTGGAAAAGACAATGCCACAATAGGAATAGTATTTTAAATGGTATCACTATATACACGTTGAGATTTGCAGATGACCAGATCATATTTGTACCAGAAGTAACTAATCCAGGAATATATACAATAGAAACAAGAACAAAACACATGTATGTTGAGGAAAGGCAACAAGACATGGTTATAATATAAATATTTGGGAATAAATATAAAAAAAGATGAAACTGCACACAAAACAATAAATGACAGTAACGCACAAGGCTGAGAAGATATATAAATGCCGAATGACATACTGTGGGATCAAAATGTAATTAAGTATGATGCAATATTGCAATATGGAAAATTAAAGATGCATCAGAAAGAAGATTATAGCAACTAATAATTCGAAAGAACTATAAATGACAAAATAAACAGCTCTTCAAATGCTCTTCAAAGCCATTTTTTGAATGCACACCACAAGGCACAATAATAAGTCCAGGGAAAACTTGGAGAGAGGGAATATAAAAGGGATGAGAGAAACAAGAATGAAAAAATTCTTTGAATTTCAGGACAGCAATGATTGCTGGAACTGGAAAGACGTTGTGAACTGTAACGGTCTAGTTCGTGTCACGTTGGCATTTAATAATCATCTCGGCATTTTACCATTATTCTGCTAGGAATAAAACTAAACTGTATTTCTCACATTGTAGTATTTAGATTAAAACGTATTGTGTATTTAAAACTTGCAACAAATATTCCGAGCGCTCGAAGAGTGAAGTGCAAGCCAGCGGAATACTGATCCTATGTGCTATTACTAGAACTGCATGCGACGGAGTGACGTAACGGTTTGCTGCAACTTGGTGCGTTGGAGGCAGTGGAAATTAGTCGCTTACCAATAAGCGAACTGTGCGTGTTGCCCGAAACAAAAGGGACGTCACGCGAAGTATTATAAGTGCCAGCTTGGGGAAGCATCTCCGAGATACAGCACTTCATAGCCAAAAGCTGCTAGTCCAGCTGCCATTCGAGCTTCGAGAAAGCCAGCCGACTTTGCTAGCGCCAGAAGGTTGTGGGAGCAACTACCAAACTCTCGGAGCTGGACTTATCGTTATCTTGCAACAAGGTAAAGGCAAGTGTAATTATGATAAATAAAACACACGCTTCAATGCCCGGACGTGAAACTGCGAGCCGAACCATAATAACGGTTCATGAAGGAATTGCAGAAAATTATGCAATAGCTTCAATAAACGTACTGCTGATTCAGCGAGTCAGAACAAGGCGCTTGCATCATTCCATTGACCTGTCGTGTCAGCTGACTTCAAGCTACTGTAGTCAAGGTCGCATTCAGTGAATTTGAGTGCGAAATTTAAACATTGCATGTAGATTCAGCATTAAGCTCGTGGACTATTCCGTGCTACTATTAATACCATTGTGTATTCTTTTTATGTATTTCCATGCATTTATGTTCCTTTACGGAGTAAATATCTTTTTACGTAAAGTGTTTGGTTTTAATTTTTGGCAGGATTTGCATGTACAGCCACGTTCAAAAATGTGTTGTACAGCGACAGTTGTAAGTTTATTGGTGGTTTTGTTATTACTCAACAAAGGCCCAAACTCTATCAATAACAAGGTAGACCTAGACGTATACTTTCAAAATATTTGTATATACAACACTTTTTTTAACTTTGTGTAATTCATTTATATTCGCAAAGTATAAATGCTGGAAAACGCAAAACAGAACTGCACAATTACAGAATTATAGATGATCACGAGCAGGCCAGAACGAGCAATATCAAGGCGGTCTATATTGTTCCAGGCCATGACACTGGGCCTATAAAGTGACCTTTGGAATGGCCTACCACAACCTGGCAACATGGCTTTGTCAACCTTTAACAAAAAAATACTAGTTTTGGTCACTAAATGAACAATCTGTCAGTGCACTACCTACATCATTCTGACACATGCCAGTTGAAAAAAAATCTATAAAATCATTGCTATTTACATCTTAGTGCGGCACTTCACTGTTATATTCGATTTAAAAATAATTCCTAATGGGTAGGTACTACCTAATTCTCCATTGTTACTAAGTTTGACTAGCAATTTCTTCAAAATAACTTGCCTGGGAGCTAGTGATATTACAGTCGGAATAAATCTCTACATCTTATTGCTCTTTTAAAGTGCTTTTCACCACAACACTAGCCTTTCTAATCGGCCAGTTTTCTAAATGCAAAACTTCTCTCGATTTTTGTGTCACGGTTTTATTAGATGGAAACTGGAACACGTTAACATATGGAGCAACTGATGAAGCGTAAGTTGACCTGCAGCTTGGTACGCAACACTTAAAAGGCATTTTTGTAACTTATATGGATTGGCCTGTCAATATAGTTTTTAATGTCAAATATATTTCAAACAAACAAAACTTAGTGTGTCTTGGAATGGCCTAGCACACAATCTGGCAACAGAGCCAGTGTCATCGCCTGGACCAATATAGACCGCCTTGGCAATATTGATATACCCCTAGCTGCACTGGGGTAAGAGCGGGTCTTGTACTCTTACGACTGGGTTAACTAGCATACAAAGGGCAATACAAATTTATAGTAAAGCAGAGTATAAGGCATGGGAAAACCCACGTTACAGAACATACGTACATCTAAGAAAGCCGCAAAATAAGCAACACAGCTGTGATCAAGTAAACATATTCAAGCGATGCGAAAATTATATTTTCCTTCAATTGATCTACATTGACAGCGATTAATAAAATATTAAGGGTTCAATGATTCGAGTAGCAGAATTATATGAGTCACGATTTAACGTTGCTGCGCTCAACAGAGACAATATTCGTCCTACATTCCGATTTGAACCATCAATTACAATTATAGAACCTAACAGCAACTTCAAAACAATGTTGTTGGGGTATGAATGGAAATGTTATCTTCTATGTCTAGTACTGTTTTTGAAGTTAAGATTATTTAGCAGATTATATATTATATGAAAACATAGATTTGGAGATAGAGAAAAGAAAAACGTAATATATAATCTCACGAAAATATCCACATGGCTACGATTACAGGAAATAATTATTACGACATGAAATAGCTTGGTTACAAGTGATATATGTGTACGAATACCACGGCTTGAAAAGCCAGACAAACGTATAACTAGCAAAAACACGGCCAGTAGTAGAGACCTTTAATGGTCACTTTTATGGTGAAGTGTTTAAAATAGTGCGCGTGAACTGTGTCCCTTAATTTTCTTTTTTTGATTTCGCGCAGCTACGAGCAACTATTTTTTGCACGTTCTATAACTCTAAGACCAAGTTAAACAGATAAGAGTCTTGGTAAGGTCTAATTTATACAAACAAAAACTAAACAACTAACAATAATTTATAAATCAGGAATTGGCAGAGTCAGCAATTAAGATGTAATGAAAGTGCAATTAGACAACAAACTCTTAATAAGAACAGGCAGAGACTTGAAGCAACTAAGAAGAACACAACCACGAACGCGCCTAAGAACAAGCAGAAAGCTAAACAAGTTTATTTTAAATTGTGAAGATAAGAAAGGGCTGACGTATTTGCAATAAATTGTATATAGACGTTATAATTAGAAAATCATGGCCTTTAGCTTCAAAAATGGCATTCAAATTTCTATTGAACATTTTCATCATAATCATTTTTCCTTTAACGTATTAAGTTTATATCCGCTAGAAATCCTATCCTTAACAGTTCCATCTTTTAAGTCTTCAAATTAGTTTGTATTCTTGCATAATCCCGTTCTGATTCCTTTCCTTGATCTCAATCTCCTTCAAGTTGTCTCCTTAATGACCTTCTTCAATTTCTTTGTAATCTTACAACATCCTCGGCATTCCTAATTCATTTAACCAAGATATCTCTTTCCCATTAAGTGCATATCCGTTAGGAGCTCTTTTCTTGACCACTCGCTCCTTCAAGTTGACTCCTAATGACCTTTTTCAAATTGCTTTGTGATGTCGCATAAACTTGGGTATTTGCTGATTCATTTATCCATTATAATCATTCATATTACGTTTATATCTGTTAGGACCCAGATTCTTAATTTCTCCCTTTTTGATGTTGTCTCCTTAACGACCGTTTTCAAACTGTTTTGTGATCTTACATAATCCTGGGCATCTGCTGATTCATTCAATCAATGTAGTTATTCTAATTAACTTCATATCTTTCAGGATTCCTATTCTTCATATATCCTTCTGTTAAATTGCCACCGTGATGACCTTCTTTAAGCTTATTGGTGCTCTCGCATAATCCTGGGCATATGCTGATCTATTCATCCAATATATTCATTCCTATTCAGTTTATATTCGTTAAAACTTGGATTCTCTTATACTCTTTATTCTCCCTCTCTTTAAGTTATTTCCTTAACGACCTTGTTGGCGTAGCTTTGTACTCTCGCATAATTCTGAACATCTGCTGATCTGTTTGTCCAATACATTCCTTCGTATTAAGTTTATATTTGTTTGAATTTTATTCTTAAGCTCTATCTCTATTAAGTTGTCGCCTTCATGACCGTATTTAAAATTGTGTGCTCTCGTATAATCCTGGGCGTCTGGTAATTCATTCATCAAATATATGCATTCTTATTACGTTTATATCCTTTATCTAATAGACTTGTCCGTCCGGGACGCTGTTTCAGCAGCCAAACCGTAAGAGATAGAGAAAAAAGTTATTAAAGTTATATGTTTGGAATGGTCATGTCAGGTCAAGAACCGAATTTCAGTCTCTAACACTAATTATTATCGTAATTATCCTAATCCGAACTTTTTAGGTTAGATTCTAGGCAAATTTTATCAAGGCGAATGCGACTGGTAGTTTGCTACCAACAATGACGTCATATACGTACGTGTGGTGAATACGCGTTCTATTTGCAAAACGGTCTTTTTTGTTTTATTAAATGAGACATTTGTCTCACTGGACTGCTAGTTTGTTATAATACGATACTAATGTTTGACATGTTACTCCTTTAAGTTGTCTTTTTAACAACGTTCTTCAAATTGATTTGATTTGTGGCATAATCCTAGGCATTTGTTGATTCAGTTATGCAACATATTCCTTGATATTACGTTTATATTTGTTACGATCTCTATTCTTGATCTCTCTCTCCCTCTCTTTCAAATTGTCACCCTAACGACCTTCTTTACATTGATTTGTGATTTCACATAGTTTTGGGCATCGTTTCATTTATACAATATACTTCTACCTCATAAGTTGATATCCATTAAAATCCCTATTCTTGACCTCAGTGTCAGCAATTCATTGAGGGTTGATCGTTCTTTCATTCCAGTGACAAGCTAAGTTTCTTTGTTAATTTTTAGTTTTAATTGTTATTCGTTAATAACGAGGGCAGTTTGATTATTTATCGAAACATTCGATATTTTATATTTTTAAGTAGCGAAATACCCTAAAAGGAACTCCCTCTTTTAAGTTGTCTCCTTGAGGACCTTCAAATTTTTTTCTATTATCGTATAATCTTGACCGTCTACTGATTCATTTTCCCAATATATTTTTTGCTATTAAGCTTATATTTGTTAGCATCCTTTTTCTTGAACTCTCCCTCTTTCATGTTGTCTCCTTAGCGACCTTTTTCAAATGGATTTGTGATTTCACATAATTGTGGGCATCTGCTGATTCATTTAATCATTGTATTCCGCTCTATTAAGTTTATATCCGTTAAGATTCTTTTTTCTTTCAATTTGTCTCCTCAACAACCTTCAAATTGCTTTGTAATCTCACAGAATCTTCAGCAGTTGCTAATTTATTCAACCAATATATTTTTTCCTGTTTAGTTTATATCCGTTACTATATCTTTTCTTAACCACTCTCTCTTTCTCTCCCCCTCACTTTTAAATTATTTCATTGATTTGTTCTGTTGCATAATCTTGGGCATCTGCTGATTCATTGATGCAATATAATCCTTCATTTTAATTTCATATCCGTTGGGATACCTATTCTCAACCTCTCCCTCTCTTAAGTTATTTCCTTAACGACCTTTTTCAAGTTGCTTTGTGCTTTCGCATCTGCTGATTCATTCAATCAATATATTCCATTCTATTAAGTTTATATGCGTTAGTATCCCTATTCTTGACTTCTCTCTCTTTTAAGTTGTCTCTTTAACGACCTTATTCAAGTTGCCTTCCGCTCTCCTGAGTATCTGCCGATTTATTCAATCAACATATTCCTTCATATTAAATTTAAATGCGTTAGGATCCTTATTTTTCACTCTTTCCTGTTTTAAGTTGCCTTCTTAACAACCCATCTCTCGCATAAAACTGGACCTCTCTAGAATCGTTCTCATACATTTTCAAACAGTCAGTTTGCTATTCGAATTATATCTGCTGTGGATATTTATGATACTAGGGACTTGACCATAAAATAAACAGGCTCCTTATTGCATCTGCCGCTTCATTGATGCGACTTTTTTCTTTTTTGCTCAACTTTCCTCATTTAACGTTGGATATAGGTATCCTCTTTATTTCCCCATTGTTCTTTGTTGTTTGTATTTTAGTATCATAACAAGTATCGGCCACTTTTTGACCTAACCGTAGTTCCTCGGGGAGCCTGTAACCTCTAGGGGGCGCGTTTCGAAATGGCGGATTAGGGAAGGCCCGGTAGATATACGGGGAATAAAGAAAATCAAATACCTCCCGCGCACCAAACAGGCACAAAAATTCACCATGCGGCATGGAACATGTGGTTTATACATGGCGATTAGATGATTACGACTACCACCTACTGCAACAACGGCAGCAGTCACTCACTACCTTTATCCATCAGCAACACGTTTTGGAAGAGAGGTGATTAATGCAATTTTCTCCCAAATTAGATGATGATGTTGATGTGACTTAGCTATTTTGGAGGGCGGGGGCTAGATTTCATTATGTTTCTAACCTTCAAATATCTAATGATATGTGCAGTATTCCTACTGTATTTCGAACTTCTATGACCATACTTGTGCCAAAGCTGATAATACAGATTACTTTGTGTTAATGCTTTTAATGCTAATGTTCTCTTATTCCACCAAATGGGATTGGTAATTTCCAAAACAATGTCCATTTGAATTACATCTTGCTTTAGAACAACCCTCTTCCATTTGCTGGTTAGTCGATATTTATGACTGCAAATCGTATTTAGGGGAAACTCCCCGAGTCGGTAGTAAAATTGTTTTGCCTTGTTTTATTTGGTTAGAAATGTCAAGATTTATTGCGAAGGGAGTAAATAGACTGTAAAAGACAATTCGTCTAAGTATGACAAAATGCAGTGGCCCACCGCCTATTTTTCCGCGCATTGTGCCGCTGTCGGCCTGAAAAAGGACGAGGGCAAAAAGCCACGCCTGCAGGACGACTCTCCTAATTAACAATGAGATGTAAACCGTGCGAGCCGGTAAAAAGCGCGGCATTTGCAATGCTGACAAGTGTAGCCTACGAGCTAAGTACACGTTCCATTCGCGGGGGCGTTTTTCTAATGGTCGTTAGCAGCAACACACGCATTAACTGTTTTACAGCCGCCTCAAGAGGTCGCCACGGCCGTAAACCGTCCATCATTAACGGACAGACGGTCGCGAAAATAATTACTACCCCTAACTCAGATTTCCGAGGCCAGGGCCGGACTGGGGCAGGTCACGAGTCACGGGCCGTAAAACCCCGACATGAGCAAAATTAAAACTGCATGGTCGTAAAAATTTCCACACGTACATTAGACGGCGACTGCCATAATATGATTCGTTCGCAGTGCGCGTTTTATTGCCCAGAATAATTATTGCAACTGCCGTAAAGAAGGGAATAAACGTTAATGGGTCGTAACTCACCGGCCCCTTAATTTTTAGTTAATACTTTATTCAGCCGAAAAATAGTGCCCAATTCCTTTCCGATAGCTTGGAAAAGCGCCGCAGTGCTTCGGAGCGAAATTTAGATAAAACTGGAATGGCACTTAGCCCTGATAAAGCGGCGAATTATTTTTTGTTTGGGAAATGAGCTGTCATAATTTCATTTGCGAACACGATAAGCGCGATCTTACTTTGTTGCTCGAGTTTCTTTGCTTAAAAAGGTAGTCACAGCGGGAATATTAATTTTTGTTGGAGATACTCATCGCCAGATACAGAAAGAACCAAATGAAGCTTTCAACAATTGTGTTCCTATATGACTTTTCATATTATTTTCAGTTTTCCAGTCATTTCCGTCGAATCCTTTGTCCAAGATTTCACCGGTCCTGTTAGCTCTTCCTGTGTTTCCATTCTTTCGTAGACTTCCCCGAGCAACTACCAGAGCTTCTCTGTGCCGTATTTCATATATTCCGACATAAGACCACCAGTCCTACCAGCTTTGCTCTTTTTCATAGACGTTATCGCTTCATGCACCTCTTTCTAAGCTACAATCCGCAGTTATGCCTTTAGGTGTTTCCTATCTTTCTCCTTGTTACCGTTCTCAATAACGTTTTCCAGACCTTCCCTAAGGTATTGGTCTATGCGATCCGCGGATTGTATTGTACGACGAGGCCTCATCGAACAGACGCAATTATAAATATGCTACTGATTACCGTATCTGAAAAACCGTTCTTTGCCCCGATCATCCAATAAAGGCGCGGGTCCAGTGGGCATCAACGCACTCGAAGATTAAGAGTCCAGCTTGGAGAATATTGAAGTAACTTGAAAAATTCCAGAAATAAATCCGATAGAAGGTCAAACCACGTTCAGGTAAAGCAATAACGGTTCCGTACATGAAATTTTGAGTATCCAAATAGTGGATTTAGGTACTTCCTGATTCGATCAGATGGGTGCAGCAATTTACCAAACCATAACACCAAATCTGCAATCGATTACTTACGATTTTTCAGAATAAATGCTTTCATGACAGATTCATATTAAAATTTCACGTTCTTCACGTTGATTATTTGGATATGAGAAGAGTTACAGCAAAATTTTATTCAGTTTTTGGAGAGATCTGTTATATCAAAATATGCGTCATCTTTCTCTAAAAATAAGCGGAGAAAGCTTGGTGATATTATTTTTAAATGTAACTTTTACAACTGCAATGAAGGCACTAGTAAAAAAAGGCTAAAAGCAAGTCAACAATAAAAACACAGAACGACACTTACGAACCGTCTTTCCGGGCTTATAATATCAAAGAGCCCCTTTCCGTCTTTATTGAGGCATTTTCCACGGAGTGTAATTTAGTAATTAAGTAATAAACCCCTATTAAAGGGTTATCAAGAAATTTTTCGTCTTTATATCTGCACTGACAATCGCTGCTATTAGGGAAGTATTTAAAAAACAATAAAATACACATTCACCTCAATAATCGTAAATTAGGGACAGACACGGAATAGCAGATTTAAAAACTTTGAAGAATTGTGGTTGCAGAAGTGTCAGCTTGGTATTATTGTTGAAAGTTGAACACATTTAAGTCAAGGAGTAAAATTTTAATTCAGCAATTTTTACTTTGAACTTTAATAGATGCTAAACGCCTATATAACAGCAGATCCTTTAAATACCTTCGGTAGAATTACATTTCTTGTGGGAACATATATATTACAAAAGAAATTCTTGGTACCTATTCAAGCGTGTGCTTTGAAATATCTTGGTCAAATGTTTGTGTTTAACGAGTCGCTAAAATCGCTGCGTCCAACTGCCAGTATTTCAAATCAGTGTGTGTATATAATTAAACAATTGCATTTATGATGAATCATGTACAACTAATTCCATTAAATTGAAGCGATTAAATGGTTCAATTATTAAAATAGTTTAAAATAGAATATTACAGCAATTTCACTCAAACCGTTGCATTAAAACATACACGGTTCTACACAGGCATTTTACTGATCGTTTTTAAGTGGTTGCGTTCAAGCAGGATGTGTTCAAACAAGCTTATTATCTTGTTCAAACTGTTTCATTGAGAAAGAAAGACGCATCAAGATGGTTAAATTAAAACAGTCACACTATTATTATAATGTTCACACAACCTTGAAGCCTTTGCATTCATACACTCTTTCTTCAAATGGTTGTACTAGAGAAAGCATCGTTTTGAAATGGTTGTATGCAAATAGTCACATTTATATGGAGGGTTTAAACAATTACTTTAAACAGATTCGTTCACATTTACACAGTTGTCGTTACAATAGTGTATTGAAGAACACGCATTAAAAACAGTTTCATTGAAATCAGTGTATCTAATAATTTCGTTAAAATTGCTCGATAAAATACTTCCGTTCAAGGACATGTGTGTTCAGATGTCCGTGCTAAAAGGTTGCAATTCTACAATTATCTTCGAACAATTACATTGTAGAAGGGAAATGGCTCTCCTTAAAAATCGAGCTTTTATGTCAGAATTCCAAAAATCGTGTCTTCTAATAGTCGCACTTAAAACATCTATGTTTAAGGAAGCGTATCGAAATGATGCTACTACATAGAATGCATGTTTGAGATGTTTTCAACACTGTTTGAAAATGGATTCAATGGCCCTATGCCAATAACTATATGTATTAGAATGATTACATTCAAATTATTACATTTAAATAACGTTTCCAAAAGTTGGCGGATTCAACTAGTCTTGTTGAAATCATTGATACCAAATATCCATGTTCAAACAAATTCATTCAAAGGTTGTACTTCTACCGTTCTCTACGAATGGTTTCATTGACGAAAGCGTGTTGAAATAGTTGGATTTAAACTACAGTTATATAATTGTTTGTAAGTGGTTGCATTCGAACAGCTACGAGTATATTTAGATGCTGTGCTCGAACGCTTTCGTTACAATCGATGCAGTAAATCATCTCATCTCATTGCGATCAAACGTGCTGTAATTTTAATTGGGCAGGAAATAAACTATTATTATTATTATTATTATTATTCACTTAAATAGATGTATAACGACGCTTGAAACAAACTATATCTGTTCAAACTAATATTTAATCATGGACAAGACAATTTAGTATAATTAAGTGAAATCATGAGAACATAAAAGTGCTTTGAATTAGAATATAAAAACTAGTTCACGACATGTGCCAGTTAAACTATTTGTATACAAAACTGTGCATTAGCGTCAATTTACTGGGTCACGTTGCAATACTATAAGGAAGCTTTATGCAGACCGCCGCATTATAAAGCTTTGCTGGCTCAGATTTCACACACATTGCGTACCGGCGAGGTATTATTATGCAAACGTCGTGTTTTTGGGCCTATGCCAATAATAAGTTATGGGTTCAAAAACAGCAAAATTATATATAAGAACCTGTATTTGTTAAATAATTCAATATACTTCTAAACGCTGAGGTGTATTCACTTGTGACGAAGACATAGGCTGAAATTTTCTTTAAAAGGGTGGTTAGGCCTGGCTACTCTAGTCACATCTTATTGCAACCAAGAAACTTCATCTCCTTTCACAAAAACAACCTGGTTCTACAATATTATACAATTTATGTTCCGAGGTGCGAAGTGAACGAGTGCAAGGAGTAATTCCAGAAACTACGTAAATCGAAGGCTTGCATAAATTCAGGGAGCATCGCAGACAATATCTGTATCAATAGGTTACAATTGCACAAAACAGTCACATTTAAATAGTGTGCTCTCACACTTTCTTCACAATTGTCCATTGAAGCAATCGCGTATAGGCAGTTGAATTCAAGTCACTTTTAAAGGGTGTGGTCAAACACTCGTTTCACAATTGTGCATTGAAAGAGTTTCGCCGAACTCCTGAGACTAAACTTTCTATCTAACTAGCTTCATTTGAATGGACGAAACTATACTGAATTAAAACGTTCTAATTATAAATGGTGCATTGATGACGGCGGATTAAAGTAACTGCATTTAAAACTAAAGCTTTAATTGATGTATGCCAACAATGGCGTCTAAGCGGTTGCACACAGACAGTCACATTTAAATAGTGTGTTCTCACACTTTTTTCACAATTGTGCATTGAAACAATCTCATCGAATTCCTGCGACCAAACTTTCTGTTTAAATAGCTTTATTCGAATTACACTTCTCCTGAAATAGTTGCATTGACGAGAGCGGATTTAAATAGCGGCATTTAAAACTAAAGTATCAATGGCTGTATGCGAACATTGGCGCATAAGCGGTTATACACAAACAGTCACATTTAAATAGTGTGCTCATACACTTTCTTTGCAATTATTTAGAGGCAGTTGAATTCAAGTCACTTTTAAAGCATGTGTTCGAACACTCCCCTCACAATTGTGCATTTAAAGAATCTCGACTAACTCCTAAGACCAATCTTTCTATTTAAATACAATGACTTAAAATGAAATGTATCGATGCTGGCAGTGAACTACATCTTTATTAAAAGGTTCTAATTATAAATTTCTCTTCAAATGGTTGTATTAACGAGGGCGAATTTAAATTGCGGAATTTAATACTCAAGTATCAATGGCTGTTTTCTGAGCAGTTCCACTCAGTCACATTTAAATAGTGCCCTCGATCAGTTTCTTCACAATTGTGCATTGAAGCAATGGCGTAGAGGTAGTCAAACGTCACTTTTAAGATATGCTCGAACACTCCCTTCACAATTTTGCATTAAAACAATTCCGTCGAATTTCCGTGATCAAACTTTCTGTTTAAATACCTTCACTCGGCTGTACATGTACCGATGCTGAAACTGAACTATATTTTTATTAAATAGTTCTAATTGTATAGTTTTCTTGAAATGGTTGCATTGATGAGAGCGGATTTAAGTAGCGGTATTTAAAACTCAAATATCAATGGCTCTATGCGAACAATGGCGTATAAATGGTTGCACAGTATCACATTTAGATAGTGTGCTAGCACACCTTCTTCACAATTGTGCATTGAAGCAATCACGTGTAGGTAGTTGAATCCAACAGTCAATTTTAAAGAATGTGCTCGAATTCTTGTGATAAAACTTGCTGTTTAAATGCCTTTATTCGAATGGACATGTACCGGTGGTGGAAGTGAACTATCTCTTTAGTAAAAGGTTATAATTGCACAGCTTTCATGAAATGCATGAATTAACGACGGCGGATATGAGTATCGGCAAAAGTGGATTTTCAATGGCTGTGTGCGAACAATCAAAAATCGTATATAAGCGGTTGCACTCAAATGGTCACATTTAAATAGTTTTCTCGAACACTGTCTTTACAGTTGTACATTGCAGCAATCGAGTATAGGTAGTTAAATTCACCAGTCAGTTTTAGAAGATGTGTGCAAACACTCTCTTCACAATTTTGCATTGAGACAATGTCGTCGAATTCATGTGATCAAACTTTCTGTTTAAATATCTTCACTCATGTGAACATGTAACGATGCTGGAACTGAACTATATATTTATTAAAAAATCTAATTGCACAGTTCTCATGAAATGGCTGCATTGATGATGGCGGATTTAAGTAACGGCATTTAGAAGTAGAGTTCCAATGGCTCTATGCGAACAATCAATAATTGCGTACAAGCGGTACTCACACAGTCACATTTAAATAGTGCCCTAGAACAATTTCTTCACAATTGTACATTGAAGTAATAGCATATAGGTAGTTGAACAGTCACTTTTAAAGCATGTGTTTGTACACTTTTCATAATTGTGCATTGAAACAGCCTCGTCGAAGTCCTGCAATTAAATTTTCTGTTTAAATACATTCCTTCGATTGGATGTATACATAGCGATGCTGAAACTAAATCGTATCTTTATTAGCAGGTTGTAATGAGGTATGATCAAAAACTAGTTTCATCCAGTATGGATATGAAATAGTTCCTAATTTATAAACGCAACTATGTTTATACTTAAATGTCATGGTTGACATTTGATTTTTAAGTGACTTGTAGTTGTATTCATAAACTAGCAGCCATTTCAAAGCCATACTAGATTAAAATAATCTTTGATCATACTGTAGTAAAATTCCCTTGAAACAGTTGCATCTACCACGGAGGGTTGAAGTAGTTACTTTTAAAAGTAGTGTTTCAATGGCTGCATGCACACAATGTCACTTAAATCATTGTTCTTTGCATTTAAATGTGGCGTTCGAACTCTTCCACAATTGTGCAGTGAAACAATCGCGCGTATGCTGTCACAATTAAGTGTTCAAATACTATCCTCACAATTATGCATTGAAGCAGTCCCGTCAAAGTAGCTGTGATCAAAGTTGCTGTTTAAATATATTTATTCATTAACAGGTTGTAATTGTACAGTTCTCTTAATGCGGTTGCATTGAAGAAGGGGGATTTAGTATCTGCATTTGAAATAATAGACGCATTCAAACAGTTGCACGTAAACGGTTGCATTTAAACACTCGAATACTCTCTTCACAATCGTGCGTTGAAACAGTCTCATTAAAATTGATGATATGAAACATTTATAGTTATTCACATAGACTTGTGCGAATAGTTGCTAAGCTATATCTTTATTAAAAGATTGTAATTGTACAGTTCCCTTTCAATAATTACATTGACGAAAGCGTATTGAAACTGACGGAAAACTAGAGTCTCGATGGCTGCATTCAAACAATCATGTGTAAGTGGTTGCATTCAACGGCCACGTTGAGATGGTGTATTCGACCACTTTCTTCACAATTGTACAGTCGCGGAATTAAAAATCCGGACACTTAAAATGATTCAGTGTATATCTTACTTTACTTTACTTATCACATGACGTGGTGAAATTAGTCAAAGTCAAAATAATTACTCGTACATGACAGCATGCCTCATTAAAGAGTCGAACAAAAAATGTAAGTAATTACATTATCCAAATATTGCAAAAATCATCTATAAGACTCGTCCGGATTTTTAATTCCGCGACTGTACATTGAAACAGTATTGATGAAATCGCTGCATTCAAACATTTATAGTTATTCGAATAAACAGTGGGGATAATACTATTTAAATAAAGTTTTAGAGTTCCTTGTCATTTTAATTTTTTCCTGAATGGAACATTTCCAGGAATTCGATCTTGATAAAAAGGCAATAAGTCCTTGTTAAAGCTCCATTAAATATGCGTTAATTACTATATCAACGCCAAAGACCAGTATTGCCAAGCAGGCACTAAAAAAATAATAAAATTGAAGTTTCTAGTTAAGGCAAAATTACAACGAGAGGATGGCGTGATTTCAGCCTCGCATATAGGCAGCTAAATACGTAATGGACTTCAAAAGCACGACAAGTAAAACCTTACGCCAGGAAGTTTTTCTCGTAATTATTTAAATTCCTCGGGGTTATAAAAATGCTATAGTTAGTCGCCCGGCCAGGCTAAACAATTACTGGTATTAAGCGAGCCGGGCTTAGAAACAGTAAACGCAACATTAAATTACAAGCATGTGCAAACATGTAAATGTATAAACATTCGGGGAACCCTCTGTATTTGCTCGCTTCTAGGGGTGCAACCTCACGCGCCTCGCTCGTCGGCCGAGCTTTCACATGGTTTCATATTTTAGCAGCTTAAAGCCGCCCATTTGTCAGAGATTTAATGAGCGCCGAATTTGGGCATTCGAAAGCAGCGCTATTAATCGGTTGTCAACGTTTTCCTGACAGCAAACGTGAACTTTATTAATTAAAAAATAATTGGAGCGACGTTCATTAGTTTCAATTTGCAGCGCCGATGATTAAAAATTCAGCAGGTTGGTAGTTAAGTTGATGCGATAAAGTAAGAAACTGGATGCCGAGACAAAGGCTTCCCTTAAAGAAAAGGATTGTGAACTTCCATCCGCCCTTAAAGGGCTTGAAATTAGAAGTAGAATTGTCATCCATTTCAATCGGTAACAAAGAACACTGTACAACACATTTAAACTTTTTTGTTGCTGTGATCCACGAACAACCGATTTTCACTTATTCTTCATGCTGAATCCAAAGTTAGTATGAGCTTTCTTCATAACTAATAGATTGGCAAAACCGACAACAATGGCGTGTAGTATGCGAGAATCGGCTAAATTAATGCTGTAAAAAGCTCGCTTATATATGTACTGTTGCGATACCCTCTAATATAAACTAAATTGTTCGATAACTTTCTGAAATATGCAACAGCGTGCCGTTGCGTTCTAAGTCACTCCAAGATGGCTGCTGCCTTGAACTCGAACAAACCCAAATTCCTTCAAAGTAGTTGTATAAATTCACCAAAAAAGGATAAGGCAAGCACTAAGTTTGGATTAAAGCGCCGTTCACAAATGAATGCTGTTTATTTTCACGTAAGTAAATGTCTCACAACAAATTACACAGACCTCAGGTCACAACAAAATAAACGACAACAGGGGCGAGGCTACCTTGTCTTAAATGTAAAACATGAAGTCTTTGGATTCTTAAATATAAAGCAGTTAACTGGCTGAAACTGACATCACATAGGAACAATTGCAAAGTGACGCATTAAAACAAAATCTAATCGCTCAATTATAAAAATACTTAAGTTAATTATATAAAAACCTTACACCTAAACGCAACACTAATTACACCATCATATTCAGCACAAGTGTCCCGAATTTCACACCGATCGAAGCTGGTGCCATATCGAAACGTTTTTAGCAAGAGTTCGACTTCGCCCCACACAAAACCCAGATGTGATATCTGAAAGGCCCACAGCTCTAATGCACGTGTGTAAACGTTACCTACAAGGAAATTTTTTTATTAACGAATATCTGAGCACATATGCCGATATCGTTCAAAGTGGCAGTCATTTGAGAGAATTGACGGCCCTTCAATGCAATTTCCACGTTATGAAATTTAACAGCTCTCAACGCACAACCTACCAATCTTAACTTCCATTTCCCGTCTCGTTGTAGTGCAGCGGAATTTTATTTCAACTTCTGGCCATATGCTTGAGGAACCGTCCCATACACATCCTGCATAAACAAAGCTTTCGCGGAAGCAGGCCTAAAAACTCCCATTACATCGACGTGTTTTACTGACGCTACGAAGTGAAGCTGTTTATTGCTGTTTCGTCAATCCCGGCCGCCGCTGTACGTGTAAAAGGTGGCCCACAAAATTCCAGACAAGTGTAACTTCCTTATTTGTTGCACACGTTGCCACTCGTGTATCCAGCTAAGTTAAACCGGGTTTATTAGTTAAGTAATGCATGTGTGAATTTCCGCACATATTGAAGAGGTGACTGAGTTAAACGATGCGTCGTGTGCAATATTTAAGAATTGGACGCTTCAGGCAAACTGAGTGCAGTACTTATTAAATGATCATGTTACAAATATTTTTCCATGCGGAATTGCCACACAGGTAAATACCGGTAGGGTTTTCTTATCGCGAGACGTGACGTCATGAGCAGGCAAAATTCTTAGGTTTGCATGTTGCAGTGCCCGTTTTCCGCTATGGCCGATATGGCGATAAATGTATTTGATGGGTTACCTTAAGAGTTCTCAAATTAACTACTGTGTAAAATTTAGGTTCACATGTATTCTACCTTTGTTACCATTCTTGTTTGTTTGTTTGTTTCTTATTTTCTTCGTTCTGCTATTTAGTCGTTATAATTAATCCTTGTTCGTTCTTTCTATCAGTGCTTTTATTAATGTAGTTACTGTTATATAATTACCGTCTCTTTTATTTTACTTCGGCAAATTAGCATTGTTTCATTTACTTAGATTAAAAGTGTAGTAGCTTAACTTTCAAAGAATTGAAAGTATTAATTATGCAAGCATGCGCTTTATCTTGCACATTCTCAGGTATTGCAAAGGGCAGTTTTATGTTAGTCAGAGCAAGATAATCCTTTCTGTATGTTTCTATAACTGAAAGAGTTCGCTGAAGCCTGAATACAGTTGAACTTTTCTATTTGCAAAGTACAACTTCGTATAGTTTAGAAATTATGAAGTGAAGTCGAATACAATAACATTTTATGCCAAGAAAGTTTCCCTAAGTGCGAAAATAGACATGTCTCAAGCACACAAGTTTTGAATTTCCTCAAGATTTACGCAGTGGCACTTTGCACATTTACACTCTTATTCTTACCTTTTTCCAATAGCAGCAGTTTCTGAACCGTTCTGAAGGTTTCAAAGACATCAAATCAGTTTGGATGTAACACTTTCTCGTTATATGCTATTTCAATATAGTTCTAATGCCAGATATGTCGATTATTTTAAGTTAATTAATCAAATTCAATTGTCTAATCCTATAAAAATTGGACTGGAGTAGAAAGAAATTACAATAGTGCGTATATATAGCAGGTTAGCACAAGGAAGCAAAAAGAAAATTGGGGCTCCGGGCAATTGTATTCCGCTACAAGCACAACAATGAGGCATATGTGGGGCGGGGGCAGGATCCGCAGGTTTTTCTCGCGAGTGGAGAGGAAGGAGCACTTACTTTCTAGCCAGGAAACAGAGGAAAAGCCGGAAACCGTGGAAATACGGGAAAAACTAACAATAAACCTCAAGCTGCGATGTCGCGAGTCCCTACAAAAACACCGTCGCCCAAAGAAAGAAAAGATTTGATTATTTTTTTGTTCGAGGGGATTCATTGTGTGCGCTTCATTTCGGTTCGCCTTCCAGTGGCCTTGGATTAGGTACGTGTCGCAGGATTACTGTCCTGAGGACGACCCCATTCTCCTAGCATCACAAAGAGCTGCAGAGCACGCTTCATCAGCCCTCTTATTCTGTCCGATGGTGAAATATTAAAAGCGCAGGCCGAACCAGCCGAGAAAATCACCGGCCGGGATTAAAATATTCCGTCGGGTAAAAAGGACCGACGCCCTTGTCCTGCGGAGTCATCGATATTCGTTGCTGCCAAGGAAAAAACAATAACTTTAAGAGCAATCCGCTGATAAAAGTTCAGTCCTGCCTTTGCTGGCATGCTCTGGACACGGATCCATCCTGACCAGCCCTCGTCTGCCATAACGCCACAGTATGAACCGCAATTCATAAATATGGATGATATGTTAAAATATTCATCATAAAAGTAGTTTACAGCAAGAATAAAGTTTATGAAGATTCACTCGGTTAAAGTTTTATTTAATAAGAACGCATAAGCTCGAGTAACGAAAGTCAGGCCACGAGTCGAGGCACAGATTAAGTCCTCAAAAATGATATATTCGCCCTGAGGCTGACCGAGCTATG
Organism: Agriotes lineatus; assembly: GCA_940337035.1. Taxonomy (NCBI): domain Eukaryota; kingdom Metazoa; phylum Arthropoda; class Insecta; order Coleoptera; family Elateridae; genus Agriotes; species Agriotes lineatus. The sequence goes on from OW679201.1 coordinate 36,082,312, forward strand.
ATGTTAATCTTTATTGTGTCGGAGAAGGTAAATCCTCTAGATCAAAATCTTAAAGATTGTAGCACGACTGTACTTACACATATTAAACCGAGTGACAGCAATATTATCTAGAAGTTGTTTCGTCCCGAAAGATGATATACAACTAACGGAAAGCGAGGTGCAATCTGCGGAATCAATGATTTCAAATATTATTTGACAATGTTTGGAGAGTGGGAAGCTGTAGTAAAAATTGGAAAAAAGAAGAAGAGTAGTCAGAATATCGTGAAGTGATAGGCATTCTTGCATTCCTCTGGTTTAACATACAGTTTTATGAACATAATATATGTCTCGAACATTATTAAGTATGTTGTTAAGCTTTGAATTACTGAGTGACAATCAAATTAAGTCAAATAGCCAATTGGCACTAATATAAAAAAAATCAGTTTGATATCCAACATACAGAAAACGATTCCTGTCAAAAAGCTTGTTCGACGTATTGCTCTGAGCCAGCTGAGCTTTGGAGGGTTAGAATGTAGTAGAACACTTTTCAAAATCAACACATATTTGCTAACAATAACCGATTCTTAGAGTAAGCCAACTTATTATAAGACAATCAGTAAGAACATATCCGAACATAAATCACTGAGGACGTTGTTTGGTTGTGAGCTGCTTTGGTGTCCAACATAGAAGAAAACCAGTCCAGGTTGCAGTAATCCGATCTATAAACTTAAAAACAACTTTCAGGTATTGTTCCAGAAACAACGAGTGCAGGAGAATGAAAAAAAGTATGCGTTTTATCAAATCGTTAGATAGTAACGGAAAATTGACCTGAATGAGATTTTATCTTTATTCGGTGAGCAATGTTTAAAGTCAAAACCATTTGCATATAATAACCAGTTCTTAGTGTTAGCTCAACAGCCGAATTACGGCAAGAGAATCTGTAAGAGCATGTTCCGAACATTAATTACTGAGGGCGTTGTTTGATTGTGAATTACACTGAAGCCCAACATAGAAAGAAAAAAGCACAGATTGAAGTATTCCAGTCTATGAACATAAAAACAAGTTCCAGGTATTTCCCAAAGCGAATAAATTTTCAAGGGTGAGCAGAGGTATGCGTTTTAAACTATCGTTATCTAGTAGAAGAATCAAAAGAATGAGATTGTATTTTAATATTTAAATGACGAGCAATGTTCAACTTAAAATACATTTGGAAATAATACCGGTTCTTAGTGTCAGTTTATCAGCCAAATTATTACAAGGCATTGTGTAAAAACATGTTTCCAAATTCAATCATTGAGGACGTCGTTTGCTTGTGATTTACAATATCGAAAAAATCCAGGCTGCAGTAATCCGAAATAAGTAAGTTATAGAGGGCGAGCAAAGGTATGACGTTTTGCCAAATTGTTATGTAGCAGAAGAAACATCAAAATACGATTTCATACTACATCGGTTACCAATATTCAAAGTAATAACACAATTGGAAATAATAAACCGTTTAACGGTCAACTTACTGCAAGAAAATCTGCAAGAACATTAATTTAGAGGACAGCGTATGGTTCTGAATTACCTTGGCCTATAACATAGAAAATGTAGAAGAGTAGAGTGGTCAGCAAACGGTATGTCGCTTTACCAAATAGTTATCTAGCAGAAGAATCATCAGAATAAGATTTAATAGTTCATCGGTGACCAATATTCAAACTAAACACACATTTGGAAATAATAACCGGTTATTGCTGTTAGTTCAACCTCCAACTTATTGCAAGAAAATCGTAGGAATATTATTACTAGAATGGCGCATGGTTCTGAATCACTTTGACGTCTGACATAGAAAAAAAAAGAAGTGTAGAGGCTGAGCAAAGGTATGATGTTTTACCAAATCGTAGTAGAGGAATCATCAGAACAAGATTTCATACTTCATCGATGACTAATATTCAAAGTAAAAGCACATTTGGAAATATAACCGGTTATTAGCGTTAGTTTAACAGCATCATAATAAGATAACATACTTCATTGGTGAGCAATATCAAAGTAGAAACACATTTGCAAATAATAGCTGGTTATTAGTGGTAGTTTAACGGCCAACTTATCTAGCAGAGAATCACCAGAATAAGATTTCATATTTCATTGGCGAGCAATATTCAAAATAGAAACCCATTTGGAGTAATAATTGGTTATTAGTGGTAGTTTAACGGCCAACTTACTGCAAGAAAATCTGTAAGGACATTAACTACTAGGGCGGCGTTGGTTCTGTATTAGATTGGAGTCTGATAGCAAAAAGTAAAAGTGTAGGTGGGTGAATACAGGTATGTTGTTTTACCAAATCGATATATAGCACAGGAATCATCAGAATAAGATAACCTACTTCATTGGTGAGCAATATTCAAAGTAGAAACACATTTGGAAATAATAACTGGTTATTAGTGGTAGTTTAACGGCCAACTTACTGCAAGAACATCTGTAAGAACATTTAATTACTAGGACGGCGCTTGGTTCTGAATTAATTTAGCGTCCAACATAGAAAAAAGTAGAAGTGTAGGAGGATTAACAAAGGTATGCCATGTTACTAAATCGTTATCTAGCAGAGGAATCACCAGAATAAGATTCAATACTTCATCGGTGACCAATATTAAGTAAAAGCACATTTGGAAATACAACCAGTTATTAGTGTTAAATTAAATCCAACTTACTGCAAGAACCTGCAAGACATTAAGTACTAGGACGATGTTTGGTTGTGAATTACTTTGGTGCATAACATAGAAATAAATAAAAGTGCAGTATCGTGAGCAAAGGTATGCCGTTTTATCAAATCGTTACGAAGCAGAGGAATAATCACAATACGATTTCATACTTCATCGGTGACCAATATTCAAAGTAGAAACACATTTGGAAATAATAACTGGTTATTAGCTGTAGTTTCACGGCCAACTTACTGCAAGACAATCTGTAAGCACATTAATTACTAGGGCGGCGCTTGGTTCTGAATTAATTTGGCGCCTAACATAGAAAAAAGTATAAGTGTAGGAGGGTAAGCAAAGGTATGCCGTTTTACCAAATCGTTACCAAGCAGAGGAATAATCAGAATAAGATTTCATACTTCATCGGTTATTAGAAATAGAAACACATTTGGAAATAATAACTGGTTACTAGTGGTACTTTAACGGCCAACTTACTGCAAGAGCATCTGTAAGAACATTAATTACTAGAACAGCGCTTGGTTATGAATTACTTTATCGTCTAACATAGAAAAAAGTAGAAGTGTAGAAGAGTTAACAAAGGTATGCCATGTTACCTAATCGTTATCTAGCAGAGGAATCACCAGAATACGATTCAATACTTCATCGGTGACCAATATTAAGTAAAAGCACATTTGGAAATACAACCAGTTATTAGTGTCAGTTTAACAGCCAACTTACTGCAAGAAAACCTGCAAGAACATTAATTACTAGGACAACGACTGGTTGTAAATTACTTTATTGTTCATTGAAATGTTAAACAGTGTTTAAGATGATCGCGTCCTAGAATGTTAAGATAGGTACATTTAACATGCATCCACTCATTTAACATGCATCCACTCATGTCCTCGAATGTTAAGATACATTTAACATGCATCCACTCATTTAACATGCAACATCACACATATTCATGGTAGTTCGATTTCGATTTAGCAGTTTTTAGTAATTATTATTGATTCAAAATTATTGCCTCAATGAACAATAAACTAATGAACGCATTTCGAGGGGAAACCGTCTTAACATTTCTCACATAAATTACCACTCTTGCTTCGCTGCGCTCGCTCGAGTGGTAAAAATATGCTCGAATGTTAAGACTGGATTACCCCTCTTAATACGTTAATTACTATTGGCGTATAACATAGAAATGAGTAAAAGTGCAGTAGGGTGGGCAAAGGTATGCCGTTTTATCAAATCGTTATCTAGCAGGGGAATCATCAGAATAAGATTTAATACTTTATGGGTGACCAATATTCAAAGTAAAAGCACATTTGGAAATATAACCAGTTATTAGTGATAGTTTAACAGCCAACTTACTGTAAGAAAATCTGTTTTGCGTTCCTTTACTTATAATGTTCTTACCTGCTACTCTGCCACCTAACGGATGACAGATAATAAGAATGTGTCATTGGAACACGACAACATATTTAATATAATTGTCACAAGCTTCGCTCTTTATATACGTAATTTGTAGATTCTCCTTAAAGCAATTTTCTAATTTGCAACCGATGTATCGATCCATTCGAAATGTGGCACTACCACTATAAATTACTTGCTCTCAAAGCGATGGCACTATACCTAAAATCTAGTTACGTAAAAAGAAAATCCAAGCGTGCAAAGGCTGTAGGAAATTACTCTCTATTACATTTCGGTAGACATATTGCTTTGAATGGAAGTTTGCTAGAGGCGGAAGCTTTTTTAACAGAACCTTCTGGTTAATCCAAGTGGATTTTTAACGAACGAGTTGGCAGTGCCAGCTGGCTAAAATTTGCTGTTCTTGTGTGTTTAAAGTTCCCGTAAGAAGTATTATAGTACGTATAATATCGTCCTGTTTAATTTGAGAAACCCCCTAAGCAGTCTTAAAACGGCATCTAAACAACGCAGCTCAGGGCTTTATCTACTCTCACCCTAAAATTCCATTAATCCCCGCATGAAAACGTTTAATAAGAGGGGAACTGATATATTCGCGTAGTGCTCCTTTTGATCTCATCATCGCCCAAGCATACACGTTTATCTTGGTGCAATTATAGATGAGGCCTATTGATGGTTAAGATAGCTTTAGTATGTGTACGCCATTTAGGTTATTTTTAAGTTGTACGTAAATTAGGGTAGATGTAGCAAGGTTGAAAATAAGTAGTGGTCATTCCATTTATTCTTCTAATCGGCCGAACGAATGCTGGACTGCATCATCGCAAGATAATGATTAAAGTGGGTTTTAAAAGGTTTAATACCTAGTTTAAGAAGTAAAAAGCGAGATAGCTTTGCGTAAATAGACAAGAACGATCAGATGTAGTAGTTAATACTTTGAGAAAGTTATTGATATCATTTCCAAAGCAATGGTATGACACAAATGTTACCAAATGGAGAAACTTTAATGCCTGGTGTAAAAAGGGGCACACATTGTTGATTCGACAACCAAGTCTTCTCAATATTCGTAAGTTTTTACAGAAGTGCCATGACCTTATGGTGACTAAAAGTGGAATTTACGGACATGTTTAATTACTTATCTCCATCCCTATTCCGATAGGACCCTTAACCAAGATTCTTTTACTTCCTTTGGGTGAACACTCATGTCATCTCCATCCCTCTTTGAGTACCGACATGGGATGTTGTTGGATCAGTTTCAGATCTGACGCCGCCACTGGCTTTTTAACGATAGCGGCAGAGGGAAAGGGGGTCGGAAATTCGTCCCGTTGAGCTTTTTCTCGCGTCAAGACAGCGCGGGGGCCTGTCTTCAGTCAAGCAAACTGCTCTGCGTAGGTGAGGTGAACATTATAGTTTTGTAAATGTAGCTGTTTGAAAAAACCCTTCCATGTCAACATTCAACTTCCCGAAGTGCTGCCTAACTATTTGAAATTCCGATCTCGTCTTGTTTCAGTACCGCGGAATTTGATATCAATATCAGACAGAGCATATGTAGAGAAACCGTCATATCCCGATTCAGCTTGTAGATCGACGTCGATTACTGGTAGCCGCTGTTCATTATTTATTCGACGGGCCGATACAACCGTGGAAGATCGGTCTCCTGCCACATCGCGTGGAGTATAACATTAATGCGCCTGTCGACAGTGTTGCAGCTGCCCGTTTTGGTTTCCTCCAAGCCTTGCCGCCAAGTACGAGCAGATGTTCGCTCACCGCCCGGTCACAGAGACTTGATTTTGGCATCTTATTTTTAACTACAGCGCTGTCTTAAGCTAAGCTGCCTTGTTTTCATTGCAAGCGTAAATTACAGCAAAATTTGAAAATGTAATGAGTAAGTAACGCAACTATGAATTAGTATTAGATGTATCCCCGTTAGAAGTGCAGGAATGCCATAAGGACTTTGCGTCAATGTATCTATACTGTTTCGCCTTGTGAAATGTTTTTATTGGCAAACAACTGCTAGCAATGCGAAGTTTATGTCATCAGTAGGTAGAAATCTTATGAATTATTTGTTATCATTCGTTCTAACCTTCCGTTGGTGCCCGCTTTAAAATACTGTTATGCTATATTAATAGAGTTATTGAATTTACTCAACGATTTCCATTTGTGAAGCGGCGTGTGGTTGTCTTGCAGTAAAATATGATTTTCTGAACTTTGATTAGGTAAAGTCCTTATTATCTGGAGGTAAGCAAGCACATTTTCCATTGGCAAAAATAATATTCTCCTGATAGGAATTGGCGACCTTAAGGAATACAAATTTATCCATGCATATTTCTAGGTGCAACTGTTTTGTTTATCGCGACCAAGACCCCACCCCACCTCATGCTGAGCTATTGCGCCCCATATAAACTTGTTTTGCGTGTAAAAGTTTTGCTATATATGGTTTTGTTTGTAGACAGGATTTTCATCAGCTACCTTAAACACCCTTTTTAGATTTATTCACATAAGGATTTGTGAGATTTACTGGCTGGACAAGCAGAATCCGCGTGTAGCTTTCGGCAGTTGTAGTTTACCATTGATATCATGACAGTGTGAACGAGAAAATATTAACCACACTGTAGACTTTTTGAATGAAAAAAAAAGAATAGATATTGTCTTGATCTTTATAGTTCAGTTTATATGCTCAATTATCATTAGAGAAGTTTAATAAACTTTGAGATTCGTAACACGACCCCTACGATAACCAGAAGTTAAATTCCATTCCTCTGTAGCCAGTTGCATGAAAAACTATAGAACTAGCAATTTAAAACCAGGTCATGCAGTATTACCATGAATAATTTGGTACAAATGCAAGCATAATCTTTGAAATATTAATGGTAGGTCAATAAAGTTAATGCAATCTATTGAATATAATATAAGATAGTGTAAGGTATGTTTAGTTGATTGCCCATTCTTAAACACTAAGATGAGGACTAAAATCGTTTTCCTGTAAAATCAACTGGAAAAATATCTATACAGCATTTTTATTGTGACATGTGTGTGTATAAGAGACAAGGGTAACCATTATAGTCTAAGAGCTGGTGAAATTTTTTGATGATCATTTAGTTAAGGCCTATTTTTTCAGAGAATGTTGCTGGAGGCATGTATAAGTGTCATCTGTAAGGATTCTCCTAGATAGCGGTATCGGAGGGAAGCAGAACACCCCCAATTTTCACTGTCAGTATATGTCAAATTCGAGGTGAGCCGGTTAGGTTTTGTGTCAGTTTGTGTCAAAACTGACGGAAAACCTAACCTGCTAATCTCGAATTTGACATAGACTTACAATGCCACCAACCTATTATTCATACGTTTCAATTTCCACAGCCGCCCCTTATGGACTTTTTTAGTGTAAGTTATGTCAAATTCGAGGTTAGCAGGTTAGATTTTCCGTCAGTTTTGACACAAACTGACACAAAACCTAACCGGCTCACCTCGAATTTGACATATACTGACAGTGCAAATTGGGGGTGTTCTGCCTCCCTCCGATACCGCTATCTAGGAGAATCCTTACAGATGACACTTATACATGCCTCCAGTAACATTCTCTCAAAAAATAGGCCTTAACTAAATGATCACTGAAAAATGTCACCAGCTCTCCTACTATTAGTCTGCGATAAAAAAAAGCAAACAGATGATATGAGACGATCACCTTAGGAATCACATCCAGCCAAACAATAACAAGCAGATGCTTTCCTTTTCTCCATATTCTAATTCAGGGAAATCTATTTCGAGCCACTTTAGCCCTTGATATATTTTTTAAGCGCAGTACTTTAGCCTTTATTACGATTTAAATTAAATTTATGTGGGCGTTATAACCCCAGCTTAGGGTCCGCGGTTAGCCCCTAAGCTGTATTTGTGAAACATCATCATTTAGCCTGCTGATAAATTCCGAAAGTTTTCGACTTATTAGCTCGTTTCGCAATCTGTAACAATTTCGTTTATTAATAAGGGCCATTTCGATTTATTTATGGACGTTTAGGCCTGTAATGGCCTAAAATTTTATTTAATAGTAGCGCGGCCACGAAACTGAATGTTTGAAGACCTTGCTAGAAACGCAATACAAGCCGATTTCTCCTTAGAATTTTTCTCGATCGTCTAATAAAGACGGCAGTTTGACAGGCAGGTCCTTGCGTTCTGGCAGCAGATAATCATAACCGGAGGAATTTCCAAAATTCCCGGTGCATTTCTTGAATAACCGAGTGTGAAGTCATGTAGTGAGGACGCGTAATGGTGCACGTCCCTCATATTATATTCAAATATTATTCATCAGCAAATACAATCGAGGCATTCGGGCTTCATTCGGGCCCGGAGTATTCCGGGCACGTATGAAAGTCTTATTTTTTCATCCGCCTTCGATTTAGCAATCTATTCTGTTTTTATCGCACAATTTGAGTGTCCAATATCGGGCGTCCTTGTCGGCGTCGCGGGCATTGTTCTCTCTCTTCCTCTGATTGATTGCCGGCTTCCGTCTCGCTCGCTGCGGTCTGTTCATCGCACCTCGCTACGTATTCATCTTGCTTTATCGCGGTTTTTATTGGCACCGTTTTTTATCGATACCCCTTGATTACATCTTGTACACTCGCGCTCAAGACCGGATTGTTTGGTTTTTGCCCGCGCGCGGCGCTGTTAATCCGAGGCATATTAAGCGGGCCATAAAAAGCGAATCTTATCTAGCGCATGCAGAATTGGTGGAGGCGCCGAGCGAAATTTGGAAGGCGCTACACCGACATATAGTATCACATACGTGTGGTATTATTAGGAATAGTAGTTTTTACATCTTCCAGTAACCATAGGATGTTTGTTTGGTAACTATCTGGCCGATAAGAGTATCTCCCCGACTGCTTATGCTATTGCAATGGAAATTTGGGGATCTGGTAGAGAAGACCTTAATGAGCAGGTTTGGCAAGCCGCCTTTTGAAGCAATTCCGTCGCATTTCAGAATTCTTTACAATCGCCGAGCGTGTTGAATGAATCATTGATCTATACTCTATAGCAAAGACCCTGAGGCAAAAGCGCGGTTTTCTCAATAGAAAACGCGAGAATAAAAATAGTTAAAGAATGCACAATTAAAGTCAGAGCAATCTCACGAAAATACCCAGAAAACTGTTGTTCACAATGAGTACGCTTGACGAAGCTATACGGTGAACAAGGAATACTACCTGGCAGCTTTGAAGACTTGCACTGAGGATAAAGAGGCATGATCTCTGGGAAATTGGTGAGTGGCAGCTTCGCCAAGACAATGCTTGCGTCCATTCATTTCATCTTATGCAGGATTATTTGGCCAGACAGAACATTACTGTCCTTCAACTTTTGAACAGTCATGTCTACCAGCAATTTACACTATTCACAAAATTAAAATCAAGGGAAAGAGATTTCAGGATGTAGAAGAATCCAGGAGAACGCGACGAAACAGCTAAATTTGTTCTAAAACCTGAATATAAACATTGCTTCGAGTGGAAAAAGCACTAACAGAAGGTTCCGCTCTCTTAGGGAGTAGTTTGAAGGGAACTGAAGCGCCGTTGTTCTAGGGTAGATATTTATTTTCTTATAGAGGGAGGTCGGATAATTACCGAACAAATATCGTGTGAGTATTAGTAGTATTAGTATTCGTTGTGGGGAGACTGATGTCAAGGCCTTCATAGGCCCTTTTTACCAACCCCGTGGACAAGGTCTAGGCATCCAGAGTATCAGGTATCTTAGTCCTACTTAGAATTTTGCCGAGACTACGGAGTTCTAACCCTAGCAAGGGATCTTTTACATGCTGCAAATCGTAGTCACATGTGACTTACGGCTTTACATCACTTCCGAATGATGGCAGTATGTAGAGGTTTTCATCCGCATTTTATATTTTTTTTAAAACCTCACCGGGATCGGGGATCGAACTCTCGACCCTTAGATCGGTAGCCAGAATACTTAACCGCTGAGATATGGAGCCCGGCAATCGTATGAGTATACTTAATGACAAAAAAAAAACGATCAGAAGACCCCTCCTTACTTCCAGACGTTATCCTTGAGACACTGAGAGACAGTGAACTCGAGTCGAAGTTGCTGTCAACAGTATTGCAAACGAATTACGATCGCAGATCCGATCAGGTAGGATTTTTCTTGTGTCCAACTGACAAAACCCAGAAAAGTTACAATCAATGGCAAGACATTTCTATGGACTCGACACAGCGATCAACGTCAGGCACCCTAACCATAACGCTTGTCCCAATATGAAACTCAGGGAGTCTTAAGTTTCACAGAAAAACCATTTTTAGAGCTCTTACTGACCGGCTTTCTACCGTCGCATCGTGTTCAATGTTTGTTTGTTTGTTCGTTACAGGGGAAGAGGGAAAGGTTAAGGTTATTTCAATTCCTCCAACTGGAGGCAGGCTGCTATAGGGACTTTACGTCCCTCTTCCGCCAAGAACGGGAATTATAGGATGGATGAGAGAAAGGTGGGTAGAAAATGGAAGAGGGGCCAGGAAAGGTGGAGAAGTACTGCCCAGGCATTCGCCTCAGAGAAGGTACTCTGTTGACTTAGGAAAAGTACCTAAAAACCTGAATCAGAGCAGATGGTGGCGGGAATAGTACCCACGACCTCCCGAATACTAAGTAGACGTGCTAACGCACTAAGCTGCAGAGCTTCGTTACACACAGATTGCACGTGACGTGGACTATCGTGAGTACCTAGCGACTCCCTTGTCACAAATCACATAATGACCTTTTTTCGCCTTTATTCTGAAGTCTCATTGGTTTGATTTTCATCCATCTTCTCTAGACTGTTGGTTAGCCTCTTTCTTGTTTTCTTTATCTCGACCATTGCATTGAAGAGTGTTATAGTTCTTATTCAGGTCCTATTGAAGAGTACACAAATCTGATCCTCTGCGCAGCTCTAAACTTAATGTCATAACCCACCTCCTTCAAACCAGAGTTTCACGTTGTTCTCGAACATCCAGGCTATCAGCATGTCACATTTTGTATTTTTTTTTCGTGGCCGCTGTAGCTCTGCAATATAAATGGGACATGAAATGACGAAAAAGTGATTTGTTTTGGTTTTGAGGGACGAATAATTGTGAACTTAGTCAAGTGGTTTTGATAGTTCATAATAAATCGTTAATCTTTATCTACATATCAACAAAGTGTACTTGAAACTGAGCATCCATGCAATCTGAAATTATTTTACCTACGACTGATCCCCGCTTGGCCGCCTATTTATTTAATTCAAAGTGCTTTAAATTACCACATTTAACATAGGGTGTACCTAAGTGTTATTTTTCAAATGTTTTTTGTATGTCCATAGCGTTGACAATGGGTACATTGCAGCATATCTCGCTGTTTTCATCGACCTTTGCTTTTTAATTACTTTCTACATCAATTAGGCGTAAATATATGCCATTTAATAGTCTCACTACTTTTCGCATTGCATATTGATTGTGATTTAGTATTTCTGCTTCTATTAAATATACGGAAAAGATTCTAAGAACCAAAACTAAATGTGTAATATTTTAATTTTGCTGAATCGTAGTACGCCGTTAGAGCACCAAAATCTTCTATTGTTGTAGAAACAGCAATAAATGCGCGATCGAATTCCCACGATTCGGATCCGCATTAGTCTGCGGGCGGTAATCGCACTTTATATAGTCTCGTTTTCCGGCTCGAAGCCGAGAGGGCCGAGAAATGAGCGGTAGGCGGCACTGCGGCCATAAATTCACTAAATACGTGCAAGATTAAACCACAAATCGCTGTTGTCTTACGGCTAATTCATTTATATCGATTTAGGAGCGGGCTGAAGATCACATCCGCCGGAAAAGCCCCGTTTAAAATCCAATTCTCCCCATAAACTGCGGTTCACCTTTAATTAAACGCTGCTCCGGCTTGCTCGCCCGTACATGATTTTAAGACATCTGCTGATCTTGCGGCCCCAAATCTCGAAATCCCGAAGAATGGCTGCGGGACGATGTGCGCGTGCAGCTTTTAATGTATCAACTTCCAACGAGTTCATAAAGTTGGAATTGCATTAGTTTCATTTGTGCATGGCGCTGTGCTATTGGATTTTATTGGATTTTCCTGGTTCCATGAAGCTAATTTAACCATTATACATCTCTAATCCAAATGCGATTTTAACAAAGTACGCTATGATGCCTTTAAAGTTTACAATGTTTAGGAGAACTATAAATCGGGTGTTGGTGTGAGGGTCAAAGCGACATTGTTAAACGTGCTTAGCGACATATACATTGTGCACCCCATGTTCTTTGAAATGTGTTCTCTAAGACGGTTTTGCGTTGACTTTCGCACAGTTTGATATTGTGCAAACATGTATAGAGTATGTGTATTGTTACTAATCTGCAGTAGACGAATCAGTAGGCAGAATTGTTTATTATAACTAGATGATTAATGGTTTCATATAGACAACGACTTCGGAAAGTGGATTTTGGAAAATTCTTTCCACTGCCAACTTTCAAACCCACTATGCCACCGAGCTTCTTATATACACAGAGTCAATTTCCCATGAATACTTTCGAGAGACTTTCAAGACTGGAAGTACATACTAACCCCTTGGCAGTCAACCTGCTTGACAACAGCACCCAGACATTCTTATAATTTTATTATATTACCCCACTAACAGTAAGTTAGCTTAAACACAATGATATAATCATAATGATGATTAGTAACCCGTGTTAATCGTATGGTGATGCCCATTTTAACATCGGCGAGAAGGTATGCTATCCAACTCATAATTTTGGTCGCTGATGTCATCGACATAACCCTCAACCCTTCTATCCAGGAGATCGTTTCTAAGCCATACTTTTTGGTCTGTGAGGCTGCAGATCGGCGACATCATACAACCAGTAGTACTACTGGCTCTACCCCAGGTCGGAACAACACCTGTTTCGATGTAATGGGCTGACTGCATCAATACAAAACAGTGTTTGAACAGTAAGTCGACTCATTTTCAATAAATACTTTTGAAAAACATCTCATTCATAGAGAACAAAATGATTCATATCTTAAAAAGTTAGTACGCATACATACTCGCTCCGGGAGTGGATGAGGCGCGGAGTGAAGAAAGCGCTCGCCGAAGTTAGAAGAGAGAACGGCCTGGTCAGGCAAGCAAGTAAGTCAAAATAAGGGGATGGGCTGTGAGAAGCAGTGGAACATTTTCTCGAAGTGGTGTTCGCCAAAATAAGCAAACTACCAGATCTAAAGCATCTTCGAGCTGCACATGCTTTTGTGAAGAGTTTCCTAGGATTAAATTTCACATTTTGCCTTCCCTAAAAACTGTCACGGTTGCGCCATTGCTCATCTTCTTAGTCTCTTGTGCCTCAGATCTTGGGCAAAATGTCAGCAGGGCACCAGCAGAATTCTCAGTGAAGCCGTGGTCCGCTCCGAAGTCGTGGCCCGCAGCTGCATGTGTACATCTCGCTTTCATGTCGGTATTGTGACGCAGTAAGAGGTTTATTTATGTTTATTTATTGTTTAGTACCTTCCCTTTTGTATCTGAAGCTTACCTATTTTAGTATTAAAGATTATATAGATTGGATTATGTCCAGCCTAATAGATTTTGCCAGCAATAACTTCTGTAGCGTTACCTTTAGGTATATCTGACGTGCAACATTTTGCCTGTAGATTGTGAGTTCAATATACATATTTTTATTTAGTGCACTCTGTGTTTGAATAAAGTTATGGGATGAAATGCAGGTAATTGTATGACCGCATTAAGCGTTAATAGGTCAAAGTAGGTTAGGTATGCAGCTAATCGATTCCAACGACATCCGCGTCGAGGTCGTTTTCTTCTGGGTTAGAGAACGCCACCATTACCTTACGAAATAATTGATAAACCAGTGGAGCTTGTCACCGTATTATTATTGACTTTTTACATCTCTCCCGAATTAAGTTGGACAGAATCACTGTCGCTTCTAAGAAAAGATTCACCCCCATGTCCCACCAGAGCTAGCTGTGATTTTTTCGCTTGTTAAAGGTTAGTAATTATCGTTTTTACTACTAACACGTGCATACTAAACTTAACATAATTTGTCAATTGCAGTACTATTTCACATAGAAACAGATCCAAATCTTCCTCAATATTTTGTATTTTCTACATGGAACTAGTAGCTGAAATGGTTTAACAAAGAAGTTAGAGTTACTTTCTTTTAGCTTCCGGAAATGTGGCAGATCAAGCTATAATCAGCAAGTAGCGTTGTCCACAATAAGTTTTTCTGAAATCAATTCCGAACACAAAATCAACGTGACACTAAACTTCCTGAAATAGTATATTACGTTACAAGATCGGTAAGTGCCTTAGAATCGGCCGAGAAAAAGTCAGAAAAATGAGGCCCAAAGGGCCAAGTTTTTCTATTTTTCTACACCTGTTCCAACAAGGCACTTAACGTCAAACATTTTTTGCGCTATCAAGTAATAAAAATGAAAATACCGTCGAATATCTTTTTGCCTAAATAAAGCGCGCGATTGTTGTTTCTGCAGTAAACAAATACAAAACAATTTTCTATAACATTCCCAGGACCGTTATGTTAATAACGGGTCTATTATTTTGTTGTTGTCATAGAAACCGACAAGGATACGCCAAGCTGACCTTTTAGTTATAAATAACGAACCCAGAAACAAGTAGAAACGGGTTGGTAGCGCAAAAACATTGTAACGGGCCATCTGGAGCCCTTGACTGTAATGTTTATTTTCACAGGTAAAGTCCAAGCGAACTTGTATTTTTATGTGACTTTTTATGTGTTACATTTAGGCAATGTATTCTAGAATTATGAATAAATGTTTAGCCGGTCCTGCGGTAAAGGTATATTGTGTATTTTAATTTACGTGTGTGCTGCGATAAATGCACCACTACGCGGGAAGAATGGATCTTTCATTGGCGTTTTCAAGTTCAGCTTTGCTCCCGAACCGCTCAAGATTGAGGGTGGACTTGCTAGCGACTTCGAAGTGCATTGTGCAAGTCGCTTAAAAGCGAAATAAATTAGAAGCAATTGAAGCCTTGTCATATTTGAAGCGTGTTATTTATAGTTACAAAGTAAGTACGTGAAGTACTATACCTAAAAGTTATAATTTGAAGCACTACGAAGTGGTGACATCAGCCAGTCGCCGTTGAAGTGACAAACGCAACGAAAAGAAAATAGGGAATTTCCAGCAACGGGTATTCTAGGTTGTCGTAACTCAACCTAGCCTGAATTGGACTATGCAATCCGAAGATTGAAATGACGCAAGCCAGTGCAACTTCAAGGAGCGAAGGTAATTCGATATAGGAAAGTGTTGTAGTTACGGGAAAAAGTTCGCCTCCAGCTGCATGGAGATCAGGCTTTAAAAATGTGATTAAAGCATTTTGACGTTTGCGTCCTTTTAAAAGACACTTATTTTAGTGTTAGTTTGATAGGCTTTTATTATTGCTTTATCTGTATTCCATATGTTTGAACGTACACGCGAATAGATCCACCTCTCTTGCACGTAGATGATATTAGGAGTGAATCCTGTTTTCTTATGATTTTTTTGGTGTTTTTTCTGTCTTTATATATGCTTTGGACTCAATAGATTGATGTAAAGAAATCAGCTTTTTCTTTTCCAACGTTTAAAGTCAGTTTGAACCCGATAAAATACTATAGGGAGAAAACAATTTTTGTTTTGGGAGATAGCGATTGTTCAAAAGTCGCGAGCTAAAAGTTTCTTGTATTCATTGAGATAGCTAACGAAATAAAAATAGCAAATAATTATTCAATATTAAAGCGTACGAGACGTCTTGTTCAAGTATAAACTAACGCGTCAGGGCTGGTTTTATGTAAAAAAGGTAATCAACTATAAAGGCATTTGTAAAATGTTAAGGAAAATTGTTCGTAAATATTCCAGTATCGGAGAAACAATTAACTAAGGTGATGGCTTTAAACTATCGTTCATTATGGTAGCACAAGTATAAAATTCTACTATAAAAAGTCTTATTTTGTCAAAATATTGGAGGAACACAGTTATTGCCTACGCTTTATTTTTAAAATAATTACCACAACCATTTGCTCATGCAACTAGATTCACAAAATAATTTCGAGGACAATTTTTGAGACCTGTATGCTAATGTACAGAAAGACTTTATTATATAGATGACATGATGACACATCAAAAACTGAATTCATTTGTAATATCAAGAACAGTGCGCTGCATATTTATGCAAAATTGATCGTGGTTGCATCGCTGCCGCCAGGCAAAGTAGTTAATAATATACGAGTTCTATAAAGTTGCTGCCGCAACTTTACATCGTAAGATAAGAAATTGTTAACTTTCGTACACGTAGTTACCAGAATGTAGTTAGTTTCATTACACTGAATCTACTCCTGTTTGGCCCTTTTTTCATATTTGAATTTTGAGGAAGACATTCCATATTCGCTAAGCATGCTACTTTTTTAATCGGTAAAATAGTTTGAAGTCTAAAGCAAACTGAAACGTGTTCTTCAGCTACAGTAAACTGGCACACGTACAATAGCCAGAAATAAATTCAGAAAAACTTTGTATGAAGATACCTTTATCAAACATTAACAATATTTTCGGACGTTAAGATAGCCAACAGTCCATAACGGAAAGTAGGGAGCAGCAATAAAACGTACCGGCGATAAATTTTTGCGCACATAAAACGGCTATTGGGAATTATTCTATTTCTTAGTTCAGACAAAAAAGTGTTTGCTACTGCTACTTCATGGAAACTTCGATCCACCTCTCATAACAAAATAGAAGTTATATTTACTTTTAATAAATTATAAAGTTGTTAAAGCATAAATGAACCTGTAAGTATAAACATTCAACGCAATGGGAACCCTGCATTTCAACGCACATTTGCGCTTGACAAATCCAGTTTTCCGATTCTTTTGGAAATTGTTGGCGTAACTGCTCTGTTGCAGTGTTGATACGATGGCGTAATTCGTCGATTGTATCAACTTCGGTGGCATATGTAATTTTTTTCCTAAAGCCCCATAAGAAAAAGTTCACTGGGTTGAGATCTAGACTGCGTGGGGGCCATGAAATGAATCCACCTCGACCAATCCATCTTTGCGGAAAGATGGTGTCGAGGTAATCTCGTACTGTAAGGCTAAAATGTGAAGGGCAGCCGTCTTGAATAAACAACATGATACGGCGCACATGCAAAGGAACATCTTAGAGGAGCTCTGGCAGAACTTCTTGTAAAAACTGAAAATAAGAAAGGTCATTAAGGCGTGCTGGTATTTCGTAAAGTCCTCTTGAGGTGTTGTTCAGAATACCACCACAGAGCTTCAAACTGAAACGCTGCTGAAAGCTACTTTGGCGAATCGCGTGCGAAGCTTGATCGGTCCATATGTGAAAATTGTGGAAAAGGAGAACACCAATCCTAGTAAAACAGCATTTATCCGTCACCAGTACGTACATTGGAAATTCTGCTTCTCTATTAGTGCCATTTAGCAGCCATTCGCAAAACTGCTGTCGCAGCGGATAATCCGTAGAAATCAGTCCTTGAACCTTTTGTAGATGATAGAGATACAAACTATTGCTGCGCAATGTGAGCCAAATAAAGGATAGAGAAATTCCAACATGATGGTAAATTTGGCGTGTATTTGTAATTGGATCAGCATCAGCCATTTCTAAAAGTTTTTCCTCCACATTCACCCCGCGTTAATTTGGTTTGCCGCCACCATGAACTTTCTTAGGTTTAAATTTCTAGTTTCTCTTTCGCTTTGGACTACTCGAAGTAATATTTTCGGAAGGCGTTTGACGACCTGAAAATCTTTCCGAATACATACGTCATACACGTGCAGCGTTTTCTTCAGCAGCTCGACACATAATAATCATATCTACATATTCTTCATTACTATAGGTAGCCATTTAAGTTGAATTAAACACTTAATAGCTGGTGTATCTTAATTTTGACGCTTAAATGAATTTCTATTGCTACTCCTTTTTCAGTTATTATTAAATAGTGAGCAGTTCTCCATCAGTGAACATCAATTTAAAAAAAATTAGATAGCCGTAATTTTTATGTTATTTACTTTTTATTATTTTTTTAAACCCAACATTGCTTAGTGAACTTTCAAATATCCCTTGCTTGAACTTAAAACGTAAATGACTACCTCAGTTTGTAAAGAATGCTCGTTAATTCATTCAACTTTAACTGGTTGTAACTTTCTTGGTGTTGGGTTTTGGTCAGAGGTTTACTAAGAAAATAATTTTATTCTAGTCCCCTCTGGCTACCCTTTCAGGCTACTCCGTACGTTCTAAAACAACCTGTATATATCTAACTTACTTGCATTGTCAACAAAAATCTATAAATCGAGTAGGAGATTCAATATCTTCTGATTTGGTTAGATATATGTAAATGTGTGCGCCAAGGGTAGCTCATGTTCCCCCCTTTTGTTCAATGTCTGTTCTGATAAACGGACCAAAGTTAAGCAATAACAGATACGTGAATGACACGGTTTTGCTTGGAAGCAGTAATGGAGGCTTACAGAGATTAACTGACAGTATTGCAGATGTTTGCGAAGGATGTGATATGCGTTTAAAGACCAAAAAAGCCAATATCATGGTTATCAAAAATTCTTACACCTCTCGCAGGCAGAGAGGAAATGACCCTAAGCATATTCTTAACGCAAGATTTCTTTCATAATGCGTAGTGCTTATCATACAGAGAAAGCTTCTGGGCATAACAAGTCTAGGCATATGCAGAATATGTTGATTGAGTAATATTAGGGAGTGGATATGATTAAATTATACTGCATTATTCAGATTAATAGCAAATAAGGTGAGATGGGTTAATTATATTGCTGCTGTGAGGAAAAGATAAAGCTTTAAGGGAAGAAAAATATGTGATTTACGTTTCAATTCAGTGAAACAAGGAAGAACATAACTGGTCACCAGTCAGAAGTGAGAGAGAGAAAGAGAGAGTGTGAGAGAGAGAGAGAGAGAGAGGGGGGGGGGAAACTAAAAAGCAAAAACTATTGACAGCACACGCTAGGCAAAGGATTGTAATAGTAAAGCAAAAAATAACAATAACGATGTATGTGCGCTAGCAGATGCAAACCACGAAACATCTAACGTAGAGTCTGCATAAAAAGTTTTTGTTCTAAGCAATTATTCAGCAATGTGAATATGCCACGGCCATAATTTTGTTGCTGCAGTGCAAACAGTGAAAATAACGATTTGTTTGTGTAGTTAATTGCAACAGATCTAAAGTAGAATAATAAACAAATGTATGCTCCTTATAACCTACTCGTATTAACACGAACAACGAAAATAAAAAATGTCTACCAAAATCATGGTTCATATAGTGCGAAAATGAAAATTGCCTTCTTCTGGATAAGGAGTTAATTTTTTTGTTGGGGGTTTCCGTAACTGGAAAAATCTTACAGCTTGCTTTGACATCACGGAAATTTCTATCATTATAAAAATGGCGTCGATGACGCCAGGGCCATAAAATTCCAATAAAATAATCAATTAAGGGGGTAATTGGGAAATTCTGAAACCATCCATTGAAAAACTTCTTCCGAAAAAAGTTTATCCAGATCGTAGGGAGGGCGGGAATGCCGGCATGTGGCCTGTATTAAGCTATACAGTTCCGTACTATGGGTTCATCTTCTTAGTTAACAACATCGAATAGTAAAGCATGTCTCAAAGATACTTATCAGGTCAGGTTAGAATTTCATGCCGCCACTGGATTTTTAACGCACGCGGTGAAAGGTATCGCGACAAGCTAGCACATACAGCAGATCTGCAGTTGGACAGTCGAGTAAGGGATTTAGATAGGTGATGTGAGCGTTTCCGTTCCGTAAACGTAGCTGTTTGGAAAACCCCCTAGTACGTACTAATTTTGTAAAATGACGACGATTGTCGGATATTATCAGTTCCCGTCTCATCTTGTCTTGTTTAGAGTATCACGAAACGTAATATCGATTTTCATGCGTATATATTCAAAGAAACCTTCGTATCATCCCGAACTATAGCCCTGAACTGGAAATCAAAGGCCGCCTAACCACCATATATCTATAAAACGTCCTACAACCAATGACGTAACCAGGATATTCTTTTAAAAGGGCTTATCCCTTGATTTTTGCTCAGCGGTGACCATCTCGAGACTAAAAAAGGGAGAAGGCAGTGAATGTTTACTGGAGTACATTACGATTTATTATCACGAAGAAAAAATAGTTATTACTGTATCTTTCAAATGAGAAATTTAATGGTACAAAGTATAGATGATGTGTGTAATCATAAGAACTGGCATATTTTTATTTTAAAAAGCACACTCTTCAATTTATTTCCTACCATGATTCACAGGTCGCCAAGTTTAAAAATACCCGCAAATAAGAAAACACATTTGAAGCAAATATTTGAATAAATCTACACTCTTGGAACAAAGAATTTACCTTGTTATAGCTGTACTCTACACAGATGAATTTTCAATTTCCATTTTAGGAAAATATGGGAGGGCCTTATACTATTTTTAGATTTCGAGATTGGCTCGGGCGCCTCACCTAGCTACAATACTGAGCATACAGCAAGGAAGGACGACGACATATTTGAGAAGCTGGTCATATTAGGCAAAATAGAGGAAAAGCCAGTCCAAGGTAGGTCTTCCACTAGATGATCGGACCAAGTCAAGCTGAAGGCACCAGTTCTTCTCTAAACGTGGCTTTAGGGTCCCGGGTGGTGTAGCTGGAACAAGCGTCTAGGTACGATCTGCAGAGTTAAGCAACGCTCTTTCTGGCCAGAACTTGGATGGGAGTTTAACGTCATAATGTCATAACACCATCGTGACAGTCGCTAGTGGGGTTGGAAGCCCCCATAAATGTACAGCGACGCCTATAATTCGCCTAACGGCTGTTGGCTGAGTTGCTGAGTACAAAATACATAAATAAATAAATTATGTACTGCGGAAAATTGTGGAACATGGAGATAACTACTCCATGGATGATAACCACAATCCTCAGCCATGACCGAACCCGTGAAGGGAGAGAGTAGGTTAAGATTTAGCATGCGCAATTTGCCGTCAACTTTGTATGTGCTTTAATAAGTAGAAATGCGGCAATTCCTTAAGCGCTCTGCACCAGTGTAATAATATTGTTTTTCCCTACGAAATTTCTGCGTAGCTGAGCATCTGATAAGGACGTCACAAGTAGGTAGAATTCTTATGGATTGTTTGTTAAAGCTGTGGCCTTTCGCTAGTTCTACCTTAAATGTATTTCCATGAATATAATCTTAATAGAGTTCTTAAAGTTACTATATAATTTTGCAGATAGGCTATATCCCACAGTCGAGGAACATATTCCTGGTGGAATTTCTCCATTGCATCACTGGAATATACACCAGGTGGTGCCCATAACATAATAAAACTCGATCGCCGTTCCCTTCCCGGTATAACTATTTTGACTATCGCCAGCGACCTCCCTGTAACACATTCAGCGTCATTTTTACAGCAGTGTTGCCCATTGTATAGTTAAGTGCTCCGAATTGTTTTCCCTTCTGGAATTTCTTGGCAGCTAAGTAAATATCTGTTAAGGACGCCATAAGCAGGTAGAATTCTTAGGGATTGTTTGTTGAGGCTGTAGCATTCGACTAGTTCTACCTTAAATGTATTTTCATGAATTTAATCTAAGAGTTCTTAAATTTACTATATAATTTTTCAGATAAGCTGTATCTCTTCACCAAGGAATATTTTCCTGGTGGAATTTCTTCACTGCATCATCGGAAATATACCAGGTGGTGCCCGTAACATAACAAGACTCGATCGCCGTGCCTTTCCAGGTACAATAATTTTACTACAACCAGCGAGCCCCCTGTTCTTTAAGCCTGCGCTCCACACCCGCGCCACTGAGCTACTGGACCCCCTTTACGGCTTGTTACAGGCCATAAACATGTCCACTGTAACACATTGAGCGCAATTGTTACAACAAATGGCATCGTGCTTTTCTGAGTATTGGATATTGTCTATATGCCCATCGTTTTCTCGGGTGTAAAGTGGTGCACCCAAGATTCATCACATTAAACATTTTCATTTACAATAAATGGGGTTAGCTAAGATTTACTGCACGTATGTTTAGTTGTTACGTACGGTTTTAAAGTCATGGTTAACCTCAAGTGGTTTTATTAATGAACACAACTATCCTTGCAAAAATTGATTAAATAACGAAATAGTTAAATCAGTTTCCAACGGTCTGTAATTTTCTTCTATGTCTTAACCGAGGGCACCGATGAAAGACGAAGCCGTTAAAGTTAACGGAAAACTTGGAAATAGCACATAATGCAGTTGCCGATAGAAACAAAGCCGCATTTTATTAAAATCCGTGCAACGATTTAAAGAGTGGAAATTAGTAGACACTTTGCTCTATTGTCTGTCGCTTAATCTTGATCCTCGAAGCGCGTTCACTTAGCGCCATTCGAGCTGCAAGTACTGTTTTCCGTCTTTTTGTAGCAACAATTAGGCTTGTCTGGGAGCTGCGTTAAGAATAGATTTACTCGATGTCAGCGTCCACATGTGCTCCTCGCGACAGCGTTTCCAATAATGGCGTCTCCTGCGTCCTTTTTCTCCTGCAGTACATGCGAGCTTAAGCCGAGTTGCAGTTGAAATATCATTAGCGATTGTGTATCGCGGACCATTAGGGATAATCTTAAAATCGTATATTCGAGCCAAATGGGCTGCAGCGCGATTGTGTAGATTGCGGAATAGCAGCTGTAAATAAGGTCGGGAACTGAAGAAATCGGAAGGCCATGACTATAACGCTAACAGACAATTATCTCCCGGCCGTTTTCCTTTTAACGGCCACTCGCCGTGTTTCGACTTTAAAAGAACACACGTTCGCCCGAACGTCTCAATCTCAATGCTGATTTTAAATTAGGGGCGCACGTCGTTAATATTTAAGTCGTGAGATGGCGGTGCCTACACTTCCGCATTTGCATGCGGGGATCCACACGTGTGATTAGGAATGGCTTGAATTATAGATGGCGCCCCGCCGTTTCGGATTATTTACACCGGGAGACAAAGGATCCGGATAATGACTTTTACACATTTTTAGATAAAGCGCCCTGGAACGCGCCCTCAGAGCGGTTCCGCTCCCGAGAAAATAAGAATGCCAGACGAAGGCAAGATATATGCCCCAATTGAATTAGCCTTTATTTAGCCTGGTACTTACTGTATTTCACGTTAACTTTTTAATTTGGAATCGGGGTGGGAGCTTGCAGAAAATAGAGCACTTAAATTACCTTCCGTCGTGAATCCAGTCCGGGCACATTTGAATAATTGTATTTAAAAGCATGTTTTCTTTGAGAAACTTCGGGCCGCGAGTGAGTTATGGCCTGCTTTGCTTTGCTTTTTTCCGGCAGCCAACTTTTCTACTTAGCCGCGAGTCGGAACTAATTACAAAATTAATAAGTAGCCGGCAGTGGAAAAAACGGGTAGGCAACCGTCGAAATTCCTAGTTTTAATGAACGCAACTTTGACGCGCTTGTTTTTAATCAAGGGTGAAAAATGGTTCGGCTAGCCAGATTAAGGGGATCCCCGAGCTTATTACGCCTCACTTATGCAGCGTTTTATGTGAAAACGGTTCGTTTTCACGCGCGGCTCGATCGTTCATAAACGGGCGGTTTATCTGCTTAGTCCTGCCCTTGTTTCTGAATGCTTTATTGCGTACATGAGTTTACGGCCCGACGAGTTCGCCAGGGTGAAAAAGGTTGAAGTCACATACAGCGCCCCAAGCTGTGCTGAATTCAGATATTTATAATCTTCTCTGTCGTCCTCGTATTTCCCTACCGCATACGAATTGTAGATTTCTCCTATTCGGCCGTCGAAGTCACCTACCATGTGGATCTCTTTTAGCTGATTACTTCTATCTAGTACGTCAGTTAGCCTATTGCGTGGCAAAACAGCGATTCGCAACAAAACAAAAGGTCGTAGTGGGTAATATAGCAACCACCTCATAATAAATTTTCAATATTTAGGGCGCCAGGCTCAAAATATATAAAAATACGTCTCGCAGAGTCAACCGTGACAGTTGAGTTACGACGAATCTATGCTGCTAAGTATCATAAACGTATTTATTTTATTTATAAAGACATACGCTATTAGATTTTTTCTGAACCTCAAAGACATTGATAGCGTTAAGTTCTCTTTTAGTTAGAAACTATTTTTGGTAAGGCAAACCTTAATGCAAAACATGAAGTTCAGAAATATGTGGATTCCTCACGAAGTTGCTAGAACAAAGCAAGCATCAACAGGGCAACTGAAGAGCTTAAACAATTTCTTAACAAGGAAAAAGCAGCTATCGAGGAATACCTTGAAGGACTCTTATCAACAGAGATTGATAAGTACTCGTTGTGGAAGACAATGGTGAAAATAATCAAAACTTCAGATATATTAAAGCCTTTCAGTCATGGGCAAAATCGAACAACCAACACATTGGTAGAAGACCAAATATTTCAGTTGCCGCTCTCTGACGGACACCAAATAGGAGAAGTGGCAATCACGTTGATGCTGGACACCCATTATCTAATGCCCTTCCTATTTAAGCCGCCACATTAAGTAAAATACAGTCCTGGATAAAAAATAAGTCCCATCTGTTTTCTCCCAACTCTTTGAAAAAAGTATTTTTGCGGACAATAAAGTCTGTTACAAGGAAAACCCCCGCTTATGACCTGCAAGACACTTGAAAGGAGATTTGGTGGCTCAGTGGCTTGGAGTTGAAGGCTTAAGCTGACAGAACAGAGGCTTGTGATAATCAAATTAGTGGGCTCGAGGAGAAATTCTTATTACTGCGTAAGGCGCAGATTATGTGATGGGGAAAATCACCCAGACAAACCTCCTACGGGTTGGAAATATGTGCGGTGTTCAACTTCAAATTTTTGGTACCTACCTTGTTTTGAGATCTCTGAAATACTTATTTGATTTTAAAATAAGAGGAACTGCAGAGAGCAGTACAAATAAGAATCATGCAGTAAATTTAATTACTTTATAAAGATAACATTCATAAAAATTCATTTCAGCCAGTCAGCCACACAGCTGCTATCGAAACAAAGAAGGGTTTCAAAATAATTCAAAGTTCTACCCGCTCGTAACGTTACATCGTGTGATGAACAAAATCCTAGCTTCAATAAGAAAAGCAATATTGATAAACTGAGCGATGACCCGGTAGCTGCCAAAAGTTGAGCGATGAAGGCGGGCTCGCAAATGGGACTCGTGGTTCGAACACGAAACCAAATTCAACAGCGCCAAGAGTATCCGCGGGCCAAACTGGCTACAAGTCTACGCGCGATGTAGGGGAGGTTCTCCCAGGGGTTCTTTGGAAGAATGGAAGTCGGCACAACGGTAGTTCAAAGAATAGCTACGAAGAATTGGAGTGAATCCACACTCTGACAACGAGATGTTTCTCCAAAACTCGAAGCGACAAGAATCGAGAAGAGATCCTCGTTTTAATATCTGTTTTACTTTATTTATTTAAATAGTTATTGCTTGATAAATACCAATAATTGAAATCCATTACATTTATATTTTAAAAATGTATTTGTCTATATTGAAGCAACAAGGGGTAGGAAATAAACTATTCACATCGCATTAAAGGCACATAAACTTCCCTCGACTACAAATAATATTGTTAAAAGACCATCAAGATGGCTGTAGGGTACGTTATTTCAGCGTTGTTTAAAAGTACAACACAATGCAAAATGTTTTGTAGTTCCGCTTCGGGTCAAGCTTTTTTGGGGCACACGACTCCGAAAATAAACATCTATCCCTAACAAAAGAAAGCGAATAAAAACAAGAAAATACGCGCTGTGTTTTCGTTGTTCATAATTAAAACCAACTCAGCGGGCTTTATTTGTGCCTAAAATTCGTGGGTAGTAAAATTGTTGTACAAGTTATGTTTGGAAATGTATCAGAAGGCACTGACAATGTGTTTTCCAAACGTTACCGTAGAAATTCAGATCTAAGATTGCCGGCCGTTCATACCGCAATGCGGTAATATCAGTCGATTAATAAACAAGTGTGGTATTAACTTCCAAATTAGTTCGCAAATTTTCAGAAGTTTAACATCCAGAGATAACATTAAATGTTGAAAGTTTGTTCGCCGGAGTAAGGGTAAATATTGTTACGTGCCTATCGACAATAAATAGAATTTAGCCTGCTTCAACAATCAGTGCGCATACATGGGCATTTTGAGCTGTTTGTTTTCAAATATCCCGGCTGGGGTTGCAAATATTTAGGTATTTTGCTTATAAATACAACGGGGTGCATATTTATGCTCGCAAAGTTTATTTTGTTGCTGTACATTTTCCATACACAAGGGCACGCACACTAATACCATGTATGAAGGGTTTAAATAAGATAAACAATAACCAAAGAACTTGCATATTAACGTAACATAATGAAACAAATATTTAAGGGAAAGGGTTGTGCTTTCACATTTTTATGGATGAGATTTTCCAGTGTTTAGCACAGTACGAATTTACATAACGTTTTACTTTAAATAAATAACCTGTAACGTTAGCATAACATCTGTAAATACCCATACACATGCACTGAACTCTTTGCATTATAATTAATCTTTAACTCAAATATACAAACTCGTACTCGAACAGTATTATACCGAATATTCTTTGACGTACTGTCATGGAAAATGATTGCGATTGAGAGTTTGTGGTAACAAAGTTGCTTTGCAAAAGTGTTTTAAATTATTAAATGGGCACTAATTTATGACATCAGAAGTGGGGTTGACTTATTATCAAATAATAATTGTTCAAGATTTTTCGTAATACTATACCGTTATTGTATTTCAACTGAACTAAGCACATACATGAAAAGTCATTCATAACAGCGGCCGGCGTTAAAGATCACTTGATCTTTAAAACATAAAGTCATTCATAACGGCCGCCGCCCGTTAAGGATTACGTGATTTTTACATTATGTCTACGAAATTATACTTCAAACACGTTATGTGCTATATGTCGGCCTAATGACTTTAATAACTATTACGTAATACAAATTTATACATTTTAAGAATAACTTTTTCAAGGTACTTTAACGATAACCGGATTCTTAATGGCCGTCGGCCGTTATAATCCTTAACGGCCGGCCGCCGTTATGGATGACTTTATTTTTTAAAGATCACGTGGTCCTTCAATTAAAAGTATAGCGTTTTGCTACTTGAACCATATGGAGTTTTGAGTTTTGACCGAAGCTTTTCAACAAATGAAAGAAAAAGACAACGGATGCAGTACAGTGAATGCAACCACCCAACATTATTTCTATTAAAGCCTCAGCTCTCTGACGTCACGGGCTCGTATTATATTTACGCTATGTAAGTTCTCATCTTTTGAAACAGAGTCATCGTGATGATTTTGTGTATTCTCCTAGTATTTAAAATGA
Organism: Agriotes lineatus; assembly: GCA_940337035.1. Taxonomy (NCBI): domain Eukaryota; kingdom Metazoa; phylum Arthropoda; class Insecta; order Coleoptera; family Elateridae; genus Agriotes; species Agriotes lineatus. The sequence continues at coordinate 36,109,777 of OW679201.1, forward strand.
ACCATCACGCCGATGTTGACTAAGCTATCGGCTTTTGAAATAGAGTCATGACAATAACTCTGTGTAAGTTCTTAGTTTTTGAAGTAGAGCCATCACGATTATGTTGTATAAGCTATTACTAGTTTTAGAAGTTAAAATGCAGCCATCATGCTATGTCTGAGTTTCTGAGTAAGCTCTTAGTGTTAGAAATGAAGTCATCACCTAAATTCTGTAGAGGCTTTTAGTATTTGAAATAGGGTCGTTATGCTGATGTTGCGTAAGCTCTCTACTTTCGACATAAAATCGTCACGATGATTTTGTGTAAGCTCTTAGAATTTGAAATGCAGCCATCACGATGAAGCTGTGTAAGATCTGAGTTTTTAAACTAGAATCATCACCTTGATTCTCTGTAAGCTTTTAGTATTTGAAATGGGGCAATTATCCTGATGTTGTGTAAGCTCTCAACATTCGAAATAAAATCGTCACGATGATTGTGTAAGCTTGTAGTATTTGAAATGGAGTCATTACGATGAAGCCGTGTAAGGTCTTAGTAGTTTTAGTAGTTGAAATTAAGCCATCGCTCTGTCGCTCTACAAGCTCTTATAATTTGTAATTGAGCCATCACACTATGTCTGAGTAAGAGAGTAAGCTTTTAGTATTTGAAATGGGGCTATCATGCTAATGCTGTGTAAGCGCTTAGTATTTGAAGTCAAACCATCACGCCGACGAAGTGTAAGCTCTTGGTGAAATGAAGCCACCACTCTGATGCTCTGTAAGCTCTTAGTATTTGAAATAGAGCCATCACACTGACGTTGTGTAAGTTCTTATTCGCACAGTTTTTCTTTGTATAAAGGATGTCAAGTTGATAAATGATTAGATATATGGTATGGGCATTCAGGTTCTACACAAAGGTTGACTTTTGAATTTGCTTATTGTTGGACTGCGAAGTATCCCGCAGTATACGTACGTAGTTTTTACATGTTTACTGTTGAAATGCTAGATATTAAGTTTTAGAGAACTAAAAGCGTAACTCCTTATTTGTGGTCTGGTGGAAGCAAAACACCTTGCAGGAAGTAACTCTTTAAATTTGCAAAAGATTAGTTAAAAAGGTGTAAAAATGTTAGTGCACAGGTCACCAGCAAGGGGGGTAGTAAGCTATAGGATATCAAAATAATTTGATGATCAACTATTGCTGTGAACGCAACCATCAAGAAGGAATAGAAGCGTAGGGTGATGAAAAAGACTTGGCGAAGGCAGATCGAGAGAGAAATGCGCAAGCAAAATATTACTTGGAAGGAAGCAAGACACTCGCGAGAAATAGAGAAAAGTAGAAAGAACTAACCGGAAGAATTATACAAGGAAAAACTCAAGATGCACAGAACTAGCAACCCTGTCATCTTTAAGTACCTCAGTGCTGATAAATCACCGTAAAAGTACCATATGCTCCTACTGGGAGCAACAGGAAGAAGAATAAGAATAAGAATCTAGTGTAGGACTTAAATAATTTCTTGGACTGGGTGGTGGACATGACATGTTCACGATAATCCTAGACGATGCGGTAATCGTAAATTCCTCAAAGTGATACTCTCTGTTTCGTGAAGCCGGTTAGATCAGACAATTGGTCGTAATTTGCTTGAGCGGCACGATAAAACCTCATAGTGGAGGTGCTAGGTATAAAAAAACTGCAAATTGTGATAAGAAGATCCCCTTTGGCAGAAATGTAGTTTATGACTATACAATTCATTGAAGAAGGGGAGGCATCTCGAAAAGTTGTTAGAATTTAAGATGGCGGCTGAAATTCAAAATGGCGTCATACAATGGAATTGTTTGCAGTTTTCTTACTAACCATCGCACAAGAGTGTGTTTGGTGTCAATTTATATGTTTTTTAGGCCAACAAGTTCATTTTTTATGTTAAAAATAGGTTAAGTATCAGTCGGCATTTAGATGTCCTTATTATGTACAAAAGGCAGTTTGTGATAAAAAAAAATCGAACAAACTCTTCTCAGCTATCAGCATAGATCAAGCGCACGAGCAAAACAATACTATAGTGAAAGGAGATGGAGGTGCAGTAGGGTTAACACAGGATCCATCGGCACTAACACGTTGGATGGTAGCTGGACCGGAAATTTTCCACTTGATACAAGAGTTTGAGTGTAAGATTCAGACAAAGGTCGAAGAAAGTAATAGACGACATCATGAGCAATATCACTCATTTCAAGTTAAATTTGTCACTAGTTCAAGCACTTTATGATACTCTGAAAGAGTTCAGAAACCCATTTTAGAAAATGGAAACGATTTTCTTGTCATCGACAGCAGAGTTATTGTTGATAAGGATATCAGTGCATCTGTTTAGTTAGCTGAGTCAACTGGCATTACACAGTTCCACAGTTTCATTGAGGAACGTCTGGTAAAAGGTTTCTCAACACTATTTCAGCCTTTGAAAAAGAAGAAACTCTCCCTCTTCAGTACTCCAACAAAAAGCATAAACAAGAAAAGTTAAACTTTGAAGATTTTAAAAACAGTCGTCCAGCTGTTTTCCAGGTATACACAATCGTCAGCTAGATAAGCAGGACTTTTTAAAACTCGAAAATCAGCCATTTCCGTCTACGTTTTCCAGTAATCGAGAATTTCGACCCAGCCATAAAAGTGATCTAGCGCATATTTTAGAAGAAATTGTTGAAAAGAGTGACATTGTCTTTCCAGGAACCTGTCATGCTATAAATTATGATGGTGCAATTCTTGCCAACATTTTAAAGCCTCATCAGTCTTCAAAGACGTTTAATGATTACTATTACATTAACACATTTCATCCTCACATATGTAACGATATTGAGAGTTTTGGCTGCCGTAGAGTTGATTTAATTTGGAACGGATACATTACTCCGAGCATTGAAGGTGAAGCCAGAGAGAAAAGGGGTACAGGAACCAGGAGACAAGTGCTACCTCATGTCAAATTACCTACAAATTGGCAAGAGTTTTTAAGAGATTCAAATAACAAAGAACTATTTTCTCTACTTGGATCATTAGCAATGGATAACATAAACAAAACACAAGTTATTACTACTTCAGGTGATAAAGTTGAACAAAATGTCAGTGCTGTAAGTCTCTTAATTGGAGTAACTTGCCCTGGTCATGAAGAAGCACATTCAAGGATAATACTTCATCTCAAAGACAGTGTAGAAAATGGATAAAAAAATATTGTTATCCGCTCTGTAGATACGGATGTATTAGTTTTAGCAATTGCATACTTCTTTGAACTGTCAGATAAAAGCATGGAAAAACTTTGGGTTACATTTGGAACAGGGAAGAAATATAGATTCATTCCCTGACAATATATTAAATAGGTATTTTAGAAAAATTTTTAGTATTGTTGTACTGTTCAACAATTAACAGCCAAAGTGTCAATAATGCCAGACAAGAACTGTTTATGACAAAAAATCGCCCTCTTGAAAATCTACCACCAACAAAGAGTGCACTACAACAACATGTTCTACAGAGTGCCTTCCAAGCTGGGCACATTTGGGGACAAGCAGACCAGCGAGAAATAAAGACGCCTTCTCCAAATGAATAGGGTTGGTGGTTGGATGATGTATCATGAAAAATAAAATGGTCAGAGTTACCAGATATTGCAAAGAATTAATAAAATGTATGTGCAAAATCTGTAAAAATACGTGCTGCTGTAGAAAAGTTGGACTATCTTGCACTTTGTTATGCAACTGCAAAAACGAGTGTGACAAATGATATAATAAAACCTGAAGTTTATAAAGTATGTAACTTTAAATGTAAGAGTCAATTTTTGTAAAATCTTGTATAAGTAGGTATTAATAGAAATACTGTATGGTATTCATTCTTCTTTAATTTTACTCTATAAATGTGACCTTACGACTTTACAACAAGTCTCTTATGTTGATTTTATCCATATTTATGATATTACAAATGAAATTGTTGGCCTAAAAAACATATAAATTGACACCAAACACTATTTTGTGCGATGGATAGTAAGGAAATTGCAAATAATTCCATAGTATGACGCCATTTTGAATTACCGCCACCATCTTGAATTCTAGCGACTTTTCGAGATGCCTCCCCTTCTTCAATGAATTGTATAGTCATAAACTACATTTCTACCAAAGGAAATCTTCTTATCACAATTTGCAGCTTTTTTATTAAATGAGCCATGTAGCACCTCCACTATCAACAAAATGCTATATTGAGGAACAATTCACACACCACGCGCAAACATTGCTTCATAGCCACTGGCCAACTTTAAAATTAACTACTTAATCCCACGACATAATAAACACGCCCACATTACGAGCAACTCTTTTCCTTGAGGACCAGTGCATTATTTGTGTTATATGGAACAAATGAGGAAAAATAATTTGACTTGCAGCTTGTTACGGAACACTTCAAAAGGATTTATGCAACTGCTGGGAACTGTCTTAGCATGTCCTGGAATAGCCTAGCAGAAAATGTGGCATTACACCCAGTGTTACGGCCTGGAATGATATAGGCCGTCTTGGTTTTAACCGTTTGATCACCAGAGAACTGTCTTCTTTAGCAATAGTTGTAGGTTTATGAGCCCTTTTTGCACGTAAGCCGGGCAGGTGTAGGGTTACGCAAAGCGTACGATATGTAAAATCCTTGTCTAGTTACTGGGAATAGAACCCAGTCCGCTCACCTGAGAGTCGAGCCTTTTGCCCACACAACCATGAGCTCTTTAACTAAATGATTATGTAAATAGGCAAAAATGATATGGTGCTCCACAGGGAATCGTGTGAAGTGCTACTGCATAGAGGAAATCATTCCTGTCTTGGTAATTAAATGATAACAATACTTTTCTAAAACAGTTTTCCATGATGGTAAGGCAAAGAATGATCACTTATAATACCGTGGTAGTAAACTTATGTCGACTATTTTTATAATGGTATCACGAATGTCCATTGCGCTTCAATGATTAATCCTAAGGGCAATGGAAATAATCTACTTAACTTTGACTAAATGGTATTAGAGGGACTATTAAATGAACCAAAGTATTTTTAAAATCAGTTTTCAGGAAATTTAGCAATAAACCACGCAATTTCTACACATAACAGAAAACTAAAATTGGTTTTTCTAATAAAAAATACATTTTCTTAAAATAGTCACTTGAATGCATTCTAGGAAGATATATCAGCTGATATTTCTTTGATTGGCCAAGAAACGTCAAATTCCGGATGTTTATTGGTCAGTTTGTGACAAATGGCAGGCGAATTGAATAGTCACTACCAAGAAGACTAGAAAGAACGAGACCTAACTCAAGTGGTGGGGGTGTATCGAATAATGTCGCACAGAAAGTGGCCGACCACAAGTTCAATGCAACCCGTGCAACAGATGATTCGAGGTTATGTTTCTTTGGAGTTGATTTTGATATCGGATTACCTCAATAAATAATGTAGGCTATTCAATATTCCAGTTGATATCATTGCTCGCTTCCATTCTCTATTGACTTTCCGCTTTCGCGCAACTCTTCATATACACACTATATCTAATTAATCATCTGTTGCACGGGTTGCATTGAACTTATGGTCAGTAATTTTTTGTTCGACATCTAGCGATTCATCCCTTCCATTCAATTTTCATTGAGTTAGATTTCCTTCTTTCTAGTCTTCTTGGTCAGTACAATAAGAGTTGTCATTTCGTAACAAATGACATACGGCGTGGCGTAGGAATTAAGAATTAATTATAACGCAAAAATTGCAGTGTCGTAAGAAGTTCTAACACACGCCCACACAGTTAATTCTCACGTCTATGTAGCTCTCCAATAGAAGCTTTCTAGTCCAATATATAGGTTATTAAGATACGCTAGTAAGAGACCACATGCATCACTGATGTTTATACCCTCGGTCGACTTTCAAACCCTCGGGCTGGAGACCCTCGAGCTTGTGAACGTGTAGCTTTCGAAAGGGCATAAACATCTTCATAATGCCATTGGTACATAAATAACAATTTTCGGTATTCCAAATCTTTCTAGTATCTTCCACATTGTATCTCTCTCAATTGAGTGAAATGCTTTTTTGGCCTCCTGACATGTAAACTATACATTTGTACACAGTTAACATCCACCGTAACTGCGATTTTACAGTTAATCAATGTTTTTAAGCATCCCGGTGTGGTAAACTGGCCACATTTTTTTTAAATTTAGGCATTATTACAAATGAAGTTGCTTAGTAGTAATAAAGGGTACTTGCTGAAATGCTAGTTATGCAATTCTAACTCCAGTTGAGTTTTGAAGAAATAGAGAAAATTGATATTTACAGCTTTCATTTTTGACGTTTCAAAACGTTTCGATGCAGGAATAACTACACCATCTACTGATGACAGCTTGCTTGATAGCAACAGTGATTTTGATATTCGGAGGTCAAACTTCGAATTTATAAAAAATGTAAAAAAATGAGGATTCGAAAATTAAATACAATAATCAAGCGTTAAGCATTTTACAGTGCTTAGTTTTATTAAAGCACTTCGCTGAGCGTCGTGCAATCTACTTGGTTTTTCATCATTCTTTTGTTTGAACTGTAATAATAAGCTTCTTATTATTTTACTAGCTGTGCATAGAAAAGTAATTGGCCTCCTGTTTTTACATTTTGATGTGTCTCCCGTTTTTTGTAGCTTGTTAATTATTTTCTTTGTTCATTGAGAGGTCATCTGTTCTTACTTCCATATTTTCCTGCATAATATATACCTTACATGACCTTTACTGAAACATCAATGTGTACTTTAATTAATGCAGCGGGGATATCATCGATTCCAATTGCTTTGCCGTTCTTTAGCTTTAATATTGCTTGCGTTACTTCGTGTCCACATTTAATAGCTTAGTTTGTCCTTCACAATTTCCTTCTCTCTCGCATCCGTCGACGCTGCACGCAGCTAAGTAATTTTTATGTATTATTCAATATTGTATGTTAATAAAACTCTTTCAGGAAATTGAACTCAGACTCCGGCCTTCAGCTGGCCTCGCTGAAATGTAATTTCATGTGCAGGTTATTTGAATAGAGGTTTAAATACTGCTTGATTTTTATTTGTAAAGCGCAGCGCAGCGTACTTATCTAAAAGTTAAACATTTCTAAACTACAAGACGAAGTACAAAGCAAGATAGGCTTTAAGTTTGGAGTCGAGCGCACTACCAACTCCACCATTCCGACGAGGAACCTTTAAGACCTTTATATGCTTCACCAAAATCACGAAGTTGGCGTCCAAACAATAATAGTCTATTGAACTCTTGTATACGTCCGCTTTCAGAGTAAAACCCTGCCCATGTCTCAATTTAGCTAGTCGTGTTTATTTTTTAGATTTGTTACAGGTAGTAACTAGTTTTTGATGGCAACAAAATTGAGCACCTATAACGTAGTTTATGTAAAGCTATTCATCAATTACTTTGGATTTTCTCTACGTCATTGTCTCATCTCGAGCAACATGCCCCGCCCATCTCCTTTAATATCTTGCTGTTGACTATTTCTTTTATTTTAGTTCTTTATCTTTGATTTTTATATATCATGGAGAGTCACACAAAGCCTTTGCATGGTTTTAGATGTACATGGCCATGATTTTCTTCCATGTATTAAATGGTGGGGGTTATCTTTCTCGTGTGGTAGTTTTGGTGCAGGCTCTCCACAACATTTTGAGAAGTTAAGAATAAAATGTTTGCAATTTAGCTAATTATAAAATCTGCGATTGGTGGCGCCAGTATTTTAATTACTCAGTGGCAATTAAGCAGGAATCCGATAGCGCAGAACGCGGCAAGTAATCCGCGCGAAAAATTCCCCTGAAATAATTGTTATAAATTTGTAGGAAGGTCGGAGCGCGGTTTAAAACTGTGGATTAGGAACGCTCGGTTGGGCGTGGAAAACGGGCCATTTTCAGCGTCGCTGTCGCCAAAAATCATATTAAAAAAGTTTAGCAGATGCTTAAATTTAAAGCCGGGTTCTCAGGCGCGATGAACTTAAAAATAATATTTCCCTGTTAATGTTCTCCGCCGCTCGCGCTCTGTCTGCTCCGCTGATTCGCGGATTAGGATTCGCGTTCTCCGCGAGCGATTATTATGTTAAATAGATTTCAAGTTCGCAGGGAATTGTTGCGGACTCTTCGGTAGATTTTGGCCGCCATTCCGCATTACGGGGTTATTAAGAAATAATTGGGAGGGCATCATGGCGCGAATTGGGGATTACGCGCGCCCTCTACCGCTCGCGATCCGCCCGCACGTACCTTAACTCCGAGGGGCGTGCGCGCCAATATTTCAAAATTTATGGAGCAATCTATTGGAAAACCAAATTTCCCTTAAAAACTATGAGATTATCGCTCACGATAGGGCAGTTATCAGGCAAACTGCCCCGTTTGCGGCGAGTCGTTTGTTCAACGGCCGTGAAACGAAGCGTCTGCGTTGCCGATTTTTCTTCGATCCCATCCGCCGATTAGCCCAAGATCCGGGATTGAAAGTGTTTGCTTTTTGCGCCACTCCACCCCCATTAAAAAAGTTATTTAAGGCGACCAGCAGATGGTCCTTAAAGGTCGGCAATGCCCCGTCAAATCCCAGAGGATACACAGCTATAATCCCCGAAATGATAAATTTGTTGCTTCCTCCTGGTGACAGTGCGAAATCTAATAAAACTCCAGCGACCATTAATGCCGCTTTTTCTCTTCTGCAAAACGTAAAACTGACGCAAAGTTGTATTGCCAAGTATGAACGTAACGATTTAGTTTTCTGACGAGCAACGTCATTAAATGGGTTGATGTGATGATCCCCTTCATCAATGTTCACGGTTTCAGTTTATTACACTTATATGACGTGACAACCGAATTGTTTATGAAAAAAAAAAGACTTTGAATAAGTCAGAGGTTACTTGTACGCAAATTCTTTCGCAAACTATTATGCCACAGTAACAGTAAACAAGAAGGTTCAATTCATGGTGTCAGGATTGGTGTACATTAGCATTTTGATTGCTTGCGGAACAAAACGTTGACATCAGGTTTCTCTCAGCCATAGGGAATAAATTCAACATTCATAAATCCAAGACAGCCAAATAACACAGTAACTTGTACGGCCATTGACTTCAGAGTAATTAGAATAGAATACTTTAATCCATGCCTTTATATCAAGTTTACATTTGAAGTCCTAAAAACTGTTTTTAATATGGAGTAAAGGCAAAAGTAGATTCAGTAGGTGCATGAAATTATATTTTAATATTAATATACGCACATTTAATAATCTGTTCAAGAAATTAGACACACGGAAGATTGCTATAGCGGTACAGCAATTTCTTCTGACAGTTTTTGTCTTGGAGGTCTATTGAGAACTGCTGTCCAAGAGTAAGTACACACATTAGCATTTCTAACTTTTGGAAATCATATCTCCCCAAAGAAGAAAAAATAGTAAACCCCATAAAAAATCGGTAGTTCATATTAGTATCTAGCAGCTTGATGATATGTATTGCAGAAACCTGTTAAAAAACGTTTAACCTATCAAGTTGGAAGAGGATAATATGTTTCTATTACCTTCCAAAGAACGTTAGAATATCAAGCCATCTAACGCTATCATGAGTAATTGTTAAGGCTATTTATAAATTGAACAAATGTCAAAAGGGGAAGATTAAGAAGGGCACATTAAAAACGACTACTATGCGCCACCTATTACTAGTAGCGGCACTAAAGAGACAGAAGAGGGAGCAAAACACAACAAGAACAGATGCAAAATCTAGGTCAACATTGCAATCAATCGATATGGTTGAAGAAGAATGGCTTCAGAGCTAGGTTTGAAATAAAGCAGCAAAGAAGTCAAAATTCACCAAACAAGAAAAGGGATACAACCGTTGACGGCAGAAAAGAGAGAAAAAAAAATAACCTAACTCCAATGACGGGAAGAGATTGATGAATGCAAAGTTTGGACTTATGTTGGTTTTGACGGAAATTCCTTCAAAAAATATCAACACACTTGGATTTGTCGCTAAGGACCAATGCAACAAATGCACCATGCACAAAACTGAAAATAAATTTAAATGAAGATTGATCTTCAGGTTGTTTCATTTTTATGGCTAAATAGTCCAGGGAAATTAGACAAAATAAAAGCAAAATTTCGGAAAAATTTCCGGAAAGTTGGATTTTGGTATGAGCTTTTTTATTGTGGTCAAAAGTCCCCATCGATCCGAGTGCCGCTAAAAATTTTACGAAGGGTTACAGGTCACCAAAAACAGTGTTTCGTGAATATCTCGTTAACGGTCACTTTTACCGAGAAAATACTAATTATACAATTTGTAGCTTACGAAATTTCTTGCAAAAAGGATATCATAACTTTTATTCGTAAAAGTAAGCGTTTTGGAGATATTCGATTTATAATGTGCTTTTTTTCATGTGATGTCCCCAGTAGGCCTAATCCAGGTTTATTTTTGTTTGAAAAATGTTTATTTTTTTAAAATGATTGTGAACTTGTTCATTAATCAATTTTGGATTCAAAACAGGAGTTATTAATCTCAATAATTAATATTCATCTTCAGACTCTATTACAATCTGTATGCTTTCCTCTACATAATCTTCTTCTTGTTGTTCTTCTTCTGCTATCTTCTGTAATTCCATAGATTTAGTCAGGAAACGCAATGGACCTACATCTTCAGTGGAGTCGCAATTATCGAAGTTATTTATATCGGGTGTTACAGTTAAGCAAGACTGACCTTGGCAATTACCACAAACTGGTGAACAATATAAACCAACTTGTTTACAGCCGCAGTTTAAGCTACAGCCCTTGGTGCAATTACAAAAAATAGTATTCAGCAGAATGTCTGAAACAGGTGAAAGCCGAGTTTTAATTGGCTCCAAAATGCTATTCCTTAACGTCCATCATCCCCAGTCTTCAGGAGTAAACTGGTTACCTAGCCACATTTGAACATGGTAATAGACCCGATATAAATGTTGCCGAGGAGGACTAGATATTGACAGAAGAATAGATAATGGAACTGGTTTTTTGAGATGTGTAGATTTTACAAACGTTGAATATCTGATGAGTATCAATAGACACTTCTGTTACTGGGGCCTTATACATCGCCAGGAGAAAACGAATTCCATTGTTGAAAATCACGTCTGGAGAACATTCTGTCTTGTAACGAGATTACTCTGGGGATAGACGTTAAAGGATAACATTTTGGAGCCAATTCAAACTCTGCTTCCACCTGCTCCAGACATTCTGCAGAATACTATTTTTGGTAATTGCACCAAGGGCTGTAGCTTAAACTGCGACTTCAGAAACGTTGGTTTATATTATTCACCAGTTTGTGGTAATTGCCAAGGTTAGTCTTGCTTAAATGTAACATCCAATATAAATGATTTCGATGACTGCGACTTCACAGAAGATGTAGGTCAATCGCGTTTTTTGACTGAATTTATGGAAATACAGAAAACAGCAGAAGAAGAACAACAAGAAGAAGCAGATGATAAAGAGGAAAGCATACAAATTGAAATAGAGTCTCAAGAAGAATATTAATTTTTGAGATTAATAACTCCTGTTTTGAATCCAAAATAGATTAATGAACAAGTTCATAATAATTTAAAAAAATAAACATTTTTGAAACAAAAATAAACGTGCACTTTGATATAATGTAATTTTAGAAGTAAGCAAATTTATCTGTATATAGACCAATATTTTTATAATAAAAACAATCGGCATTAAATGTTTGATTCATTAAAATCGAGGTGCTACCCTTCCAAGCCTAAAATTTTGAAGTGTGAGGCTGAACTTCAAGGTAGTTACGTATAACGTCCCGCTGAGTGGCCTGACTACTTTGTCTTAAAACACGGTTGCAGTCTCAACCGTGTGCTCAGAATTAAAAGGACAGAATCAGCGCAATTAACAGAAACCTGTTCAGTCTCTAGGCAATTCTATTCACGAATTATATCCAAAACGGTTACTTTTACGAATAAGTCGTAATATCTTTTTTGTAAGAAATTTCGTAAGCTACAAATTTTATAATTAATTTTTTTTCTGTAAAATTGACCGTTAACGAGATATTCACGAAACACCGTTTTTGGTGATCTTTGACCCAGCGTAAAATTTTGAGCGGCACTCGGATCGATGGGGACTTTTGACATTTTCTTTAGGACCACAATATCAAGGCTCATACCAACATCCAGCTTTCCGGGGATTTTTCCGAAGGGCCATGTCTAATTTCTCTGGACTCTAAATGCTTCTGCCAAGCACTACAAAACCAAGTTCCAGGTGTACAACTTGACGTACTATAATTTCCATAGTTACTACAGAAGTAACTTGCTTGGCACGAAACTAAAGAAATGGAAGCTTAGAAAGCGACGTTTTTGCATTTCTTACCACAAAATTTTCAATAGCGAAATCAACAAACATTCCCTTTCACAATTCATTACCCCGAGTGACGTGTGCTGGTACCAGAACAGGAACGTGAAACTGGTCAATGATGTTCTTGGAGTGGCGATGGAAGAAAAACCAATAATTGAGCAAAAGTACCAGGATACATAAAGAGATGTAGATCCCATTCATAGTACAATCAAAAGAAAATTAGACCGCAGGCAAGAAGTTTACATTCATGCTGATATTTATATGTCAGCTAGGAAATAGCCACTTCCTTATGAAACTATGTTGATATCATTCACAGATTTCTATCAAGATCAATGTCTTTTTTTACTCGAGTATTAGAATGGAAAACATGAAAGGGAATCAGTGTGTAGGCGATCTTTGCGTTTGCAGGTTTAAATCGGCTCAATAATTCATCTCCAGTCGCAAGACGAGTATCGTGGCTTTGTCTGAGAGCCCCGGGTTTACGCTCCGAGGTATTGACTTATCAAAGGTTATCTAAAATGGGATAATAAATGCATACGAACAAATTGGCTGACATGTGCCACAAGGCAGAACTTAAAAAAATACGTATCACCGTATAAACCCACAAGATTGTCTTTTGCCCAGATTCCATCCAAATAACCGACAATAAGAATTTAAAAAATAACGGATATGAAGCAACCATTTAATTCATAAAGGCCAGATACGAAGTCTCCAGACTACTCTATATAATCCATCTATAGACACGTAGAGAGTAAGTCGCTCACTGATAGGCGACCGATGCGTGAGTCCAAAGTAAATGGACGCCACGCGAAGCATGAAAGTGTTACTGAGTTTATACAGGGTGTCCCTAAAAAGAAGGTTAATCCGTTAACCACATATTTCTTGAGCAAAAATGATTTAACTCAACTTACCTATAAACAAAGTTGCTTAGTTTAGCCGCTTGAGGTCTTCAAATTGATTAGCTTTTTAAATTTTTTTGAAGTCGAAAATGTTTTGATAGATTTTACTAATTTTTTTGCCATGCGTTTGCACCAGTAAACTACAGCTTTTTGTGGAATAAACCTTAATTTCGAAAATTACAGGGTGTTTAAAAACGTCACAATAAATTTTCCATCCATATTTTTTTAACCCTTTGTATAATCATATTTTATGTGAATAGCTACTTTAATTTAGAAGCTATTTCCTCTCTTACAAAATTTTAAAAGGGTGAACGGTTTAGCCACAAAAATATTTTCTAAATGTCTACAAGCCTGAATCAGTAATTGTAACGTAAAGTCTACACATTACCCTTTTGCCGTGACGTCAGAAATAACAAAACATAGCGTTAAAAACGTACGTCTTATATACAGTAAATTCAAAAAGATCATTTAGATCACAGGTAGTAGACTGCAGAAAGAATATGACATATACCTAACCTTTAATGTAAGGGATGCCCCAAATACCACTTTATTCAAACCAAGACATTCTTGACCTATGTAATCCGACGTTTCTCCTCTCCGAAGAAGTCCCTAACGCTTAAAATAAGATTTTAGGGTTGCTCGCTTGCTTGTTATTGCGCGTTATTTTACTGTCATTTTGGACAAATGTTACATTGACAGTATTATACCAAACCATACTAAAAGCGAACCTGGCCAAAATCTGCAGATTTGTTGTTTCGTCCAATTCCTTATAGTTAAATAAAGAGAGAAAATTGTGACGTCATAGAAAAAGAGTAATGTGTAGACCTTAACACTAAGCTTGTAGGGATTTAGAAAATATTTTTGTAGCTAAACCGTTCACCCAACTAAAATTTTGTAAGAGAGGAAATAGCTTCTCAATTAAAGTAACTATGTTAATCATCTTTAAAGCCCTCTAGCGGCTAAACTAAGCTACTTTGTATATAGGTAAGTTGAGTTAAACCATCATATTTTGGGCCAAGGAACTTGTGGTCTTTCGTTGTTCAAGTATTTTTCGGACACCCTGTATAAATTGTATTTTATTTTCAGGTAAATTACCCTTTTTGTTTATGATACAGCAAAATGTTATTAAGAAAAGCTGTTCAAAATGAGAAATTATAGCCCTATACAAAATTTCAGAAAGATCTGTCGACTTAGATTAAACCGTCATTTTTAATAAATGCAATTTGTTTAATCTGAAAAATAACGGTTTAATCTAAGTGGACAGATCTTTCTGAAATTTTGTATAGGGCCATAATTTCTCATTATGAACAACTTTTTTTAATAACATTTTGCCGGATCATAAACAAAAAGGGTAGTTTACCTGAAAATGAAATACAATTTATACAGGGTGTCCGGAAAATACGTGTACAACAGACAACCACAAGTTCCTTGGCCCAAAATATGATGGTTTAACTCAACTTACCTATATACAAAGTTGCTTAGTTTAGCCGCTAAGGGCTTTAAAAATGATTAACGTTTTTAAAATTTTTAACCCTCTATATAATCACTACCATTTTTTTTTCTGAATAGTTACTTTAATTTAAAAGTTATTTCCTCTCTTACAAAATTTTAGTTGGGTAAACGGTTTAGTCACAAAAAATATTTTGTAAATCTCTAGTAAAGCCTAGTGTTACGTTACAATTACTGATTCAGGCTTGCAGAAATTTAGAAAATATTTTTTGTGGCTAAACCGTTTAACTAACTAAAATTTTGTAAGAGGGAAAATAGCTTCTTAATTAAAGTAATTATTCAGAAAGAAAAATTGGTAGTGATTATACAGGTTATAAAAATATGAATGGATAATTTATTGTGACGAAGTTTTTAACACTCTGTAATTTTCGAAAAGCTGTGGTTTAGTGGTACAAACGCATGGCCAAAAAATGGATAAAATCTATCAAAGATTTTTCGACTTATTTAAAAAATGTTAAAAAGTTAATCGTCTTTAAAGCCCTCTAGCGGCTAAACTAAACAATTTTGTATATAGATAAGTTGAGTTAAATCATTATATTTTTGCTCAAGAAATATGTTGTGAACGGATTGACCTCCTTTTTAGGGACACCCTGTATATTGGCCTGAGTTAACAGCGGTCGACGCCTCGTTATTCTTGAGCCGAAATACAGCCTCGCAAGCCTAGAACTACCTTGGAATAAACACAGAGGTATCGATAATACTTCTTAGCAGGAAGCCGCTATTCTAGCTTCAAAGAAGTAGTCGATCGTGTCAATGTACGAGACCATTTGAACTATTAAATTACGCCAAGTTGCATCATGGCGTCAGCCTGATTTTAAACCAGCAACAGCAGAACTGTATTAAGTGAATTTGTGTGTGGAATTTAAGCATTGTTAGCACTATTGGTTTTTTGACTTGGCGTTGATAATTAATACCTACATTTAAAATGTATCTAAGCAGGTAGATTCAGCATTAAGCTAGTGTATATTTCGTAGCTTTTGTTAATAGCGTATAAAACATTGCACATATCTGTAAACTGTTTGGATTTTATTCCTAGCATGATTTGCGTGTATGGTCACAGAATTACAGGTGATAACGAGCAGACGTGAACGAGTTATATTGACAATACCCTTAGCCATACTGAGGTAAGAGCGGGCATTGCGCTTCTACGACTGGGTTAACTAGCAAACAAAGGGTAATGCATAGTAAAGCAGAGTATAGGGCACGGGAAAATGCAGCATTACAGGTTATGGTGCCTAACGCTAGAGCTAAATAAAAGTACATTACAATATGTTATCATAACGTTTATATGTTTTAGTTAGTGCAGACTTTTTATAACCTTGCCGTTAAGTGAGTTTCTTTCAGATTATACAGCTCTCGGCTATACTCTTGGGTTTATGGGTTCTCGCCACTATACTGGGCATATTTGTTGTATGCAATCTCATTGGCGCCCTTTGTAATTCTATTTAACTTAAGCTTTCGTAAAAAAACCCATGCCGTCTCCCGTGATCTACTCGGCCCTCAGGTATGTTTATGTAGTCAGCATAATTTGAAATCAATTGAAAACTATAGTATCGATGTGTAATCTAAATATTCATACGTTGTCATATTGGTTGTACAGATACAAATATGTTTGGTTTAATAAATGTACCCAAATACAGCTCGACTAGATGGAGACATAGCAAAGAACTTTTAGTTGTTGAACATTCACTCAATTGCTGTCAGTTGGGGACTTTTCCAATACAGACTACTGCAATTGTTCGTCCAAAGGCACCTGCCCGTTGTAACTGAAATTAGGGAACTTTACTGCCACACCCGGTAAATCGGGAAGCGAAGGAAAAATTGTGGATGGCGATGGTAATCGTATCTCGTTGAGAGCGGATTGAATAGTTTTCGCTGACTGTTCGGCCTCCGGACTCCTAAAAGGATCCGTGGCGTAATTGGTCCCCAAATTAAAGAATAGCCCCCCAAATTGGTCGAGAGGTGAAAGGGCCCGCGTCCATCAGCCATTCGTCCGGGCAGAATAGCCACACTAACACGTACATTGTTGACTTCAATCAGATTTCATGAGCGGCGTGGAGATTGGTCCTCGAGTCGCGTCTTTTCAGACGGAAGAATTACGTTAGTCGTGATTGATTCCGGACCAGGACGTACGGACATTTATTACGCTTTTTGCATCACTTGCCCGGATTAGGGCGCTTAATTGAGACACATTGTCATCCACTAAAGTCGATTGAATTTAAGAAAATCGATGCCGAGAAAGGCCGCGAATATGGAGGACGCAGGATTAATCCCTCGTTGTCGCAGTAAATTGTGCGGACATTATGCTCCAAGAAACCCGAGGCCGAAATCTATTGCCTAGATTTATCTAAAACTCGTGTTTTAACAATCCCTTTTACTGTTAGGCAGCGAGAACAGAGGTCTGCACGTTAATTGTGAGTTATGAGCGCTGCCTCTCAGGCAGCAAATCAAGACAAACTGACCACAGAGTAAAGTTTAATCAAACTATCGACAACACCTACGAAACTGCATCCTCATTGGAATCCTGCTCCCCACGTATCGTTAGTTCACCTGGGGCGATTTTAGGAAGTTAATCCCAACTTCGCGAGGCTTTACACTTGCATAAAGTTAAGACCCTATTTTGCTATTGAATAAAAAGTCCAATAGGACGCGCCTCGTTTCGTGCGCTCAGGGCTAATGTTGTATGTTTCTGTCCGAAATTTCAATCCGATTTCGATACAATAGGATGCAATAAGAGGAGATGTTCGGAAAACTTCGAGGTGGAACTCACTTATAAATTTGCAACACAATGAGAAGAATACGGGAGACTGCCGAAACTGCAGACGTGGCGTTTTCGTGTGTGCGATGCGCCTGCAAGGCGATGGGGAAATTGGCGTGTCGTGCAAATTTAAACGATTGGATGCTTCCAGTCAAATCAATGCTAAAATAAATTGGGTTAATAAAATTTTATTGTGGCTTCCAATAGCAGGTAGTTACCAACGATCGAAAAAAAATACAAAGGTTGCAGCTTTAACTTTAGTGTTAACATGGATTATAGGAGTGGAGAGAATAAATATCAAGACTGTATATAAAGAAACATCGAAAAATAGTGAAGACTATGTGACTATGTCACATATGCAACCCATTTAACACTGTTGGCAACCATGTTTGGTAGACTAAATCTAACAGTAGCAGTAGCGTGCCACTTATTAAAGACCGTGGGTGGAAAATAGTAAAAATAGAACTTTAGACATCTAACTTAAATACAACTGCAAAGAAAATTAATTTATAATAAGTTAGAAACTTGATACAACGGGAATACTCCAAACTACTCTTTTTTGGTGCTTGTATTCAAAATTATAATACTAAATTCACTAAATCCTCCAACGACACTGGTCCCCCGGTGTTTAATCATTTTTGAAGTCTCGACAAATTTACTAAGGGCTTCTTTCGACCAAAACCATTAAAAACATCTCTGAAACCATTGAATTGATTTAAGAGGTAGCGTGGTTACTTTAAATCAAACAATGTCCTATTACATGAAAATCACAAAAAATTTTAAAGCCTCATGGTGCTAATAGTTAAGCCGTAATCCACCTAGTTGCTGATTAAAGGGCTGCAAAAGTAGGCAATACATCAAATCGATAATATCTAATTGGTGATGAGAAATTATATTTTTTCTTCTTCTAACACTATTTTTTAACCTGTCGGTATGGGTGCAGCAGGAAAACTATATTTTCCTTTGTTGATCGACAATCGTAAAATCTATCATAAAGCTATGCACTACGTTGTTACATTCGTTTTGACGTAAACATCTACTTTTGCTTTATCTTCTAATTTAACCCATAACGATCTTTCTCACATGTAGCTTTCACTAACAACTACTTAATTGCTATATACATTGATAGGATAGAGGTATTTTTATCTGCTGCTCTTAACATTGAGTAGCAATAGTTGTTTGATTTGGGTTCTCGCATTCTTCCTCTCCGACTAATATGATGTTTCTTGGTTTTGTTAAACCCTTCTGAAAGCGTTATTAATTAGCTGTGTCAGTTTAATATTTACCTGCTCCAAATGAACTTTTGAGGTTTTGTATGCTTATATTCCGGGAGTAATTTTAGTGTATTTACTGAACCTGTAATCTAACGTTTTAGTCAGTATCGCTTATCCCGCAGGTGTGACTTTACTTGCACTGTCCATTTTTGTTACTACATTATTTTCTATTTCTAATCGTATCCTCGCGTAATATTTCGTATTGTTCCAGTAATTTAGGCATTTGCTGTTGGTTTTTATTTCGTAGACCCTTTGTCGCAGTTATCTATCCTGCTGCTTTGAAACCTAGCGCGCTTGCTTAGTAACTTCCTTCTGCAGTCAGGTTTTCTAGGGTTATTTCGTCCCACTGTAGTGGAGAAGCTGCGTATCAACCTCTACTTTTGACTTATCGATTTTGTTTTCAATTGAACGGCATGCAGCCTTATCCCTTCAACCTTCTGTGTTACCATTATAATTTTCGTAGACTTCGTGTTCGCCTATATGAGGAATTTATAATTAAATGACTGCTTTATCTCCGTTTTTTCAATCCTTGTTGATGGTTATTTGGAGGAAATCTGGGAAAAGCTCAATCTTCTAGATTAATAAAGGAATTATTTTTTGTGTGAGTTGTGTCGTGAGTCACATGTAGGCCAATTTGTCCTTCTGCATTTTTCACCACATTTTAGATGATTTTTGATAAGTCAGTACGCTAATAGAACATACCAACAAAGAGTACACGAAGACGGACAAAGCGACGGAAAAGGATAGGAATATGGGCAAACTGGATAATAATAAGGATAGGAACAAGGATAAATCGCAAAACACGGAAATCCAATGTAATTAAGATAGGGTACGGTACTAAAAAACCTATTCGATGTAATAAGATAATATAAGAGAGACGTGTTAGTACAACAAGAGACAAAACCGAAAGGTGAAGAGGTAGTAAATGTACACGATTGCCCATTCGTCGATAGAGAGAGAAGAATTGATACTTTGTAGTGGGCTTTCTCGTCGACAAGTATTTAAAGGAGTCAATGGTGGCGTTTGAAGCGCTGTCAAATAGGATATGCAGAATAAACTACATATAATAAATGCACACGCCCCGAATATTGAGAAAAAACGTGAAGTAAAAAATAAATCTATGCTGAAATGGATAACGAACTTAGTAAACTGCCAAAGCTTAATGTGAAGATGAGATTAAGGTTTTGAGCCAGAGCGCTCACGTGTTGGTAAAAAGAAAGCATGAATAAGCAATGAAATTTTAAGAAGAAATACTAAATCAGAGAAGAAATACCAAAGCAGTAAAGAGATTCGATATAAAATAAAAAGCCAATGAGATTACAGCTCGATTTGAAGAATAAGTGCCAGAAAATTCAGAAAGAAGACAACAACAAGAAGGCGCAGTTAAAAATTATAATACTAAATACAGTGGGGGAGCACCAAACCAGCAAGGTCCACTATAGATAACATTTTTATAATTAGGGTGCTGCAGACATACACTTCCGAACCAAAATTAAATATGCAAATCCTTTTTGAAGACATCAATACAGGGTAGGACTCAATTGGAAGAGGAAGTTTGTATAAGGCTATGAAAAAGCTAAATATACCCACCAGTGCTACCATATAACATCAATAGATCTTAGTTCTTTTGGGTGTGCTTATTTTTTTCCATAGCGTCCTATAACAAAGTATTTATGTAACAACTCTTTTCGTTGTAGTTAGTTATACATTTTATTTTTTTATTATTCTTTATTTCGGGAGTCATCTTCTCGTGTGATTTTTATCGCCTCTTCTGTTTTAGTAGGTGATATTTCTTTCGTAATTGGCATCCATCCTTTATTACCCTTAAAACAGGCCTCCCTTGCCTGGATTGGTTTATTTCATGTTAACATATATAGCAGCTTTGTAGTTGCCTGCTGTTTATGGTTTATTAGTTTTAAATATTGTAACTAAGCGTAAGCAAATGTGAGCGGAGCCATCCTTGAGAGTGCATCGCTTAAATGTGTGTGTGTTCAGCGTCGTTCACGGCAATTTTCAGCTTAAAAATCTTTCGCGAAAGACAGTTTATTTGCTTGCGGGCTTTGCTCAAAGGTGCACCTTTATGGACGGTCCAAAGTAAATCTCACCTGCGGCGGTTTAAATAAAGCGGCTTGAAGCCCTGCAGTGATTACGCTTCATGTAAGTGATCTATTAATCGTGTACAGAGCAAGTACGCAAATTGCGACAACCCCAAAGGTGTTTTGAGACATTCCGAAGCTTTTTTGACGTCAACAAACCGAGCGTCACCACAGCAAGAAGCGAGGGACTTTCCAGTTACCTTTATTCCAGCGATGACGCAATCCAAGGCGAGCCCAATTCGAAAGTATACGGCAGCTCTCAAGGCACAACTTTCCGGTAAAATAATGAAGAAAATGTTTGCAGTTACGCGATATGTGTTCGCGTTCAACTGTGGGAAACTTTAGCAAGTACAGCAGGCTTTTATGAAGTTTAACGTTGGAGCTTTTATAAGATTGTTATTTGGGCGCATTTTTAATATTGCTTTATGTATATTTAAAAGCAAATGTGAGTAGTCTCAAGCTATATCTTCGGTGGAGTGTCCATTCTTATTTTATATTTGTGTTTAGGGATGGCCATTCATTTTAGGATGTTCTACTATTTACCTTTGTTTTGTTTATTGTTTTTAAAGTCAGTTTGTTTGTGTAAATAAATTGGCTTTTTTTGTATATGTTGTTGGAGGGCAATTTGAACACGAAAACACTACAGGTGCAGACCAGCTAACTGTTTTTGGCTAATACTGATCATGCGTAACCATGACTGAGTATGTAAGAGAGTTTCATGTATACTGAGCTAGCTAGGTAGACCAACAGGTCAATTTTTTTAAATTTTTTAAATTTAAGCTGAACGTCCCGACGAAGAGGCGTAGCCAACGTATTGTTACACCTTATATTATTCTTGTCGTTACCGTAACTTTGTATAGCGGTAGTTGAGCATTAGTTGTTAGATTTTTTGCTACGTGTATAGCTATGTTTCTTAAAACAGATTTGCAGATTCTGTCGTTGCCATTCTGGTGAGCTTTAGAAATAGATATTCTCAATTTATTCGTTTCGAATTTTATTTCAAAGTATGATGAGAAATTTCTTATATTTGACAAGTAGCTTGCAGTGTTCAAAAGCTAGAAAATATGGCAAGGTATATGTCTACGTCTATTAAAATGATGTTGCACAATAATCAGAATTATCGGTTGTTATAACAAAGCACGCGGTTAGTGAAGCACGTGTATTGTGTATCATCTTCTCAGTCGACGTTGTTACTTGTGCAAACGCAGCGACCACTAGATATCTTTACTGTAGGCTTTATTGCAATTTTTAAACAGTGTTGATAAATAAACTCTATAGCAGTTAGAGTCTTCAGCTTGAACGTGCTGCAATTGTAACTTAGGATTCTGGTCATAGTTTCACAACACTATTCAGCAAAATCCATTTATAAAACGCGTGAACAAATTGCAACGTGTTTGCTAAATATTCATTTATGTTTACGTTTGAAAATCTCTCAAAAAAATTTAACGATTTCCCTCACTCAACATAAACAGGGTTATAATTTCCATGTTAAAGATACCCGCTTTCTGAGGAGGGAGACCTGCGATCTCGTATATTAACATTTACTTGGTACTAAAAGTAACTGATTCTTGTATTCTAGATCCGTACAGATTTTTGATATGCAACAGCGTAATTATATCCGCTTTAGTTTGAGTGATTTTTGGATGCACTTCATATAATTTGTCAGTTACAGTTTTAATCAAAATTATGGTCAGTGAGAATGCAAAAAAATGTGCAAACCTAAATAAATGTCTCGACATAAATGATAAATGTCTACTGTCTATATTTCTATGATATCGCTTATCCGTTTGTTGTAAATTTCTACCTAAACGTGTCGCTGAAAAGATACAAAATCGTGAAAACAAAGGCTTACCTTTCTTTATCTCTTGACTTCCATTAAACCACTTCACTATGGGCTCGGGTTTTCCGCCACCGGCCTCGCAGACCAACTCAATTTCCGCTCCTTCGTCGTAGGGTCCGAAAGTCGTGTTAGTGATGGTTTGATGGGGCTCCCCCAGCGTCGATATTATCCTCGGGGGCTCGGGTTCGACTGTAAGAAAAGAAAAATTGGTGAGCCAAACATGCGAAGCTAATAACGCGGCCGCTCGATTGCGAGAGGCGCGAATTCAAACAGTCTGAAAGGCGCAAATGTTTGCCGTCGGCATAAACGCGTCTCCGTTCTGTTGACCGATATATATATCATCCCTGCATTAGGGGCGCGTAAGCGTGTGTTCTTGCATGGCTGGGCGACGCCGCCCTTCTAATGCATATAAAGAATGTCCGCGGCCTGCTTAACTCCGATGGCCCTTCCCAAGAGCACTCACCGACTTGGATCTAGTTTCTAGGACAGCGTCAACTTACAAGTACTTTCCCATATACACTTGGGAACGACCTTCGAGTCGAGCGCAGTCTGCAGAAATGATAATATTCCACTTTAGCTAATAGGGAAAGGCGGACTGGAAGATTCAATTCGGCGGGGCGGGATATCGGCAATCGGCCCTTATACAGGGTGTTTGCCGGCTATTTCTTGGTCCGGATTATGCTTTATTTAGCATAGTTCTCTGCTGGAATAAAATACTACACATTGACGATGACATGAAAAAGGGGGAGCTTAAAAATTTAGATGGCCAGGCTTTACAACACTACTCGACACTTTTGGTCTAAATTACAGCTATAAACCTTAGCGTTTCTGTCAGGAAGAAACTTCTGGGCATCATAGTGTATTTACTGAACTGGAATGAAATTTTCCACTTACACACACGGAAATAAATACTACGAGCTATATGAACATCTCTTTTTGAAGAGCTTTGCTTCATCCTTGATAAGTGGAGCTATTTCCATTAACCATAACAAGATCGCCGGGAGATGAAATTGCTGCATCCGTCTGTTAAATAAGGATCTGTTATTATTTGTAAGCTAACACCTATTGGCCCTTAGATATCGAAGGTATTCTTTCAATTCTTATCTTCACGTAGTTTGACGTTTGGTTGAATTTTTGTTTTTACTCTCCCCGTCCATGGTTCTCTAGCAACCCTCAGATATTTGCAATTGAATGGGTAAGGCCTTTTCCGACTTCTCTGGAACTTCCTGAGACCTTTTGTTTAAAGGATCTACAACTAGATGGTCAGATTACTCCGTTTTTAATTCACCTCGCGAGCACCTGACATCACAGTAACAACCCTATCTATGTTCGGTATCAGTTTATCTTAATTTACCATATGAGTTATTTACTAAAGTCAATTTTAACATCATAACTTGTAAATATTCATTTCTGGCTTGCGAATTTTGCATTCGTATACTTTGCGTCTAATGAAACACCCTCCTGTTGTTTATAAATTTAGTTATTGTGCTTATTTCGCATTTACACAACGCTGCTTTTATTGTTGAAATAGTAGACGGAAATCCCATAATAGCGCAATTTGGCGTTCAGTGAAACATGTTTTTTCATTGCGATAACTTTGCTGTTTTATTGACGTCATACTAATTACATCAGTTTTGTACTATTGAAGATAAAGCTCAATCAAAGATTCTGTGTCGTGCTAAAACAGGTGTATGAGAGACTTTTACGACCATGTGAGCAGTTACTCGGTGGATTACTGCTCAAATATGAAGAAACTGTGACCCACTAACATTCTATAGCAATCAGCTTTACATCGATACGTAAATTAAAAACTCAAAAGGGTTGAATTGCCACTACTTTCATTTATTTAGATATTTCCTTCGGAATTTTAAACTTTTTATGAGGAAAAAACACGAGGCTAAGCAGAAACGCCAGTATAAGCCTTACTAAACAATACATGTAGGTCCTATTAGTGAATGTCAATACAAAAATGGCAAAACCGAGCCCACATAGGTCTACTTTTAGAATAACAAAAATATTTCCAGAAGCATAACGGGCTGAGAGGCATTCATAACAAAAAAAAACTTTTGCTTGTTGAAGCACACGGCCTAGTGTAAGAGTGCTTTCTACTCTTTGTAGCAGAAAACGCGAATGGACAAATAAAAGCGAGCGAAATGATTTTTTAGGGACGAGTAGTCGACTCGAATTTTACATTTTCTTCCCGTTTTGTAAGACAACAAAAAATATACCTCGAAAGGTGACTGAAAGAATAAATCCTGCGAAATAAGCGATGCTTCGACGGCAAATGTACTAAACATCCTTAGGATAAAATTATATGAGTAAGAAAACATGGTTCTGTATTTATGAAAAGGACAAGCAACGCTAGCTGCCTCCAGCGACAGCGCTTCCTGCTATACGAAGATATTGTTCCTTCCGTATAACAACTTTTATCTGAAATATTCCATGTATTTCTGGATATAAATCCATACTGATTTAACGGGGAGGTGATTTATAGCGCGGGCGTTCATTTAAACTAGCTTGTTGCGCCTTAAAGTGAACTAATGAATCTAATTTGTATATTTATTAGAAATACGTAAGTTTCTTGCACTTAAAAATCAATCTTAGTTTCCTCCTCTTACTGCGATCCGATATAGGGTGGGAGTGAGTGACAAAGCACTCGGTGATGATTTCCCATTACTTCGCTGAGATTGTAATCGTCTATATGAGTATAAAGTGTTTTTCTTGGTACTAATCTGCAGTGAAACGCTCCAAATGAATAAATTTATTGAAAAAAATAAATATCACCTACAAGGTTTGAACTCGAAATCTCCCAAATAGAAGTCCAACGCTCTTAACCACTGGACCACTGAATTCTTGCTATGTTTAAGATCACATTATAGTGGATTTTATTAAGGGATCAAGTACTATCGTTAATTTAAAGTATCTATTATTCTCACTACTTGTTAAGTAAGGCTAATTTACATATAACACCCATCATTGTATTAAATATAATGCTGAAAGAAATTCTTGATCAACATTAAAATCTGTCCAAGCAGATATAATCGACATTCTGAAATGTGTATTATAAGTAGAAGAATTCTTACTTCAGCACATTTTATATGTGCTACTATGAGCAAGAACTTGAACAATGTATAGCAATCATTAGGTACATTTAGCTTCTTCCAATCATCATTATAACCGAATGGTGCACTGAGTTTGTCCAGTTCTTTGTATTATTTGTTTCTCTTCCTGAATGTTCATGGATTACGCCCAGTAGAAGTGATGCAAGAACACGAAGATTTGTTCATAATTAGGTACGGTAGATAGTCTTCAAAGCTTTTGAATCTTTTCCAGTACGGGGGCATTGATTCAATGAGCAGCAGTCTTAGCGAACACCATATCGCATATTTTTGCTGATCAGCCAGTCGAATAACTGATGACCAAAAAAAATTAAGAAAACAAGCAAGTAAAACAAGTTCACTTTTGTATCTTTGGTAGAGTTTATACCATGCCAGACGTTTTTTAATAGTTCCACAGCAAGACAATCAATTTGTAGCTTATAGCTGCCTGATGTGTCAGTAAACCGAATTGTAACAATGCTAATGAAACAGCTGTAGTTTTTTCACGTGACCGTTTGACTTCCATCGAAATTCATACATGCAACCTAATAAAAACATATAACAGCCCACTGGGAGGAGAACACATTGTAATTGGGGTATATATGTCAATTTTAGTTGCTGACACGTAAAGAAAAGAAAAACGACGAATGTTGAAGATAAGCGATGTATTTCATTACATTGCGAGCCTTAATACACTGAAAATATATTCAAAGGTTTAGTTATAAATTACCATAATAAAAGCGAATACAAAATATATGGGTGTTCGTTAAGTAGAAGCATAAAAAATATAATTAATTAAAAGGACTCGGTATCGATTAGGTGAAGCTTAGAGCCCTAGTTTGAATGATCATGACTGTGATACTGGTTATGCGACGAAGCCTCGTCGAGTAAACGCAGTTGTAGTTATTCTATGTAAAAGTAACACCCAAACCTGAACCGCGTGTTGCTTAAGTTCAATCGCTGAAAAATAAGCGCAATAATATAGCAATAATTAACAAAGCAATTCCGCAAGCTACTTGATCTAATTTGAAGAAAGAAATGCAAAAGCTGCAGTTGCTGCTCTAGGTACGCACGATAGACTGGACACTGTGACATGGGCACTAGCCAAGAGGTTGAGAACGGGCTACAACCAAAGAAGAACCCTACTTCCCCAGTGTGCAATATGTACTCTAATAGGTGAAAGATACCAAGACTAGATCAATCAGCATTAGGGATTGCTACATATTTCTCGAATCCTATCGAATATTATTATAAGGTCTGAAACAAGTTCAGTAAAAAGCCTAATCATGCGAAAAGAGGACGATGAAAAAGGTTCCTCACCTGAGATTTCGTGCGGACAAAAAAGATGAATGATTTAGTACCTACCTAATATTTCGTGCGGCCTTTGAAATTTTGTAACATCTAGATAGACTGCACTGAGTAACAAAGCCGTTACAGCAAACCTGCACCAAATTTTTAAGGATAAACCCGCTTTCTAAGCGTCCATCAAAAGAAGTCCCAAAAGTGCATTTTACGATATCACGAGCCAACTGGAGAATAAAAAGTTCCAGAATGGAAGCGGGAAATTGCTCTCCTCTGAAATTATGTACCAAACCTATATATACGATCCATACGCCCCAGATCATAACTAAGAGCTGAAATTGTGTTACGTTTAAATAGCATTACGATCTATAGCCTATTAATTTTCCTGATCGTTTTTATGATTTTTAACTGACTTCGTTGTAACGCCTCGGCGTTTTACGGTTTTCAAGGACGTTTAATTCTTTGATTATCGATCCTTTGTCAAACGTAAAAAGGTTAAATATTCAATTGTCTGCTGGTGTCGTTGCATATCTGTGGGGACATATTTTATTCATCGTATGCCGCCTTCTGCTGTTAGCATCTTACAAACCGTTAGCGTTACTTCGCGATCGACCCTGGCCTAAGTTTGAGACTGTTTGTTAGTGATTTGTATGACAAAATACTGTCCCATTATTCACTCGCGTGTCTCGAAGCTTTATGGGTTGAACTTACTGAAGATCATTGGGTTTTGTTTGCGCTTCGCATTGTATTGCGGATTCAAATCATCGTAGCGCATTGAGCCCCAGAGCTGTAAATTCTAGATATGTGCACACTTTTTCTTTCTCTCCATCTTTCAGTTGTAATTAGGCACCCGCATTTTAGAGCCGACCTTGGAGTCGTACAAATTATGAGTTGCTATTTTGTTTGCCAGCTGAGTTTATGGTACCATCGCGGCGTTTCCTCATTTCGCTTCAATATTGTTTGCCATTCGCAGTAAAATAATTGTACCCGAAGTTGGTGACTGCTGCCATCCATAGAATAGTAACTGATAATTGACGAGTCCACCTTAGTTCCCTGTGTAGGTACCCAGAAGTTAACTTTGAACAATCTACAAAAAAATGGGGTTCTAATTAAGTCCCCAAAGTTCCTCTAACTGTATTTATTGTACCAGACACTACTTCAAGTTTTGCTGTGTCCTGTACTTCATCATCATGTTATTTAAAATCAGTAACTTACATTTAGCGCTTCCCTTAAGAAATAAAGAGGCTTTACACATTTTGCTCCACAGCTCCAACGATAGGGATCAGAATGAGCTCAATAAAAGTTGCATTTATCAGGTTTAGTCTCATTACTTGGGACATAAAGCAGTGGTGTAAAATAAGAGCAGCGCTAATGCGGCAGGAAAACTCGAAGGCGAGCAAGTTTTAGATTGCAATATTTCTTATACGGAAAAAATGCGCCGATCTTAACCCGCATTTTTATGAAAGAATATAAAATCCGCTTATGTGGCTGCTAAGGTGACAGAAATTTATGCAAAAAATAGAAAAAGGACTTCGGAGAAAGGCAGAAAATTCATAAATCACCGGGCGTTAGAAAATAAGAAAGGGTAATGAAAAATATGCGCCCGGGAAAAAACAAGTTGGCGAAGTGAAAACTTCGGCCGCCTTAGACGTAGAAGTCGCCGGCGCGTTTAACGTCGGCCATAATAAAAATAAAATGTATGTGTAAGTAGTTTAGTTCACGAGTTCTACACTTAATTTACTTAACGAGACGAGGCGGCGACGCGACGAAATCGCTGCTTATCTTTTCCCTGCTTAATGATCCCCTAAAAAATCAGAAAAGTCTGAATTTTTACGCATGCGGGGCGGGGCGGCGGCGCAGGCCGAAAGCAAAGGAAATTAGAGAAAATCATAAAGTCGCGAGGCACAAGTGCCAGCTAGAGAATAGCCGTCGGGAGCCTGCAATTAGTACAATATTGAAAATCCGAAAAGCTGAAACAAGTCGCAAAAATTGGGCGAAGTTCGCAACATCCCCTGCGAGCTCGGAAAAATTGCTCCTTAAATTTTCAGATATTGTTCTTATGTGGCGTTATATTCGCGCAATTTGCAGTGACAGATTTTTACGAGACAAAGGGCTATTCCCTTTATTTGAAGGCTCTCGTTAGACGACGCCAGATTTAATTAAAATTTCGTGTTCAGGTGTGCTGGCTTAGAAATGCTTATCTGTCCGATTTATCCGTCGACAAAATGTGTATTTTTACGGAGCAGTAAAAACGGTGGAACGCCAGCACTACGTGCAGAGATAACGTTATACTTTATTGTGATTTCTGCCCGATACGCAACTTTTGCACCCCAGGATTTGCTTTCGTCTAAGTTTTATTCCGTCTGCATTTTATTCGTTCATGTTTACGCGCCGTTGCTCATTGACAGTGTAAATCTTTAAAACGATCTTAGGGAACGTTACGGAAACGCTCATTTGTCCTCATAATATATTTCAGCAGTAAACACACCACTTTCCTGCTACTAAACCTTTGGGGTCAGCCATATAATGGTAGATCGTCTAGCTGGATGCCATTTTTTATGGAAAAGGGTTTTTGCGACACTGCATTAAAGTCACAAATTAGGTTGCGATTGTCTTCGAAGTAACCGTTTACGTAACTGTAAAAACGCCCCACTATTCCGAAAGATTAGGTGTGAAGATCCGAAAGGTTGGAGTGCCTTGTTGAACTTCCTCTAATAAATCCGCTTACCAGAAGCCGCTTATAACAGTCCTGCGGTTTTACACACAAGTGTTCTATTGTCATTTCATTCGTCATATGATTCGAGCAGATGCTACCAATATAATGTACGAGTTCCCTGACACATAAGCAGGAAACCTCGTACGCTTCTCTTGACTTCGGTAATGCTGTACTGCGTTATAAGGATGTTTTCCTACATTGCAGTAAAAGTACCGGTATCAACCTTTATCTGTTTACTGTCGTTATAAAAACACCAGATAGATCTATTTCAAGCTAATCGCCGGAAGATAACCATAAAATACAAGAGGGTTGCGAAAACCTACTTCGATCGGATTTTCACATATATCCCAAAGAGAAGGAGAAAAGTAAATTTATTGTTTCTCTATAAAAAAAAGCTCTATGAGGTAACAATATATCCATGGGTTGCAGGAACTCTTATTATTACTTTGCACATTTTCTCTATGAAGAAAAATGCCGGCGTCAGTCCAGTGTTGAACCATAGTTCACTTAAACTTTGGAGACCATTTGTGTGGCCCAGGAAGAGATGTCCTAATATTTACTAAGACGCTATAATACTGCAGCATAAGAACAAGAAGAATGGTGTAACAGTAAACTAAAGTTCAGGGCGCTTCATTCCACACGTAGGAATATGGCCTGAGACGCCACGGGTCAAGGCCGCCGAAATATCTCTTTCGGAAACCCAGTCATCTGGCACACCGTTAGCGGCGTACTGGCTGATGTGGTCAACATCACGCCTTCGATGACTGCCTTAGTTTTCCTACTTCCATAACCGTGGTTTCGGTACCAAATTTTTAAAGTGACTGAGTGGGCCGTCCGCCAGTTGCCAGATTTGGGGATTGAACCCTGCACCGTCGCACCGCAGTCGAGCTCCCTAACCCTCGACCACGCTGGCACTCAGAAGAATCGTGCTTGAAAATGCTTGCGTCTTCTTAGGTATTGTTTACATTCCCTTTAATGGATTTTTCAGTCTTCTTCATCATCATCGCCTCATGGTTTAGGCCTTTCGACCTGTTCCGGCGCTTTACTACCATCTCTTTCTGGGTATCCCGGGGTCTCACTTCCCTTGAACGCGGTATGTGTACGCCAGCTTTGGAAGATGCTAGTTCTCCATTCTGAACACATGAGATTTTCATTTTCCTTATTGTTATCAATTATGGTGTTAACTGATTCTACATTAAGATCTTGCCTTACCTGCTGTCCGCTTTAAGAGCGTTTCTTTTTTGGATTTATTGTTTAGGGTTCTTCTCTACCCATTAGTAACAACCCTTAACGAGCCCGTTCATACCAACTAATCAAACAATGGATGGAAGAAGTAGCCATAACATCGATCCACAAGAAATGTAAATGGCAAGTCTGTAAAAAATACTGGCATATTAGTGTTATGTGCCCAGTGACACGAGCCTATAGACGAGTGCTCACAAAACAATAGAAAAACAAGTTGTCGAATACGAAGAGCAAACAGTTTGAGAGCAGGGCGATTCGGTATGGATGGTATCTTTATGCTCGAAAACCTCAGTGAAAAAGAATAGAACGATAAAAATCTGTTTTTTTCATACATTGCAATTCCATTAAGCAGGTTGCGATCTTGCGTTAAGAAAATCTGTGCTAATTATGCCGTAACAGTACTTGTCGTGAATTCGTCTAAAGACTGACAATCTTCTTAGTCAAAATACACTTGTATATGGAGACAAAAGCTACTGTTGCGAGATTAATAAGAACACTTAAGAAGAAATAATTGCATTTATTTTCTGCCGTTTAGAGAACAACTTAAGTCTTATAAGGTTACTTATTAACTGCTAAATTATCAGTTCAGTTTGACCAAGAAAACTCGGTAGGCGTTCTCAAAATTTCTAAGGAGCCTATCAGAGCAGCTCTTAATTTCGGACATCTAAGTCACGTGTATGAACATGACAATTTTTAATCACTCTATACTGCTATGTATTCTACAAGTTTGTAAGTTTCATACGCCAACATTTGCCAAGCGGTCGACTCCTCGCAAATAATAACAATAATAATAATAATAATCTCTTTATTTATCACGTACATAATATGTACACATAACTTAGACCTCTAAAAAAAAGAGAGGGCCATTTCACATCATACAAAAAGACCTATGAATATTTGATATTAGTTATTTAACCAACAAGTGTGTTAATGAAAGCGATTAATAATCGAAACTGTTTAAAGCACGAACGAGCGATAGCGAGTGAGTGCCTTTAATAGTTGAGATTATTAATCGCCCATTAACAAACGAGTTGATTACAAAATTTTTTCGTTGACCGCAAAATCTGTTTTTGTGGAGAAAAATTTGATTAATACAACTAACCTCCATGCAAAATATCATCAAAACGTCAAAATCACAAAAACAGTTAATTAATGAAAAAGAGTGTATTAATCAAAAACAGTGTATTAATAGATCTATTAATCCATCCTTTTTTAAAAAACAGTTAATTAATGAAAAGAGTGTATTAATCAAAAACACTGTATTAATGACGTCTATTAATCCATCCTTTTATAGGAAAAATAATTCATTAATATTGAAATTAACAAGCGGCCAACGAAAAAATTTAATAACACCACCAATTGCATATGCAGGTGCGTGGCGAGTACTGTACATTACAAGCCCTCACGACAACAGCTCACCCCATCCACGCTCCAATGCTGAGGCTTTACTGAAAAAAACCCAAACAACGACATTAAGACGTACACAGGATGAACTACTACGACGAGGGACCTGCAGAAGTAGATACAGAAGTTGCCTCGAGGTGACTCTAACAAATTTTAATTATTTTAATCCTTATTTTTGTTAAGGGAATGATTAGACGTATTATATTTGCGAATACATATTTATTTTTGTCAAGTGCTTAATTTATAAAAACATTATCAACGTTTTTAAGAAATAATTTATGCAATTTATTATCATTTTTATTGTTCAGTTGAATATTATTGTCCGAAATATATTTTTTAAACTAATTAAAATTTTTTGGGAAGTAGTAATAGAAGCTGCTCTGCCCCACACTTTTATTTGTTTTTATTGGAATAGCATCAGTTTTGTTTCTTATATTATAGGTATGATTATGTTTGTTAACAATTGTAGGATTTTTTCTTACGTGTTTTAAAATCGCATTATAATAGTAGATTATGTTATTAGGAGTAAAAGTGATACTTTACGTGGCGAAGCTGAAGTTTATTTAGCCGAACGTTAGTGACGCAAATAATTCAGCTAATTCAAGGTCATCAGGTTAGGTTTTGCGTCAGTCTATGCCAAAACTGACGGAAAACTTAACCTGATAACCTCTAATTTGATATAGACTTCCAGTGCCACGAACATATTATTCATACGTTTGAATTTCCACAGCCCGCTGAGGATCAGTTTCTTTTTTAATCGCTGGATATTTTACTGTAAATGGTTAAGTTTATTATGCAACTTTATGCGAATCAGGGGTAAACTTACCACCCGCAAAAGCGTCTGTCAATTTTTTTACTTACATAAGATATTATTACCTTTAACATAGCAAAGCGTCAGACTTGTTATTATACTTTTTTCTTATTATTTTTTTTCATCTTACAAGCACGCAAGGGGGCTAAAACCACCACCGCAGGCTTGCCAGACTTCGGATTTCCTTCTCAGTATATTCCCGTTGCTGGATCTTGGACTATTAGGATTACAGTTACTAGAAGACACCGAGATTTCAGTAATAATTGCTTGCTTAACTTCTTGCAATGTAAGCTCGCCCCAAGATCCACTCTCCACTACCAAAGCGATGTCATCAGCATAGGCAATTATTTTACCTCTTATTTTTGAATATTTTAACAGATCGTTTATGTAGATCACAAACAACAATGGTCCGAGAAGTGTCCCCTGTGGTACACCACAAATTACAGTTATAGTTGAACTTCGACTCTGTTGTAATTTTACCAATTGTTTCCGTTCTGATAAATAGCTTTTGAATAATCTCTGATAAAGTTTACAACTGTGCTAAAGGAATTTGCTCCAGCCGGCACGTATTTTTAAGTATAATTTTTATGACCGAGTTGCAATAGTTACGCTTCTACTCACGTACTAATAATCTAGCATCGCCCATTTTTTCGGCCTACAAGGTAAATCCTGCATAAATTTACCTTTGTGTTTCCGTGCGATTCAAATACTTTCACCTTGCCAGAGAAAAGCACGTTCAAAATACTGGCTTTCAACCGCCTCGCCTGTTGTAACTTTAATAAGACTATTTTGCCTACGAAATTCTACTTTAAATATATTTATTATGTCCACGGCTAACTGAAGTACAGTCTATTCGTGCCGCCGAGTTCAGTTCATTTTCACATAAAAACGAAAATTGTTTCAGGATGTCCGACTTAACAAAGGCTTAAGACAAGGCTATTGCTAGCACCTCTTCTATTTCAAAATATGTCTGGAAAACGCCCTTAAGAGTAGAAGTAGCTATATGGTGATAGCGATTGAACATGGTGCACTATACACGTTGTTGTTCGCCGACGACCAGGTTCTAGTGGCAGCTGACGAGGATGATGCTTCGAAAGTTAGAAGAAGAATATGATAGTTGGGTACGTGGTAGTGGGAGGTGACGACAGAAATAATCGAAATGTTGGGTCACTTTAAAATCTACCCCTTGAAGTGGAGAAAGTATGAACGAGGAAGAAAACATCTTAGACATTATAGACAGCAATACGGTGATATGGTATAGCTATCTTCAACCGGTCGGTGGTCTAAAAGAGCGTTCAGTTGGATCCCTCCAAAACGAAAGAAGATGACTACTTAGAAGCTGGAATACCAACGTATAGGAAACAATGGAATAAATACGATTCCAAGAAAGCTCCTGGCTTGACTGGAAGTTGAGATAAAAGCGAACAGCAGCGTAGAATCTGTCACCGTTCTTTGCTTCTGCACTTCTACAATTTTCGGTTTACCCAGTTACCGTTCTAGAACCGTCTTGCCTGCATGGATTTTTTACGTACACATTCCCGCTTCTAAGAAATTTTACGCTTCCGTCGTTCTGTAGGAATCCACTGCCATACCTTTTCCGGCCACCTTTGAAATGGCCGTACCATACCGGTCCTGTATTTATTAATGTATCGAGTATGTCGTCTTCTACAGTACTTCAAACGTTTGGACTTTCTTTCATGATTTTACTTACAATTTCTATTGAATTTTCATGAAAACAGTATACCATAGCATACTGATTTTTTGGAAATAGGACCTATAGTCAGAGCATAATCTGTTGATAACGTTAGAAGCAGTTCTTTTTGAAAATTTCCCAGTGAAATAAAACACAGTTACAAAATACCTCTCTAGTTGTCAGTGCTGGGTCACTCGTCCGCCACGTCACACCTTGAGTAATGTTGTCAACTGGCGTGGAGTTGGGTCAGCTGTTTGCGTGCCAAACAAGCCTTATTATGCAGATGTGACTGACGCTCCACACTCCATAAAAAAATCGAATATGAAACTACGGACCTGGACATGATTCATATTCTTCAATATTTAGCTTGCCGTATTACATTGCTTTAAATGTATAAGACAAGGTTAAACATATTTGCCTATCACGGCATTCGGTTGCGTGTTAATACAATACCAGAACTGAGTGCTAACCTCGAAAGCAATTGTATCGTACAATCATTAAATACAATTATAGTGCTGCAATAATTGTCGATAAATCAATGGCCCATTAGTGGACGAAAGCGTTAATGACGCTGCATAAGCCCAGCATTAAGTCAGTTCCACCACTGTCAAATCTATGCAAGTTACACTAAGAACCTCCGGACAGAACTTCGAAACTGATGTGAACTTCAAGCCTGGTGAAACTGGAGCAAATGAACAAGGGATGCTCCGGTTACAAGCTGCTCGAATGAAATTCCCCTAGGAGGGGTCTTACTTTCCAGGAAACTTCTACAATGGAAATCAAGCACTAGGTTGACATCTTAGGACGAAGGTAAATGTAACCACGCTGTAGTTGGTGCATTTGGAGACAGCGATGATTTAAGTATGGCAGTTTACTAGGCTCCAAGGGAATTTTTACCGGCGACGTAATAGGATTAGTTGGATTTTCCAACCTTTTCTACCGCTAAGTGACAAAACTCGAAGACTCTATCATCAATTATAAGTTAAATAAAGCTAATTCTGCGGTTTCGCCGGTTGGTGATTAATTAAAGTGTGTTGCTTCCGGAAGCGGAAGACCTATTGATGCAGACGTTCCTAAACCTCCATCTTTTCAGCTCGTCGACTTTTTATGTCAGATAGTTTGGGAAATTGCTAAAACTTAGTAGAGTGGGTTATATTGAATTGTACCACTATTGTTCGACTGATAAAGTGGATCTATCATAATTAATCTTAGATATCAGCAAAGGTCCCGCGCTCCCAGAAGTGTTTGTTGCGAATTCCTGAGTTGGGCAGAGCAATTAACTCGGCACCGACGCGGGCAAACAGTTCTTATTGGAAGCCGGAGGTCGGTCGATTGTTTAATTTAAATTTTCAATAAAACGTATTCGACTGTTAAGATGCCAATTTGGGTTCGTGTTCAAGGAGCTGCACCGTGGACAAAGAGGAGCGGTAATTTTCGGTAATTAAGTTTGGGCTGGTGTTTTCTGCCCTAAATTTTCTTTAATTTAGCGTCTCCCTTATCGAGGTCACGGTGATTTAGCAGCGCCGGCTTTAAACAGTTCTTGGGTGCAGCGGAGGCGGCGAATTTCAACTCGGCTTTTAATGGAATACAAAAACGCCATTAATGAAACGTAACGTGGAGGAGCGGAACGGTGCCGTTAATAGGGGTGTGTACGGAGCAATTTCATCCCCGTCCCGTTTGTAGACAATTAAAGGAAGATTCATGTCAGGCTGCAGCGCGCATAATTGAAATGGACGGGGGCGGCGGCGGCTCGGGTGCGGGTATTTAGAGCGAGAATGAAGCCATCAAGTATGTCAGGCTCGCGACAATGCTGCCACTATAATAAAATGTGTACTCACGTATAGGGTCCTAGTTTTTCCTCCTTGCAACCACGTCAAGAGCGGACGACACGTACCAAATTGGCCGAGTAACTCAATATAAAAACCGGCTGGATATGCAAATACGGCGCGCAATTTGGACGGTATTGAATTGTAAAATGATAGAAAGCAGTTATTATTCATAGCCTTTGATGCGCTTTCATTTCAGAAACGACAATCGCTCCGAAAGAAACTAAATTAAATTCTAGCAGCTGCAGCGCTGCAACGGCCAGAACTGCAAATGTAAATTAATATCGTTTCCAGCTTGGTCATGTATTTACGTATTTAAAACACAAGCCGGTTTCTGTCGAGTTCGTCTGCAACTGCTATTGTATCGATTGCTATAATTCTTTACACGACAATTTTTACAAAAACAAAGTTTTTTTTTTACGATTTTGTAATACTGGTCGGTTCGGTAGTTGCACTTGGTGTCCTAGGGACCACCAAAACCACCGAGCTCCGTTTTCTTAAAAAAAAAAACATTTTCCTTCCGCTTAGAATGCGAATTAATGAAACGCAATGGCAAACACTAGATC
Source organism: Agriotes lineatus (assembly GCA_940337035.1). Taxonomy (NCBI): domain Eukaryota; kingdom Metazoa; phylum Arthropoda; class Insecta; order Coleoptera; family Elateridae; genus Agriotes; species Agriotes lineatus. Next base: position 36,147,125 of record OW679201.1, read on the forward strand.
GTGTTGATTTAAACTTACCGAAAACTGTTTTTAGTCAGAAAGAATGTAGGTGGTAATATCCTGAACACGTACATTTGAAGATTTAAAAGTTGTAAGATCATAGATGTAGTATTGAATAATACTAACAACAGTATTAGTATTCCCTTTTTCATCAGTTGCAAGTATTTGTGTCCGCCAGCTTAAATAACAAACCTTATAAACAACAGTCCGCACTAACCTCTCGCCCTGGTCTCTATAAGCCCTACCGGAAATTTCCAGAAAAACCGCCTCCAGGCGTCTGCAGCCGATCGTATCCGGTCCCATGGTGTTTCCGGAATGCTGCCTTCGTGGTGTGAAATTAAATTCCAGCGCCAAGACGCTCTGCGAGTCCCCGCCGGGGGCGCAGGCGATGGTCCACGGTCAGGGTGCGAGAGTGCCAGGGTTGGTAACTTTAATTACTGAGGTGTCGCTAAATTCCTAAACAACCACCTGTCTCGAGGGCGGCGGACCGGGGACCTCAAAAATCCGGCGTTTTTAATATTGAACGAGCCCTTCCGACCGGGTTATTACAGGGAATGCTTTATGGGTGTGTAAATTTTCCTCCCCCGGCCCTCCAGGGCAAGTGTGAAACCGAAAACCGTAAACAGCGGCTCAGGCCTTATAAATAAGTTGATGTAGTTGGGAGTGGAACCAACACTAGCGAGCTATTGGGTATCGCCCGTTAATTAAATTTACATGGAGTTTTCAACTATTTACAGCGGAAATGTGCAGATATCAAGCCATCATAATTTGTTTCCAGATTAGCGTTAATCGAGGCGGTTAAAATAAATGGCTGTTCGCTAATTCTGGTGCTGGAACAGTTTCAGTTGCAAATTCAGGAAATGTCCGCTCAGCAGTGTTTTCCAATGATTATTTAAATTTTAGATTGGAACAAGTGAGTACTAAAATTAAATAAAACCAAAATAAAGGTAATTCAAGTCTATGCAGATATGACTGATCACATGTATGAAAATGTACAGTGATGCTATGTAGAGATAGGTAAATGTATAGAACATAAAAATATAACAAAAGTCGAAACGAAAAACTGTGAAATAGAAAAGTATGGCATGCAAGAACGAGAATCAGAAACTAAGAGAGGAGATAAAAGGGCTATTGTAGAAAACACGAACTAATGAATATGTAAGAGGGTAACCAACAGAAAAAATACAATTAAAGAACAATGATCAAGTACGGAAAATCTAATATTAAATAAGGTAACATATATAAACATAAGAACTAACTACATAGATAAGGCGAGAAATTAGAATATTATATACATATAACATATCTAAATAGAATGAAAGAGTACTTAGACAGAGTGAGCATGTGCTTATGTTTGCATGGTTTGATTGACTTAATAATGTCGTTGGAAACCCTAACGTACAGCAATTTATATCACAGTTATTTGAAGTTTTATTAAACTTTGAAGAAATTACATATAAAAAAGTTATTGCACTACGGATTGAAGAACGAAGTTGTAACGGGTTAGTTCGTGTCACCTGGGTATTTAATAATCACCCTGCTAAATTTAAGACAAACTGAATTTCTTATTTCTTCTCTATTCATCTCTATTTCTTCTTGAGCCGATTTACAGCTTCGAGAGTCTAGAACTAGTCTTGGAATCAACACCGGGGTAACGATAATTCTTCATATCTGGAAGCCGCTATTCCAGCTTCAAAGAAGTAGCCGATCTTGGCAATGTACGAGACGATTTGGAGCAACTATAACGCAAGGTTAGTTTCTATAAATGATTCCCAAGATTGAATACCCGGTCCAGGAAACTGGAAAAACTAGAAGCGTAATTATGCCACGTCCCACCACCCTTGGTGCGCGCCAGTACGAAGCGATGACATCACCCTAGTGACACATCTCGTCAGCCTGATTTCAACCTACAGAATGCGTTAATTTGTGCTTGAGAGTAAGCCTTGCTCACACGATTTGTTTTTTTACTTAGCGTCGCGCATTGACAATCACACTTGCACTTGAGGAGAGTATTCAGGCATGTAGATTCAGCATTAAACTCGTGAACATTTCTTAGCAATTGTTGAGAGCGCATATAACATTTCTATATTACCATTGCGTATGCTTTTTATTTATTTTCATATATGTGTGTTTTTCCAAGTATATGTATTTTCACGTAAGTTGTTTAATTGCAGAATTATAAGTGATAACAGGCAGGTCGGAACAATCTGTATTGATATTTCCTTAGCCGCACTGAAATAAGAGCGGGTCTTGTGCTTCTATGACTGGGTTAGCTAGTAAACAAAGGGCAATCTTAATTCATAGTAAAGTAAAGTATAGGGCACGGGAGAAAACTGTATTGCAGGTTATGGTGCTCAACGCTAAGGCTAAATAAGAGTACCATTAGAAGGTACTGGGAAATGTATTACAGCTAAAAGTAAAGCACTATCGATTTTGTTATGAAGCACGTTAGATAAGAATGTAACACCTATAATAATTATTCGTTTGTTTGCTAACTAAAGGTTATTAAATATGAATAGTAATAATGATTGATCTATACCAATTACAGGACAGAAACCATCAATCTTAAAAGATGTAAATGTTAAAAAGTTTGTTTGAACCATTTCCAAACATTTTTTTATAGTATTCATAGTATGGATACCATATCAGTGCGCCATATTCTAGCTTAGACCGAGCAAATGCAAGAAAACAATGTTATAAGTGCTAAAAGATTAGAAAATAAACACAGTTTCGAATAATAAATCAAAACATACTTATCGCAGATCTGTGTATAGCATCAATGTAGCGGGAGAAAGTAAGTTTGTGATCAAAAATGGTACCTGGACCAGTACACTAATATACAACGATCGAACGGGATATTGTTACAAGTATAGGGATAAACTATTGAATGTAGATTAATGTAAAGTAGACACTGTCTTCCTCATAAAAATTAACATATATTGTACATACGCTACATGTTTCGGCTTATATATTTTTATGAGGAAGACAGTGTTTACTTTACATTAATTTACTGAATCACCTCATTGTGAGAATGGACCAGATCCTGAACTTCTATTGAATGTAGTCTACAGGTATAAGTGACTATTCTACATTTAGAAACATTAAGGTGTAAACTGTTGGTAACATATCACTCATGAACATGATCAATTTGCACATGAAGCAACTCGCAATCTTTTAATGTATCAATAACAGAAAATGTCTTTAAATCATCAACCATTAATACTTTTTGACGTGGTATAGTATCAAATAAGTCACTGATAAATAATAGAAATAAAAGTGGCTCCAGGTTAAACCCTTGAGGTATACCCGATGTTGCTACAATAAAGTCAGAATTTAAACCGTTATATGCTATGTGCTCTAACGGATTTTTAAGGTATGGTGTGAAAAATAATAGAAGCGTATTACTAAAGCCAAAGCTGTGCAATTTATCCGTAATAATTGTGTGATCAATCCTATCGAATGCATTTGAGAAGTCCGCATAGATTATATTAACTTGTCTTTGAAAATCAAAAGCTTCGCAAGTAAGTTCAGCTAAATTAGTTAGAGTAGGCCGATTTATCATGAAACACTGCCGATATGGAGAAATATAATTTCTTACAAGAGAGTAGATTCGGGCATGTAATGTAATTTCGAAAACCTTACAAAATTAGACAAGATACGAGAGCGTATTTTTATGTTATCTACCTAGCCATCAAACAAAAAATTTACGATGTCAAACAATATTTAAAAATAGCTGTCACTTTTAGTTTGTGCCATTTATAGCAATTTGAGACGGTCTATTTGTCGAAAAAATAAGTGAAATTAAGGTTGACAATCGCAGAGTAATAAAGTTCCTGACAAAAGAAGGCAATGGTCCAAAAGCAATTTAAGGAATAAGAGAGACACACAGAGAGAGAGAGAGAGAGAGAGAGAGACAGACAGAGCGAGAGAGAGACAGAGAAAGAGAGAGACAGAGAGAGAGAGACAGAGAGAGAGACAGAGAGACAGAGAGACAGACAGACAGACAGAGAGAGAGAGACAGAGAGAGAGAGAGAGAGAGAGACACAGAGGGAGAGAGAGAGAGAGAGAGAGATATATATACTTGAAAACACGTTCATGTGCATGCATCAAAAGATAACAAATCACTAAAATGAAGAAAAATATAGGTAGGTAACTGTTAATCTAATGCCTGTTGATATTCTAAGTTTCGGTGGAGTGTGTTTAAAAAAATGAAATATGAGAAAGAGATAATAGAGAGACATCGATTTGTTAAAAAGGCCCCTCGACTTGTTCATCAGTTTGTATCAAGATTAGAGAAAATGGGGTTTACGAAATATAGTGATCCTGTGCCAAGAATTACAAGGGCCAAAAGGAGCGAATTAC
>OW679201.1:36151586-36296662 GCA_940337035.1 Agriotes lineatus
TAAACTGAATTGTTAATAAACAAGAGCATACAAATTTAGCTAAAATTAAATTATTTATAAAAAAAGCACAAATTAATTTATTGCATTTCATTTAGTAATGTACTACATTTCTACATTTAAAATCGTTTAGAAATGTGATACTTTTCTGCATTAGCAACACTTTTCTACATAGTACTTAATGGGCGATTCGTTTTACGTTTGGTAGTACTGAAGTGTATTGTTGGTCGCACTGTAAGTTAATGTGAAATTCAAGGTTAGCAGGTTGGGGTTTGCGTCAGTTTTCACACAGACTGACGTAAAATCTAACCTGCTAACCTCGAATTTGACATAGACTTACAGTGTCATCAACAATACACTTCAGTACTGCCAAACGCATAACATCAACTAGAGCTGCTTGTTGTGCTTTAGTACACAAAAACGAGTTCTGCTCAGGCGGAGGTACTGGAGGTAGTGGAGCCTGTCTAAGGCTAGAACACTACGCTCGCTCTCCAGTTGTTCACCCATACAAGTACTGACCAAGCAGACTGGAGCTTAACTTTTACAAGTGCCGTGAAATATGCATCACCACTCAACCGTACTGCCGGCTCTACATACATAATATGTAACACCTTATAAATACCGTCTACACAATGCGAAACTTTATTGAGTCTCGCAGTATACCGGGTGTCTTATAACGAATTACATCTAGTATGCTTTGAATTGCCCATGCAAAATAGAACGTTCCGCTCTTGCGCAATGCTGTCAGCTAGTAGACAGAATAATAGCATAACCTCAATAAATGACAACTCTGAATAATGCAATACCAATAACAATCTAGGGTTACACGCAAACAAAAATCAAAACCTACTAGATGTATTTTTTTAAGACCCCCGGTATATTGTTGCAGTCAAAAAATTTCCAAAATCTTCAGTATAACTTTTACCCGTTTGTATATTAAATGCACGTGTATGATTTGTACTCGTTTACAAGTGGTGCTGAATTAGGTTAGAACTGCATTTAGGTTACAAAACTATTAGCAAATTCCTTTGCTAATAGAAACTGCTATGTGAGCCCCTCCAACAATGGAAAGCGACTGGGATATGGAATGCTCAGATGACGAGCTAAAGGACATGAAGGGGCCATGGGAGCCATCGGCTGAAGAAGTGGACCGCTTGTACACAATTCTCGAGAAAGGGGAGCTGCCGGAAATTACCTGGAAGTGTCTCGGCTACCGGTCGCCCTCGCCAGAAGTCGCTGACAAAAACGAAGAATATGAAAACGATCAACCGTAAGTCCCGTATTTTGCTAATGAAAATTTTAAGCAACCGGACTGTTTTAAGGACTGAAGATAAATCAGACTTTGATTTCCTGGAAGAGGCATCGTCTCCTAAACTGAAAATCAGGAAAGACGGCGAGGATGCTCTCAAGGGCAGTGCTAAGAAGAAGGTAACCTCCTTGGATGGTGTCATAAACAACATGCGAAGACATAAACTGCTGCCTTCACAACACAAAGAATCTTAAAATGTAAATAAATTAGACTCTGAAGCGCTTTATTTATCTTGTTTGTAATCGTATACAGAAGGCATAAAAATAAATGCTTTAAACTAGTCGTGCCAACTCAGAATTATTCTAATGAGCAAAGTAATACTTCTGGTAAAGTCAATCGACATTAAATGCGTGAGTATTCAAAAGTTTATCTCTGCGGTGCAGGCTTTGGCTTAGGCATCTTAGCGAGCAAACCCTGTATCTCCTTCTTCTCGTCGTACTGTTTCCACAACTCGTACAAATTAATTACATACCTAGCAATTTCCTGTATCTTTTCAATATCAACGTTAAGCTCTGCGAACCAGGCTTTGTGGTCCTTCTGCAAGATCACGCAAGCCACCTGAATGCATCCAATCGCAATCTGATATGGTGGATACAATAAGCAAACGTCAGTTCTCAAAGAATCATTTACAATCCTCCAAGACAACGTGAGTAGTTGATCTTCGTGCCCCAAATCTTGTAACAGCTGCAGGAGTGGCCTGTACGGCTGGTAAACGATGAGGCAACAATCTAGGTTTTCCAAGAGGTAAAATTCACATTCCAAAATATGGTTAGTACGGTAAGGGAACTCCTGAGTGTAAGCGTAACTAAACTTATTTTTAACTGAAAAGGATAGTGTAAAACGGGGTCGCTTCAAGTGCAACTTTCACTTACTAACTGTTTGGCAAGTAGTTATCAGTCTTGAGTTGGAAATTACACCAAATTCTTCTACTTTGGAAGCTAGAAAAATACACGTTGGTGCTAGTAATAGAGGGTCGATGCACTTCAGGGAGTTCCTAGCATAAAATCGCTTGAAGTACACTGTCGCCGTGGCTATCACTTGCTGGCGCAACTTCAGTTGCTCGCCTAACGTTTGTATTACTGCAAATGGAAATTTAACAATCAGGAGCTTTTTACAAGCTCTTACTTACTACAGTGGCTATATACAAGACAGTGTGGCCATAGGGATGTCTTCGCCGCTATTGGTCGACGCGAATATCCGCCATTAACAGGCAAAATATTTAGTTACTTTTAAGTTGTTCTCAAAGAGGTTGGTAGAACCTGTTCATTTGGTTATGGAAGAAAATAAAACCTTTCAAATCTGACAATTGTAAATTGTCAGTGTCAAATAATTCATTAGCGTCACAAGCGGGTCAAATTTTATCATCTATTGCCCTGAAAAACTAATATTCTGCACAGTATTTAAATGTGACAATTTATAATTATGCTATTGTTGTAATAGCACAAGATGCGTTAGACTTGGAATATATGATAAAGAGATTACATCGGTGCTAAGACAAATGGGGCCTTAGCATAAGTTTAGAGGAAACGGAGTATTTAGTAGTCAACTCGAAAGCACAATATGAAGTTTTAATAAATGAAGATGTCGCAGTAAGACAAGTAGAAAGGTTTAAATACCTCAGTGCTGCAATACAATCGATGGAAAAGGTTTGGGAACAGAAGAGATCAGAACTCGAATAGTACAAAGTACCTACTTAAAATCAATTTGATGGGACAATATATTCTCTAACAAAAACAAAAAAAGAATAGGTAAAGTAATGGTAGAGTCGGTGCTATATGTTATGGCAGTGAGGTATGGACTGTAACAGCGGAAATGAAACGAAGACTAAACACAGTTCAAATGGACGAAAAAGCGCAAAGGTATCGAGACGAGATAGAGTGACGAACGAGGAAATAAGACGCAGAATGGAGGCACCAGAATCGGTTGTGGACAGAATTGGAGAATGGAGGAGACGACGTGGCTTATGAAGATCTTTAAATGGTCGCCACCGGTTAAGAAAAAAAGAGATAGACCACGCAAACCGTGGAATGAGGGTATTCGGAGAGCCATGGAGGAACCTGGAAGAAGATCAAGCACAGAACAGGGAGGTTTGGAGACAGGGAACAGGAAGACGGCATTTAGCTGTATTGTAAACTAGCATAACTGAAACCGGTTGTAAACTTCATGTAACACCTTACAGCACTACGAACGAACGCCAATGGGAAATGTCAATGTCTAAAAATAACACTGCACGTGTAACTAACATCAACTAGTTAAAATAACTAGCGCCAAAATAATGACCACTCAAAAACGTTCGATTATTTCGAAAGGCACTGTATATCTCTACGCTCAAATTTGCCTGTTAATGGCGGCCAACAATCGTATGGCCACACTGTCTTGTATATAGTCACTGTATTACTTACCACTAGAGAAGAATATGAGGATTTTCTGATACTCCTCCTCTGCTAAAATTGACAGGTCATACTGTCTTTCCCTAATTAAATCTTGCTTATCTAACAACCACTGCTGGCTAAAATTGCAAAATTTGACAAATTACAAGCTTAGGTTTCGTCCCAGTAATGCTACTTACTGATGAGAGCTTTGCCAAAAGTTTCCTGCCATTATTTAATTATTTTGGTTTGACTAATATTAACATACCAAGTGGGTTCCTCCGGTTTCTAACCTCAATATTTATAAACAGCCGAAAGTCGTTGCTCCTGCGGCTATTGTGACGCCTCCGGGACCGGGCTACGTACAGCTCCTACCGGGATTTATCGATGGTAATGTCAGATATTAGGAAGTTTTAAAAAAATTAATTAATTTTTACATGCATAAGTTACAGAAATTAAATCAAATACTTAATTTATGTTCACTCTGGTCATACTAACGATTGCCAGTTATTCTTATAGGTATATTTTTAATTTTATAATTTTAATAAATTAAAATATATAGGTACATATAGTCTGTTTTTTTGCTTTATGATTCAGAGCAGGCTTTGCATTTGCATTTTTGTAACAGTGTAGGTAGTTAGTGACAAAGGAAAAAACACTAGTTATGTCAAAAACCATTAGAACTGTCAATGTGTTAACTTATAAGCACTATTATACCTAATAAGAGCTAAAATTACTGAACCATTGACATTAAATAAGGTATTGCTTTATTTTAAGTACGTTTATTTAAGCGTGATTGATATCTAAGAAACAGAAACGTCATAAAATTTCTAGAAATCTATCTTTTATGTACTAATGTAAAAATAAATATATTATTAATAATTTGCTGATGATTTTTGTTTGTAGAACTGTGTTGTACAAGTTATTATTTATGCTACACATATAACAGGCATTTCAAAATAAAGAGATAATACAAAATACTCTGGTAGAACCATTTTCAGAGATATAATTTACCAGAATTTATATGGATACACTTCAGAATAATCATCCAGAATCTGATTCAGAAGAGGAATAACTGTTTTTCAACCTTGCCTAAAAATGTCACTATTGATACACTTATGATAGCCCCTGTCATTATTGCCCGAGTCCAACAGTAAGTCACATCCTGGTAAAGTTTCATCCAAAAACATGAATATACATTTTTCACTATAATTTCGAAATTGTAAATATTTCCTTTAAAAGGCAATCCGCCGAAATGACATGACTCTTCTCACACAATTTTCTTCCATTCACAATTTTGTATTTATATCCCATATTTGTTAATGTGTAGTATAATTTTAAACGACTCCCAGTATAATTCAGTTCCTCCCTTGCACACAGCAATAAATTATCGAAAGTAAAAAATTCCAAATTTTCTTCTTAATATCTTCCCCGAAACTCTGTTCCTCCCAAGTTAGAAATTCCTTTTCTTTATTCATATTATCATTCGGTTATTGCTGGAGTTGTAATTTTGCTTCGTTTCGATTTCTGTGTTGCATTCGAAATCTAGCATTATAAGAAATTGTTAGAAATGTTATATCTGTTTAATTCTTAATACTTACATCGAAGGTTTGACCAATTCTTCCAAAGATGGCTGTTTTACTTAAGTTACCATTGATATCTTTTATATTAGTAGAACGGCGTTTTATAGCCTCTTTGGTTTTACTATTACCTAATACTGCTTTTTCGTGGCATTTTATTAAGATTTGCTGAAGTGTCAACTTGACAATCCTGGCGACCTGGATTTTGACATTAGTTATATTTTGTAAGTAAACTGTTGTACACTGCTAAAATAAGTTAAATGCAAAGCCTGCTCTGAATCATAAAGCAAAAAAATAGACTATAAAAAGATAGAAAATCAATTAAACCGGTTGCCTAAAATTGTAGTGAACATCAAGCATAAGTGTGCTAGACACTAATGGATATTTTACCAAGAGAAAACAAGATGGTACCATCGGCTGCATAGAAAACTGGTACAGCAAAGAAATCTATTTACCCGAATATTTGGAAATTTTGTTGGTGGCACTGTAAGTCTCTGTCAAATTCGAGGTTAGCAGGTTAGGTTTAGCGTCAGTTTTTTCACAAACTATTCGGGTAAATAGAAGTTTTGCTGTACCAGTTTTCTATGCAGCCGATGGTACATGTATCACCATTGTACTTGTTACTTAAGTATCAAAATAATTATAGCATTTTCCATTTCAGTTACTTGTCAGGTGATTTGTATATTTTACGAGTTTGCCTGTATATAGGTTCTGTTTCAGTCATATTTTACCGTATCACCCTTCAACTAATTGCATCTAAGATTCTAAAGTTGACACGCACGTAGCTTTTGGTTTCCTAAAAGGTTCAGCGTACCGCTCTAAACTCTACGCCGTCATAGTTGCAGCTGGCTGTTGGAGTGTTTTGTTTGCAGTAAATTTAAAAGGAGGCCCTGCGAGTGCGACAAAAAGGTATTCGTTCCATCGCATTCTTTCGTATTCAGGCTGCCGTTGCCACGCGAGACTTAACGCGTTCTTATTGGCTACATCTGCAGGTCGCGGACAGCGCGTTTGAGCGCAAAGCTCCGCTTAGCGTCTGTTTTTAATTATTCAGTCTGGGCCCGCCAGCTAGTACAGTCGTTATAGGGCAAGTTTGTCGCCCCCTGCGCTTCGGGCGTGTGGTTCGGGACCCATTTTCCCGAGTGTGCTATATAACGGCCTCGTAGATTTTTGCTATCGCCAAGGGGGCGTTACACATTTTCCCGAGTAATTAGGGGACTCATTGGACGTCGCAGGTTTCCACCCACACCACATCGAACGACAGCTGTAGCGATACTCGCCGTCCGCCTGCTGCAAATAAAGCTTACGCATCCAGGCCAAGCCGTAAAATCAAGGTATTGTGCGCTCCTCTATTTGTACACTAATCGTTCTTGTGATGCCGCCAGTTGGTCAGTTTGTGTAACTAAATAAACATACTTGCTATTAACGTTTAATCAAGGCATTGTGTGCCCATTTCTGCATTTAATGTTTGTGCTACTAAATTAAATATACTTGCTATTAGCGTTTATTAAAGGCATTGTGTGCCCATTTCTGCATTTAACGTTTGTGCTATTAAATCAAACATACTTGCTGTTAACGTTTAATCAAGGCATTGCGTGCCCATTTCTGAATTGAACCTTTGTGTTATAGTATTCCAACCAAAAATTGGAAAGCTATTTAAAATCCAGCACACCATGAAAAGTGTAAGTCATATCTAAGATTGTTTCATACAATCAGTAAATAATATTCTAATGTCAATCAGCTTTCAAGTAATGACAGTTCATCTTCAAATTGTACATGTAACTGTTTTGTTTAAGGCATTGTAACATTGTGCATGATTTAAGTAGGTACTAGTAGAGTTTTTAAAACCGTACAGCAGCATAGAAAATTTTGAAAACCGTATATATCTTCCAAACTTTCCAATGCATCTGTCAAATTTGAAGATTATTATCGAAGTGTCACTGAATGACAATCAAACAGTAATTTTATGAATTAAATTACGAAGTGACCTAGTGTTTTCAATGCTGGCCTGATTTTAAATAGCTTTCCAATTTCTGGTTGGAATACTATACTAAATCAAACGTACTTGCTAATAGCGCTACTTAAAGCATTATGCGCTCATTTATAAATTTACCTGTACAAATTTAAGTGTTATTGTTAGATAAGGCGCCCCAGCTGAGCTTTATTTCTTTTTAGGGTAAGCCCTTGTACCACTGTGAGTGTATTATGTACGCTGACCCGTCGGCACTACTGTAACTTTCGGCCATGGATTTGGTCTTAATAGATTTGTTTACTGTATTTGACTTATGATTATCCCTTGTATCTGTGCATGCTTGTTTACAGGGTGACTTAGTCACTGTGTCAAGATTTATGTAAGGTGCAACCTGAGTGTTTAAGCGTTGCAGGTAAGTCGGTTGCGGTCGTCGCTGCAGTGCTGAAGTTCATGAGGCTTCTATTATATTCGACTCTCGTTGATCTTCAGATTTCGCCAAGGTGATAAGTTAGAAAATAGGCTCATTTGATTTTCCCGGTTTTACTCTGGGTCTATCTTTGTATTTTCGTTTTTGTCAATGAAACCGGGTAGCGCCTTATTTAATTTTATTGTTGTTTACCGCCCCTCTGTTGGTTGCCTGTAGGTAATCTCGTTAGGACCCTCCCTCGCTCCACTGATGTTTAGCCGGCATTATCTTGTTGCGGGTTGGGTAGCGGCCCTAAGTGAGCCTTTGTTTCGATTGTGTAAAATATCGTCCGCGGGCCGTTTAGTTTTTGTATGAGCCGGCGCGGTGTCGTAAAACCCGTTTTAGACCGTAACATACTCTTGTGGCAAATAGTATTTGAACCTTTTCCAACTCATGGAATTGTCATGTTCTATATAATTTTAGGCAACCTGTATAATAGTTTAGGGATAGACATTTATTAGACATATTACAAAATGTGCCCTGTATATCACTTCATCTTTAAATTCTATCAAAAATGTTAAGCCTACACGACATATAATAACCTATTACCATATATTTAAGGGCACGGTATCTAGATATGAGTAGTCGGTGTCAAAGTAACTAGATACTTTCAAAGTAACTTAAATACTTTTACAGTAACTAGATACTTTAAAAGTAACTTGGTTACAATATCTAGATACTGTTTAAACACTACTAAATTACTTTTGCAAAAAGGTATGTTCTCATACTCAGGAAAGTAACTGTAGAGCAACTAAATACCTTTTAGAAGTATCTTTTACAGCTCTGATTTAGGTAAGTAACGGGTACACATATTACACATATACTTACCCATTGACAACCTCACACGAAATTAATCCTAAAGTCTAGAATAGAATACGAGCCAACCTTAGTTTGAACTCATTCAGGGTGCAATTGAACAGATCACAGAATAGCTGATGCATATTACAATAATTGAAATAACTTTTAACTCGTTGAGCTTTTACGAGTCGAGTGTTTTGGACAGTTCTGGAACCACCCTGATCACTTGATCTTTAATTCAAAATTGAGGATACCATCACCAACATTGCTCATACCAAAGTCTTCCCCGTTTACAATTGCACAATAATATTTTTGTTAATTTTATAAATAAATTAAATAAATATTATAGAATTTTCTACTGCCAAAAGCAACGTATTTTCGTGCTGTAGACATTTGGCGTATGGATCCTGTACTTTTTACGGATGAATCCATTTTTTCGCGCGCAAGGACCTTCAATGCATACAACTGCTATATTTGGGCGATGAAAACTCATGCTTTCGGGGTTTCAACATAGGTTCAGCGTGAATTTATGGATTGGTGTTTTTAGAAATTATTTGGTAACAGCACTCATAATGACAAAGTTTCGTCATATTTAAGTTGTTTCTGCAGATTGGACATTTGAAATTCCGAATTGTTCGAACGGACAAATCTAAGGTACCTTTTTAACCGAAGACCTACCAGAATTACTGGAAGATTCCTCCCGGGCAGTACAAAGTTCCCCTCCGGAAATATTACCACTTCATATTCATGTTTTTTTTATCTATAAAAGAATGGGTGGATGGCAAGGGAATTGGTAAAAATCCCCCCCAGACGTTTCATTTTCCTCTCCGGAGTAATCAGTCTGAATTCAACACTGATACTCAGTCTACTTGATTGCATTTCATGGGCGATTGGTTGCTACTCCGATGTGAAAAAAGTTATAACTTTAATTTTTTTACTGCATTTCACAATAAAGGAGGTATTGAATTCACCCCAAAAATTCGAAATTGAGTTTTCAACAGATCTTTATGTTTTCGAGTCCCTTGAATCCAACAAACAGGTTTTTGTTCATTGGGCTGTCTGTCTGGGTGTAAACAGAATATCTCAAAAACGAAGAGGTATGACGTTGAAATTTCATATATACGTTTTGTGTCACAATGCCAATGACATCCATAACGGAACAAATGTGTATTTTGGTTAGTTGGGTAGATGACGCAATATTACAAAAGTAACTATGGATGTTTATTTGGCTATGTCGCTGCAAACAAACTAAGAATACAAATTCAAGAGCTGAATCAAAGCAATAGCTATTCGAATTAACAAATATTTAAACAAAGGTAGAGTTCTGTGTACTGTGACGTCAAAAATCGATATTCTTGTTTGCCCTGCGTGTTAGAGGTTGTACATTTTCTCACCCCGACTCGACGTGGTGGCCCCCACACTAGCCCGTTACAGAATCCCGTAGGGGCAGGAATTTTTCCACATCCTTGTGATTTGAACCGGGCTTGGTGAGACCATTCACAGTTGGGCAGCAAATTAACTGTGCTCTACTCAGAACCACAGACCTAAGAGATAGAATAACAAGGTCCACACATCACCAAAACACACACCTAACACACAATGTTGCTACGCAAGCACGAAAGGGGTGCTCCAACTTTTTAACTCGCAATTTGGGGCAAATTGAGTACTACACAGCCAGATGCTAGCATACAAAGCACCAGCCTTTACACCGCTAAGGTAACAAGAGGTTAACGATAATACTTACATACAAGACTGAAGCTGTGGTAGTTGCCAAAGAGGAAGTGCAGGTTAATATTACTCTATATAATCAGAAAATTAAACAAAGAATTTTAAATATTTAGGAATACCTAACTCTGATTGCACGAAACAGTTTGGAACCTGAAATTATTAGCAGAATTGCAGAATATTTAACACAAATCAACTTTATCAAGCCTTAAATGAAATATTTATAAAAAAAATGAAATAACCACGGAGACTATGTTAAAGATATACAATTAGTGTGCACGTTCCAGTTTTGATATATGGATGCGAAGCCTGGACTATGAATGATGCCGCGAGAATTAAAAAAATCAAGCGTCTGAGATGCGATATTTGAGAGCAATAGCAGGAGTGGCTAGACGAGACCATATTTGTTACAAGTGTACGTGAACATTTAAGTGTAGTGTCAGTGCAAGAAAAAATTGAGCAAAGATAGTTGAAGTGGATGGGACATATGGTTAGAATTGACAACAGTGTGAAATGTCGTATGTTCATTAAAAAAGCATGTGGAAATTCAATCGTATGTCTTCCGTTAGTTTTGACACAGACTGACGCAAAACCTAACCTGCTAACCTCGAATTTGACATAGACTTACAGTGCCACCAACATATTATTCATACGTTTGAATTTCCACAGCCTTGATTGCATACAGATTATGTATGTATGCATGTTTTTAAATCATCATAGTTGGCTTTTCAGTCCTAGCGGACTATAGCCTGCTTCTTCAAAGCTTCCGAAATCCTAATAGGGATTATAAGAGAGGTGGATTGGTCCTCCCTTCCCAATAGATGAGGACGGATTATGTATGTATGCATATCTTTTAAATATTTTTTTAAATTTACGTAAAGTAGGTTATGACTTACGCAAAATTAATAGCAATCGAACAAGAAATGCAAATCAAATTCCGCTTTGCTCTAAAAATTCCTCATGACCGAATTATCACAATAATAAACTTACTAAAACAAGTAAAAACTGTTTCTTTAAGGGAAGAATTATATTTTAATAGGCAGTTATGAGTAAAACGTATAATAATCAGTAAAGCAACTCATTTTCAATGATTTTATTGTATTCGGGTAAAAGGTTGAAAATAATTTTAAAAATGTGGTAATTTAAAGAAAATTTTGTTGTCCGACAAACATCTTGTACCTACAGTCGGTCTAGAATAATAATTTATTTTCTAAATAGTTTTATTTCTGAATATTACCCTTGTTTATTCGAGTGGTAACTACCTATACGGTTATTTATGCGGTGCTGAATAATAATGTTGGAATGTTTCAGTTTAAAAACAAGTTGTGGAAAATAGTAAACTAGAGTCCCTGTATATAGTTATATAAGAGTCGGGCAAACACAAATGTCAGCCGCCATTAGTGTTCCAAAAATAAATGATGCGTTCAAGGCCGGAGTTGTTTTCCTTAGTATGTGTCACTTTGATGAATTTAATTACTTGTCAGTTTGACATTGTCAATAAATGGTAAACTTAATGCATTTAGGAAAACTACACTGGTAGGTATATCTACCGTTTACCGATTGGTGGTCAGCTGATTTTGCAGTAGATAGATCGGATTGAGTAATTTACGAGCGGTTTTTTGGTGGTGTAGTAAACATATAACCTCTAAAAACGTGTCTTGACGTTGAATCGAACAATATTACGTACGTAATTTAATTGTCATTGCCATAGCCACCCTTCAAATTTCCATTTTAGATTACTGCGCATGCGCAGTGGATCGTAGCCAATCAAAAATTGAACCGCGTTTGCCCGACTCTTATCTTACTATATACAGGGACTCTATAGTAAACGAAAGCTATTAAAGGATCAAGTCTATTGTGTTAATGACAACTGATTACCTGACATTTACTTGCTATTTGTACGGCCATCTCTTGCAATGACAGTTGTGTAACAGTGAGAACGTCAAAATAAATTGGCTGTGGTTCCATCTCTACAAATTCTCGTCCCTTTAATACTTTAAACGAGCCTGAAAGGATGTATGATCCATTCTGTATGGCATATTGGACTTTTCTTAATTTTTCAACTTTTCTATAAGTCAAAACTGGTTGTTATCTTTACAAAACCTTTCATATAACTTTGGGATGGTTGTAACTCACTGAGAAGTTACAACAAAAATTGTAAATTTGTATGTAATAATCGAGATTGAAAGCAATGTTTCAGTTGTTATCGAAAATATGAATTCATTTTATCGAATGAAATAAACAGAACGAAGACTTCAAGTCACGAATATAAATTATACACCATCACCATTCAAGGTTTATGTACATGATACATAAAAACTGAGTTATCAAATAACAGAAACAGAAACTTATCTACCATAATAAATTATTTATTAATTCTAAATCAGTTCTGCTTACAAAACTAAATAAAAAAATTATTTAAAAATATGTAACCATTGGCGTATTTTCCGATCCTAAGTATACCCAACATCACAGCTGTAAAAGCACAAACGAGTGGCAAATATTTACTGAATACCACTTAATTTCGCTTTCACATAGTAATCATTCTGGCTCAGGTCCTTAACAAAATCCCAGGTTTCTTCAAAATTTTCATGAAAAGTTTTAGCCACATGGCCGTTGCTAGTAAAAACAGTATTTTCATAGTTCCCCTGTATGCCACTACTGGACCAGTTTAACGAACCAAGGTAAACAAAACCTTTCCCATCGTGATAGTCCTTCACCATGTATTTGTAATGCATAATGCTGCAGAGGTCTGGGTCAGGGCATACGTAATACGCGATTTCGATACCTGAAAGTGTGATTTTTAAGCTAGATAAAATAAGAAACGCAGACAACTCACCAGCGTTGTGCAAGTCCCGGAAATCTTTCGTCCTGTTATATTCGTAATCCAGAATTATCCTTATGGCTACGTTACGTTTTCTGGCTTCGACTAACGCATCTGTTATGACTTTCACACTTATCAACATCATAGCAATATCGATGGACTTGTTAGAGGTACGGATAAAATACAAAATGGATTCGTACAGCTCTGTGCGGGCAAAACCATTGCTTGGCTGCGTCGCGTTGGGTTTCGGCCATCCTGCTGGGGCTCGGTTTCTGGCATACGTAATCACACAGTTGTGTCGTTCGTAGAACAACTTTGTGTTCTGCAAGTTTTCCTCTAGTTTGGACCATATTTTAAAAAATCTGTACCATGAGTACATAGGCAAAAGTGTAAAAACTGCAGCACACAGGAGCTTCCACTTGCTTACACCATCGAACATATTTATCACCAATTAGCAGGAAAAGTAATAAATAATTTTGTGAAAAGTGAAACAGAATTTAAATAGGGAGAAATGAGGTTATAAATAAAAGATACGATACTGTTTATTTCTTATACTGGGTGTAACTTATACTACAACTTCTTTTCTCCTCTGATTTGATGGGTTTCCTTGTGTCTTTTTAACTTGTTATACAGATTGTGGCAGGCAACTAGGACCATAGCAAAAGCAAGAGGACTTTACACATGGCCGTAATTGTATTTAAAAAATTAAAAAATCGAATATATTGTACATACATACATAATCTGTAACCCCTTATACCGTTACAGTGTCGGGGTGCCGGGCGCACCGAGCCGCTTACATACATAATCTGTAACCCCTTATACCGTTACAGTGTTTAAATCAAATTCTGACTGATCAAAAATAAATAAATAATTGTATCAATGGGTTCAAGATTATAGTGTTTTGCCCTTTATAGTAATACGCATATCTGCAAGTAAACTAAGTTATGGCTAGCCATTTTTCGGTAGGCATGAAACTCAAAATCTGCAAGTTAGGTTCCCCCATATGTTCATAATTAAAAATCCCCGTGTTACGCCACTGGGCTGTGAAATCTAGAAGTAGCAACGCGCAAACTCTTACTGCGCTGTCAAATTTAATCCATCAACAAATAGATTTAATGTGCGATTCGTTTTTGCGTAAATTACAGTGAATTCCGATGCAAATCTATGAACAAATTATCAGGTATTTATTCAATTTATGGTAAGTTTGCGGGCTAATCTCTCTTTTGTTTCAGTTACGTAAAAACCGACGCTTGGGCAAATTTCAGATGTTATCCGCTCCACTAACCTCACAATTCTTATTTGGTTAATTATTGGGAAAATAATTTATCTGGAGACTAGGATCTGCCTGCTGCTTACTCGAAATGGTAACGTTTCGCTGGTACATAAATTTCCGGCTCCTCAAGCTATCAATAACGTTTTTACGATACCTTACAATTTTTAGGTGGTCGAACGTTGATTACGGACGAAGCCCCAAGCTGGATCTTCTCTGGAAGTCTCTGCCTGCGATGTAGTTGATGTTGGCCTTGTTGCTGCAGCTCCCCACGATGCCTCGCAGTCGTCAGCTCTGGATTTGGACTCCTCGTTTATTCGCAGTCGCTTTTCGGAAATTGGAGCTGGTCACGACTCGCTTTCGGAAACTGGCTGAGGTGAAATTATTTTTTATCGTGGAAAACGTTGCCCACACGTTCACTGATACTCCAAATTTTGCTTAACACGAGGTGTAATTATTTTTATTTATATTAATTGTAAATAGCTTAAAATGCACTTTTAATGGAGACACAAAATTAACAGGTTTGCAGATAATTTATTTCAATTGTTTATTTCCCAGTTCGTTATAAACAAAAACACATCAGAAATACAAAAAACGGAAATTGAACTGATTCAAATTAAGTACTGTTACAATTAAAATGCTTAAAACTAATTACTTTCACAATAAAATCCTATTTATTAAAATTGTCCTTTCAATCTTGTAATTATTGTCTTTTAATGTCACATTGCACAATTTAACTGTCCTTTCACTTAATTGTTGCACTGACTAGTGGTTCATTTCGCGCGCTTCCTTTCTACCTACTTGCAGTTCACTTAAGTGTCTACTTTTCTTCCACTTCCAAATCCTGGTGTAAATTTCACCAAATTTTGCATGTCGTTGATACATGTTATAATTTGCATTTAGATCTGTTATTGTGCTCTTTTGCACTGTATTTGGAACATTCTGTCCTTTTTACCTGTATTTAAAAAGTTCATAGAACTGTACTTATTTAATTAGACTGACATGTAAATTTATTTAACCCGCATGTAATAAACCCTTTTGGTGATAGATTTGTTGAATATTGATTGGCTTTACTTTGCACCAACCTCTTAATTTATGCTAATTGATATTTCGGTGACTCTAATTTACAAATTGAGCTCTGCCTTATGGCCATATATTCTAAAGTAAATCTATTTTATATCGGCAGTTGCCTGCTTACCCCAGCTCTGTGCTTTATTGACTTGCTTTAATTATCTAAGCTGCAAACAGAGTTGATTAACGGGCTAAATACCATCTCAATATACCTTGAATTTATAATGGTCCTAACGACCTAGCGCTATCGCACATTGATTGTTCGTTTCTTAAACACCACGACGGCCACATGCATATTCTCCTTGCTTTTGCAATGGTTCTAGTTTCCTGCCGCAATCTGTAGAATTATCTCATGACTGTTTTCTATCTCCTCGATCTTCGTTTACTACATCAAATTGTATGCATTTTTCTTTTTGCTTCTTTAAAAAGTTCTTGTGTTTTCATGTATTCTTCCTTCAACATATTTTCTTGCCTTTTTTCTATCTTTCAATGCTATCTCACATTGTAAATCAAACTAACCTTTCTGATTAACATTTGCATTGTCTCCTGTTTTTTCAAATCGATATTTTTTGCATTTCTCTTTTAACTAGTAGTACCTACTTGCGTTTTTATTGTATCTTCGCTTTTTAATATTTCTACATTCCATTTCCTTCACATTTTGGTTTTAGACTTATACAGATTGTTTGCAGCTACTAGATACACCACACGCGGTAACTAAATAAGAGACGGTTTAACATTTTAAATGGTTGTTAAGCAACAAACTGTCTCTGCATGTAGTTACCGTATGTACCGAATACCTGCAGACAATCTGTATATTGCTGTGTTTAAGGTTTTACTTGATTATCAATTATACTTAAGCCGTAGGTCACTAATACTTGTCATAATATAATAGACTGATACTTAATAAAAACTTAATCTCAGGGTTCGTTTACATTTTTTAATGAACCTGCATCCTACCATTGTTTGCCCATGTGTTAGAATTAACTACGTTGATCCTACTCTTACCTCAGGTTACTGTCATATTTTAAAGTTAATACAATACGATTTATCTGAATACACTAAATTAAACTACAACTACAAGTAGGGGCAAAACATTAATGGTCGTTATGTTGAATCTTATTTTTAATCAACAAATCAAATTAGCTTGGTTTTAACTTTTAGTAAAACACACTCCTCAGAAATTAGCTGTTAGGTACCTGTTGTTCCTGACGCTTAGAAATTAACAAAACAATTATTACATACACAATTTTACAAGAATTATACAAATTTTAGCAATAAAATTCATTTTTTTAAATTAAACATGTCTGAGCTCCACCTTTTTACGTCGTTTCTGTAAAGAAATGAACTTTAACGCACTCACGATTCGATACGACACTGCTTTCTGTGTTGCGGCTACTTTCAACAAAATTTACGCTTCCTAGCGAATCTCCAATTCTTTTGAACTGCTTTCAGATGGCTCGGTGGGCTAACTTCGGTTCTGATGCCCTACTGTTGACCTTGGCTGCTTAGTAAATGGCTTAGATTGCTTTCTTATTTAATCAGTTCGACGACTTGTTCAAACATAGTTTTAATTTGCTTTCCCACGATTCTATGACACTCCACAGTGCATGGTAATTAACAATGCGACACTCTAAGTTAATACTTTTACAGTAGGGTTGAATTGCGTCCTTGAGTCATACAGTACTTCTCGTAGTAGATGGAGTTGCATAAAAGCAGGAAGGTGTGAAGTCAAAAAAGGTGCGAACAATAAGATATAAAGTCAATAGGAACGGTTCAGATAAAGGTACAGCTGATAAGTACCAACATCTCCGACCAGTAGACGTGGAAATTGACGACTGGAGCTAACTGAAATAAGTGAAGTAAATATCTCAACGCACCGACTACTATAGTAGGCCGAAGAAAGTGTTAAGACAGTACGTAGTATTACTTGGTAAGGTCAGAAGGTTACAAGGAATTTGTACTGAAACAATTCAAAAATTATATTTGGAAATAATTGGCTTAAAAATAATTAGGTACTGTAAGGAAAATACTGTGTCGAGTTACTTAAGTAGAGGTAACACAAAGGAAAGGCCGCCGTGATGACTAGGCCCCGGTGCCAATAACACGATAATGAATATGCAAAAAATAGAGATGTTCAAAACTATAAATACAAATACGAGCCAAACGAACAAGAAGCTAGACGAGCTTATACTGAAAATGAAACAGATAAAAGAGAAAAATTCGAATCTAAAAATCCAAGTGGAGTAGCAAAATAAGAGAATAGAAGCACTGAAAGGAGAAATAAGAGGGAAAAACCTCATAGTGAAAAGGGATCAGCGATGACGGTAATGAGGAGAAAGAGGAAACCAAGGAAAAAATATGCGGAATAATAGAAAAGATAGGAATAGCCCTGGATAGAAATACTGAAGTAGATGAAATAAAACTATGAAAATTCACCAATGGAAGGCAAGGCCAATATTAGTAAAACTGACAAAAGAATATACAAATAATAATAATAATAATATATTTATTGATGCAGTTTATCTGTACAAAGGTATTTACACATATCAATCTCCTCAATCCATCGGTTTACACAAAATTAATTTAAAAAAATTCACTTACATGATAGAGTGGGTTCTCGATCAGTATTTGTTTAATCATAGTTTTGAATTTAGTTGAGGGCATGCTCGTTATATTATAAGAAATAGTATTAAAGAATTTGATTGCTCAATAATTAGGTCCGTTATGTGATTTGGACAGTCTATAAAAATCACTCTAAAAGTTATCTTTGTGCCTCGTATCATAGGTCAAAGAAGAAGATGCTAAGAAATGCAAAAAAAACCTGAAGGGATCAGATATATGTATAGAAGAAGATTACACGAAAAAAGTGCAAGAAGGAGAAAATTAATACCACAATTGAAAGAAACTTGAAAAAAGGACATATAGCATATCTAATTTACAATAAACTAAAAATCACCAACAAGGCATACGCATCAAATGAGACACAAAAAGAAAGCCAGGATATAATCACAGAGAATCAAAACATAAGCAAGAGAGATAACCGGAAGGACAAAGCTTTGAGGAAAAAATATGAAAAAGACACGAACTACTAGGAAAAAACTAATAAAAGAAGATAAGAAAACATAGCAAAGAAATGGAACACGAAACGGATCACGAATAAATACAATAACGCAAAAGAGACAAGGATAAAGAGAAGTGAGAGTAATAAAAGAAAAAGCCCGAAGAGGAAAAGAAACATAATAAGAATGGAAACCTGGAACATTAGAGGATTAAACGATAAAGAGAATGAGATAATCGAAGAAATGAAAAATCAAAAACTGGACTACCTATAAATAACAGAAACTAAAAAGAAGAGTAAAGGGGTACAAGGATTAAGAGAAGGATACATGCTATTTTGGTCAGGAGTGGAAAGTACGGAGTGGGTAGCAGGAGGAGTAGGATTGATAGTAAGTCGAAATAAAATAAAAAATATAAAGAAAAAAATACATAAATGAAAGACTGTTAACATTAGAAATATATGGGAAGGAGAAACAAGTACTTTAATAATAGTGCATGGCCATAATAACGTGAAAGAAGAAGAAAAAGAGTTCTACCAAATGCTACAATAAGAAATAGATAATGGAGCGGGAAATACTATAATTTTGGGAGACATGAATGGAAGAGTAGGCAACTACAATAAAAACATCCAAAGGTATATGGAACCAAATGGGGAAACAACAGTAAACAATAATGGTGAACGTTTGATAGACTTATTTGTGAGTAACGACTTAACACTGATAAACACAATATTCAAACATAAGGACATATATAAATTTACTAAAGAAGTAAAATCAAGAGGCGAAAAATCCATAAGAGACTATTTCATAGTAAGTAAAGAATATAGGAAAGTGATTAAAGATGCAAAAGTACAGAAATATGCAGAAATTGGAAGCGACCATTACTTGGCACAGATGGAAGTTATAAAGAAAAAAGAAGAAACAAAACAAACCAAACGGAAAATAATAATAAATGGAAAAATTAAAAGTTACAGACTAAAAGACGAAGAAACCAAGAAGGCATACCAAAATAAACTACAAAATACATTAAAAAGGGAGGAAACCGAAAAGATAAAAGGAATAGAAAACAAATGAAAATACTGCAAAGAAAATATGATCCTAGCCGCAAAAGAAACAACCAAAACACCTAACAAATACAACAAAAAGAGTAAATGGTGGACCCTAGAAATACAACAGAAAATAAAAGACAAGAAACGAAAATGGAGAAAACGTTTAAGGTCACAACGGGATGAAGACCGATTCATGTAAAATAAGTAATAGAGAAGTTAAGCACACAGTGAAAGAAGCAAAGAAACAATCATGGACAGATTTTGGGGAAAAATGAAGGAACAGTATTCGGAAAACCAGAAGCTATTCTATGGTACACTAAAACAGATCAGACGAAAGAAAACACCGAGACTAGCTAATATAAAAGACAAAAATGGTAATATATTAACAGATGAGAAGGACATTATGGATAGATGGAAACAATACTTTGAGAAACTAACAGAAACAAGCATTGAAGAACAAGAACGAGAAACACTACAAGTAAGAACCAATGAAAAAATGACATACAACCTATAACAGAAGAGATTATGCAAGCTATCAACAAATTAAAAATAGGGAAAGCAGCGGGAGAAGATGATATTACAACAGAAATGCTAAAATACATGAAAGAAGAAGCAAGAACGGTGTTCAAAGACCTGTTAAATAAATCATTAGAACAAAAGAAATACCACTAGAATGAAACATCGGCATAATACTACCGCTGTACAAAAAAGGAGATGTAAGAGAATGTAGTACGAATTATGGAGGTACCTATTACCCTCTCAAGTATATCAAGCAAAGTATTTATGAGAATAATTGAAAACAAACTGAGAGATAAAATAGAAAATACAATAGGAGAAGCACAACACGAGTTTAGAAGAGGAAGACACACGTGAAACTTAATATTCATATTAAGACTTCTTCTTCTTCTTTTCTAATCCTTGCTGCCTTTCGGCGTCGGATTCATATTAAGACAAATAGGGGAAAAACTAGTAAGGAAAGGAAAGGACATACATATGATGTTTATAGACCTGCAGAAGGCTTTCGAAATGATAAAAAGAAATGATGTATTGGTAGGCCTAAACAATCAACAACGAATCAAAAGAATTCACAACAAAGATAGGTTTGCAACAAGGATGCGTGCTTAGCCCACTACTATTCTCAATTGTAATAGATAAAGTCATCAGGAAATGCAAAGAAAACTAGAAAATGCAAACAATTCAACTCCAAGAAATCTTATTAACGGATGATATGGTGTTAGTAGCAGAATCAGAGGAAATTCTACAACATAATCTAAACGAATACCAAAAAGGCATACAACAAATAAACATGGAAATAAATACAAGTAAGACAAAGACGATGAGAATATCTAAGGAAGAAAAGAAACATAAGATAGAAATAAACGGACAAACACTAGAACAAGTTACAAGTTATAACTATTTAGGAACAATAATAGAAAACAACGGAAAAACAGAAAAAGAAATATCAGAGCGAATAGGAAAAGTAGGGAGACTATACAGAGAGGATAAGATAAGAAACTCAGCAATAGTGGAAGAGTTGAAGGTAAACCCCATAGAGAAAATAATAGAAGACAACTGAGTTGGTTGGGGCACCTACATAGAATGAAAGATGGTAGAATAGTAAAGCAAGTATACGAAGCGAGAACCCAAGGAAGAAACAAAGTGGGATGTCTAAGAACAAGGATGGGAAGAACAAGTCAGACTAGTGGCGGAGAATCGAGGAATAAGTTGGGGCGAAGTAAGAACAACGGCAAATGACATGAAGATATGGAAAAGAAAAATCAAGGACTCATAAGAACGAAGCAAAATACGTAATCCAATCAAATAATAATAGTTTGTATACAAAGGCACTGAAGTTTAACTTTTCATCACAAATGTGGATTTAATTGCCAAGGCCCGTTAGAATAAGTCGCTATGAAATGACGTCATTTGGGTGCTAGAATGGAGTTATTTTAAACGCAAAATAGAAAACATTTTTATTTTTTAATTTATAAAATGGTATAAAGCGGCAAAATAGAAAAAACTAGCAGTCCAGTGAGACAAATGTCTCATTTAATAAAACAAAAAAAACCGTTTTGCAAATAGAACGCGTATTCACCATACGTACGTCTATGACGTCATTGTTAGTAGCAAACTACCAGTCGCATTCGCCTTGATAAAATTTGCCTAGAATCTAACCTAAAAAGTTAGGATTATAATTAAGATAATAATTAGTGTTAGAGACTGAAATTCGGTTCCTGACCTGACATGACCATTCCAAACATAACTTTAATAACTTTTTTCTCTACCTCTTACGGTTTGGCTGCTGAAACAGCGTCCCAGACAGACAAAACAGCGTCCCTGACAGACACGTCTATTAGATAAAGGATAGTATAAAACACTCGTTGCAGAAAGTCCTTCAAGCACTCATTTGTTGCTCAACTCGCCGCTATGCGGCTCGTTTCGGAATTTCAAATTCGTGCTTGAATAGATGCCTTCTGTAACTTGTATTTTAATATACCTACTATTATGCAAAAGTATACAGTTTCTATTATTTGTGAAAGAAATTGGCATTACGAGTAATATTGATGGTTAGCGATCATTCATTATTTTGTTTTCGACTTAATTTTTTGTAACTTATTAAATAGTAATGGATGTTAAAAATTATTTTTGGAGATTGCTCATTATTTCTTGTACTTTTTTACTAGGTTTGGTACTGATTTAACATTTCTGGTGATAAAAGTACATTTTTTAGTGTTAAAAGAAGATTTTTGGTGCTCGGCATAGATATTCCAGGAAATAGCATTCTTGCGCTTATATACTATTTTTGGTGCCAAAGTGTATTATTTTGATGGCCAATAATTAGAATTGCCACAAAAAGTTGGGGCTTATTTAAATTATTCCCATTAACAAATAGGTAAATCAAATTTTGAGTTTTATATTTACTACGTTACCTATAATAATAATAATGGTGAGGCACTAACAACCCATGAATTAGCTTGGCCTGCAAGGCGGAAGGTCAGAGCTTCCGTATCCTCTACTATTCCCAAATCCCAAAAAGTGCAAAAAAAAGTATCGCATGAGCAAAATAGTATATTATGGCATTAGAGTAGAGTAGAAGTAACTAGTCTGCAGGCATCCTGTGAGGCAGGGTGCGGCAGAGCAGAGCTATGCAAGTATTCAGCCGACGTCTAACCCCGAGTGTCAGCTCGAAATAACTTTAAAGTAATCATTCAAAATTTCTACGACGAGAAAACACCGGGGTTATATGGCCATATAGTTACGGGGTGGTTTCCTAGAATAAAGACATCAGTACCAGCAGTGAACGCTTCAACATATACTTGAATAAGCACTTTAACATACTGGTTTCTACGTTAGGCTGTGTAATTAATATAAGTAAACGCAAATCCGGCGGAGATGAGTACCGGGGCGGGCCGTGAACCACAGCGCCGGGGCTCGTAACATACAAAAGACGCGGAATGGATTCCGATAAAAGTGTATTAACACGGCTAAAACCTGCTACCGGTGAGTGCAATGATCTTACTATATTGCTACTAAAGCTCACGATTCTATAATATAATAATTTGCAGGGAAGGAGCGACCAAGTCTGAATTGCGTCAGGAAAGCCGAGGTAAATTTGTTTTTAACACTAACTATCGATGAGCTGCAGTGCAGCGGGCTCTAAATGTTGCCTAAAAGTGAGCTACAAACATAAAGTAACGAGCATAACCTGCTCTCGTATCAGCTGCGTACAACGATTCGCCTGGATGGAACGTACATGCACGCGAGGGGACGATTCATATAACCTAAGTGCCCTAACAGAATTTGTGCGGGGAATTCGCCTAATTTAACGACAATGTATGCGGCGTGACACTTGGCATTCATAAAATAGCTAGGCGAGTGGTTTGGTTACAGTAATACACATCCAAATATACATATTCTTGCAGCCGAACACCTGGAGAACTAACGGCGGAGCCACGGCGTCGACCTCCAGTGACAGCTTGTGCGACGTAGATGGCTTCACGCTAGCGCCGCAAAGACCGCAACGAAATCTGCAGGTAGGCAAGGGGGTGGCCTCGGATTCTCTAACAGAGTCCTTGGCGAGTGGTTAGTGGAATCCAGATGCAGGCCATCAAACTGCAGGAGTACATGGAGTGGTTTCCATCAAAATTGGAGCTTCGGCGAGAATTGAATCCCAACGGAACTGGCTAAAAACGTACAAAATCCCCAAATAGACCTTCGAGCAAGGGGCAGAAGCTATCGTGGGCTTACCTAATGCTGAAGTGTAGCTAGAGGGAGCGTGCAGAGTTGGCCCGAAAATCCGTCGAAGCGACGAGACGTAAGTAAATTAGCTAACTAATTATTACGAACGTCGAAAAAGGCATATGTGCTTCTAGATCCTCCATAAAACTATTCGGAGATGAGCCAAGCCAAATAGGGCTCTTTGAAGCACTAAACTGCGGGGTACCAACAACCAGTCAGCACGAAAATTTCAAATGGAAAGAAAGCCAAAAATACACCTACAGGTCCACGAGTTACAAGTTATCAAAAACTTTCCAAAATTTGGGCAGAAGATCTACAAAAACCATCCTGAAAAATGTGACTGCATCTAGAGATAACGACATTCCTTTAGAAACAAACTAGACCAGGGAATAATTTATAATTATTGCGCTTACGGTTGCCTAACCACCAGGCTTAAATATTTGTAGAAATGGAGCCAAAATAAATTTAAATAATGAAATCTAGTTAATTACTAGGGCAAGTGCATATGAAGCTACTTATTAATTATAATGAAATGTTTCAAAACTAAAATATAACTAACTAGGCCTATTCTAATGCATGCAAAATTACCAAATGAAACCACAAGCTAATACTTAGGAATAAAATTCAACTAGCAAATTTCTACTAGTACAGGGGAAGCTACAGAAGAACCGTAACAGTATAAGTACGCCTTTAAAGCACGATGCGAAGCTTTTAACGTTGCTAATGCTTTAATGGCATTTACACACGTGTATGATACGCTACTTTTTCTACGATCGTAACAGCAATATAAGAACTTGACATATTTTTTCCATCACATTGTGTTGGATATTCTAGGTTATGTTGACATTCAAATTTACGGAAAAGCGTGTTTTAATATAATATTAAATCACGCCACCAATGGCAACGTGTTAAAAAGACCGAATTCGGACGAAAAAACAAAGTTCATTAACGGTGCCTTTAGAATTCTGAAGTCATGTGTATTATAACACCAGAAAATATGAAGCTGTAATTTGACATTTGTTACAAAGTAGGGTTACGATCTTCTTTATCTGTGAGCTTTGAAAATATTTCCGTTGCGTTTGTTACCGGAAGTTTTAATCATGTTGCGATATTAGCCACTGTCAGTGACAAGGATTATGTATAGTTTTCTAGTGTTATAATACACATAACCTCAAAATTCTTGCTCATACTATATCTTTCTTAAAGAAGTAAAATGGCCAGCTCCCCCATCGCAAGAAAAAATATGCGGTTTCTTTAATTTTACGTCTAGTTGAAATTAATTCTCGGGGTAAAATCTTTGCGTTGTCAATGTATTTTATTTTACAAGTTTGGGAATTGTTCTTCGGGCTTCAGGTTTTCAATAAAATTCTTCGGGTTAACTAAAGGTTCATACATAGATTGTAAAAATGTTTACTACTATTTAAAAGCTCCAGAGCAGAAGTCATTGGTAGAAAGTGTCTGAAGAGACAATAAATACAATTTTAGAAAATCTTTTCAATTTTTTTCAGAAAAATTTAATTTCGTAATAGTTTATGTACTTAACTTCTAAGATAGATTTCTAAAATTTTATGAACTCTTAAGATAGATTTCTAAATTTTATTTAATGGAATGTAAATAATAGTTTTGTTCTGTATGCCTATGGTTTACAAAGGCCGAAATGTATGCTATGTATAACGGGCCAGCTGCATCCCTCACCGATGTTTATTTTATGCTTGAATGTAGAAGCCAAGTTGTATTTCTTATGTGTTCTATTATTAGATATACTATTGCATTTTATGTAAGCAACTGTTCGCAAAGTCGGTCCTGTGCTGGATGTGTATTGTGAATTTTATTCTTCGCAAGTGCAGCAAGAAACACTGTATGCGGGATGTGGGGATTTTCAACTCATCCAAATTTAACAAAGAAGAGAGCTGAGAGCTGCATAGGTTTATTCAACTCGAAAGTATAGTACGTGAATTTGCCTAGGGCGATATAAGTCCATTTTAACCAACCTGAAAGAGCTTGACAGCCCATATTTACTGCAAACAGGGTGAAAGTGCAGCGAACCAGCGTTTATAAATTTCGAAAACGCATTTTCCGAGTGTGCTATATTTAAAGGTTCATTTGAAGCTTTAATTTTGAGAGGCACCAGCTCTACTGTCCTTTCGAGATCTGTACGCAATAGGGGGTTCCCAGCATCACGTCCGCCATCAGCGAGTGATGCAATCGAAGCGTGCCGTTTCCAAGGGTATGCAGCAGTCGGTTTCAGGTATAATGTATTAGGTCGGCGTGATAAGGTTGTGTTTAACAGTTTAACAAGCTTTTGCAAATGCTGAGGAATAAATTTTATTAGAGAATAATGTGTGTGGATCGCAGTCCAATTTAAACAGGGCCGGAGACTGAAATAAGTATCGGCTTCAGACAATTTTGACATTGTGTTTTCGTTAGATATTTTGACATTTGTATTCTTTTAAACACAATTACTTCAACGTTATTTTTGATGATGTTTTATGTTGTTCAAGTTTGTGAGTAGCTTCAAGCTACATCACACATATGTTGTTTTAAAATTTAATTCTATTTCTTTTATTTATTTTATGTTTGTATGTTTTCTTTGTGCTTTTGTTTTTATTTGTTGTTAACGTCAATAAATAATATAAACAAATCGACTTTTATTGTTTATTGTTTAAAGTTAAGTTTCAGTCCAACCAGTCCTACTAGGGGAACCAGAGTCCTGTTTTGGCAGATAGTGATCTTTCATAAGCCACTAACTGAGATATTAAGAAAGTTTAATGTTAGCTGAGCTAGCTAAGGGATAAAAAGGGCAAATAATTATTTAAATATTAAGAAGTACGAACCGTCTTGTTCAAATTTAATGTATCCACAAAGGGGTAAAATCCGTATTTCATATGGTACTTAAAAAAATAAAAAATAATTTATGAAATTATATATTTATAAATTAAGAAACCATTTCACCCTGATTTTTTATTAATTTTATCCCCTACTCCCTCCAAATATTTTCTGCGGGTCAGCATCAACTCAATGTTGGTAACCCTATAGATAAATATAAATTTAGAGTGGTTTAGCTAGTTAATTAATACGAATTTCCATCAGCTAGTACGTAATTATTAAGATACGAAGAATGCTTACCTTCTACTGTGCAGAATTCATATCGAAACCTGCCCAAGCATGCTAAATGTTGCTTGCGGAAGCGGGTATTACTCTTCGAACCAATTTAACAATTAATATCGAAAATGCTTGTCTTTTTTTTTAAATTCCACTTCTAGAGCACATAACTTTTTACTTTTACGTTGATGTAATTGTTAGTTATGATACCACTTCAAGGGTGTTTTTCATTCCTTAATAAGTCCGCCCTTCGAACGGAATTGATTTCAAGATGAGATTAAAAAAAAATATATTTCTTACAAATAATATATTTACAGTTTACATAAAAAAAGTTGGATCACAGCTCTTATTTCTTGTAAAAAACCTCAAGGTCTGTTTTCATAGTCTTGTATGTCTCAATTCAGCTTGAACGAATCTTGCATCTTTGTAGATATTTACTTCCTTAGTTAGCACAACTACATTTTTTGTACGGTTAAGGACAAGAAACAAGGCTTCGATGTAACAGAATTACATTTACTCTACTATACTGCTAAGAATAAACTCTGAAAAATGAACTTATTATTTCTTAAAACATATCAAGCAATAAATAACAAGAAGCTTTCAGTACTTAAAACCAAACATCGCCGTCACCGAGATCATCATCTTC
This sequence comes from Agriotes lineatus, assembly GCA_940337035.1. Lineage (NCBI taxonomy): Eukaryota > Metazoa > Arthropoda > Insecta > Coleoptera > Elateridae > Agriotes > Agriotes lineatus. The sequence goes on from OW679201.1 coordinate 36,179,057, forward strand.
CTGCATCTGGTGCGTCACGATCGACGTAGAAGCATTTGCCCCTTCATCCTCACTTTCACTAACCGCTAAATCATCATGAATTTTTATTTGCCCAACGTCGTGCTCTTCAATCGTCAGTTCCTCTTGCCTGTGAATCTCTGCTTTATGCATCGGAAGCCCTGACATCCCCGACATCAAGAAATCTGAAGGGTCGTAGTTCGGATCAACATCCAAGCTTTCCTCTGTAAAAATTTCTTATAAAAACACTAATAATTTCAAGGTGTACGATATGACGATACCTTTAAACATAACCGTTTCACTAGTTTCGCCTTCAGTTTGATGGTAGTAACCCATGGTGCCCAGCTGCACCATAGCTTCGGCCGCTTGCTGACTGTCATCGTCGGCACCCGGCTCAGGCATCTCTGCGGAGATCAAGATGCCCCCCTTGCTTTCCTCGAACTCGTTTAGAGGGACTTCGTCCAGTTCTTCCTCGCTCGAAAACTGCAGATCTGTAATGAAAGGGTGAGACTGATTCCACAAGGATGTCCGGTAAGATACCTTCTTCAAGAGTGGCCGCAGCTTTCTTTTTGGGACGGCCACGGCCCCTGCGCATCTTGGACGGCGGGCTAGAGGTGTCGCCGAAGCTCATTCCACTTCCCTCCACATCAACATAGTCGTAATCTTCCATGCTTCCTTTCATGTAGGGATTGTCTGGGGAACTTGCCAAGCTCTAAAAAGGATTGGATTAACACGTGTTACCAATGTCAATGTCAAGGGAAGACCATTAGCCAACGCTTATGGGGTCACTAGAAGTCTTTACTATTGCAAATGACCCTGCATAAAAGATCAGTCGATGAGCTGATCATGGAAAGATCAAGATCACAGCGTTGGCTAACTAGTATATAAGCAATGAGAAGACGTACAGATCGATCTGGCTCGGCGATTGTATAGTTCTCTTCGTCAACCCCTAGCCACGTGTTGTCGTCCTCTTGCATCGCCCTTTCCTGTGCCAAGGCAATTTTGTTTTCCAGTTGTGTTAAGTGTTCGTCGTACTAGAAAAGAATAGCAGAAATACATCGGGGTTTTAACTGTGCTTTAGAATTCAAACCTCATCTAATGTCATCTTGCAGACACGCACGAGTGATTCTGCTTTTTGGGTAAACGGCGACTCCTTTCCGTTGTACAAAATACAATTTTCTAAAATTTGTTGCACATCGACCAGAAACTCATGCCTGCTGTGGTATTTATGAGCTGCAAAAATGGTAATAATTGAGAGTATGAACGAGACTTCAATGATGACCCACCCGAAACCTTTTTGGCGATGGTCTCCAAATCCATGGGTCTCTTGATGATGTTATAGTAATCCTTTACCATCTTCTTATTAACGGGCTTTAAGAAGGGCCACGATTCGGACATGGTCTTCAGCTTCGAGTTGATGACGTTATCTAAGATGAAGGTAAGGGCTACTTGGTCGTTATCCAACAACGGGTTAATGGCTTTCTCCAGTCTCATCAGCCTTTCTTCCTTTTCTTCCAGCCTTTCTATGCACTTATTCAGCATCCGTTGAGCAGCGATTGTCAAACTACTCTTTTCACCTGCAAGGAACACATTAAATTCGTGGTGTAACCACAACCAGGAATGTTACCATTGTAGCGAGCTGAATTTTTAACGATTTGATCGATGTCGGCCAGGAATTCCTCACGACTCTGATACTTTTTCTGCCGCAAGTTCTCCCGGATCGTTTGTAAATCCATCGGGCGCTCTATTATATTATAATAATCTATCACTAACTGCAATGAGAAGCAAAGAATTAAAAGTTCAATTACGACCCGCAAAGCTACCTTCGAATTAACAGGGAACAAAAACGGTTGGACGTCGGGCATATCTCTCAGCTCGTTCAAAATAGCCTCCAAGATGGTGGAAAGCACAACAACAGGGTCTGTTCGACGCCTATTGGCCGGCCTATTTTGTCTCTTCAGGTAATCACAGTGCAAATCTGATGTTGCTCGACGGCGCTTCCTTGCATTCATCGCTTCTCGTGGTACTTTCAGTAGCAAGGTTCGACGTTTCATCTCTTCTGCGTGCTGTTTTATACGTTAATAGAATAGTCAAAAACACGGATAAATACATTTACCTTCAGCAATTTTCCGGACAGCTTCACTTTAGTTCCGTCAACATTGACTAGGTCTTCATCGTCGGTGTTCAGTTGTTTCTCTATTTCTTCCTCTTGTTCCTCAGTCATTGCCACGTTGACAGGTGGAGCTGGACCTGAATTCTGGTATAACGGACAAGCTTTGTTCGTCCTGAAAGTTTTAGCAAGCTTAGTTGTACCAACTTTTATAATAGTTCTTCAGTTTTAAAACTACCATGAAATGATCACTGTTACTACAGACTGTGTACTTTAGAACATATTCAGACATAATGCTAGGTACGATTCCCACGAATCTAAACAGAATAATGAAGATCTAATGCAAAAATTGATTGTAAGGAGCAACTTTTAGCAAACAAATGAATAATTCAAACTAGGAGTAAGTAAAATTAAAAGTTAGGGGATTTGATTAAAGGGCTGAGATGATCAAGGCCCGTCTTAAATGGCGCAATCCCCTACCAATGCACGTCTCTTGCACATCCATAGAAGTTCAGAAGTGCTCGAGCTCATTTCTTTCAAAACAATTGATATAAATGCTCTTTGGTGTGACGTTCGTTACTATGTCCCCATCTTGCCATATTGAATTCATGCATCAGTCACTTGTGCGTTGTATGATTCAGGTGGGGATCACATTTTATTCAACTTGTTTCTCTGTGCTTAGTAGAATATGAACTCTGGTTCTGAGCTACCTGCGAGGCAATATATGTAACAAAGTAATATATAATTAGCAACCTCATTCCATTGCAATGGTACTAGGTAAATGTCGTAGGCCCTTTGGGGATTTTTTCTCAGGGTCCAAGAGATTTTCCGGTATTGCCCACTTTTGCGAAAGTTTTTGAGGAACAAGACGAGCTAGAGAATTTTGGCATGTATTCCTATTCTCATTGTTAACATCCGAATGCGCTGCTTGATAAATTTTCGCCAGGCGATTCCGATACATGCGTACGTTTTAGGCAGCTTAATTGGCCTAACAGACTTTCCATTTAAACTATATGCATTTTTGCCCTCAAAATGACCGAGTATGCAACTTGAAGGGAGGGGATATCTGTTTCGGCTGCCATGTTTTCTTTCCGGAAATCGAGTATTGATTTTTACTTCAAAAACTACTCGACGTGGTCGTACAGGACTTACACTGTGTCGCGTCATGTGCGGATTTAGCCCGTCGGAACCGCCGCAACGGGACAGCCTTGGTCCTATAGTTGGGTCGCCGCAGCCGCCGATTATTCCGGGATATGGTAGCTTCCCTTTGAAGCAAAATATCCATCCATATCCGTGCTTTGCGAGCTCCACATGGAAATTCCTGGAATCGCTTTGTCACGGCTACCAACAAAAACTGCCCAACTCAGGCTTTGGACGTAGAACTGGTTTAAACGGAGTTCGACCGTCATTTTCTTAGAGAACATTTGCACTCATCGTCCATTCTTTCCTTTGTGTGCCGTGTAAATCTTTAGACTTCTCATAACTTTATTAATTGCAACAGGAATCAGGCAGGATGACTTGAATTGCTTGCAGTATTCGATGATTACAGTGAAGTCCTGTGCCGGAATTGACAATGAGAAGACGAATGTTTATCTGAAAACGTTGCGTCCGAGAAGGCGTTTCGACAAAATAGTACCCACGAGGCAAATTAATTTGTGGCTTTAATTGAGCATCAATTGCAATTTATTTAGGGCTTTGCTTGATCGATTCCGCATGCAATTGACCAAAACAGCTTGCTGTTCATGCACTCAACTTATTCCCCTATCGGATATGTCAACGGGTTTTCCTTCTGGGTCTGTTTTGTATACATCGACCCAGCGGTAATTTTAATTTATAATCAATGTATTGCAGCTAAGCTGAATTTTATTTTGAATTGGTGTCGCTTAAACTTAATTGATACTGTCAATTTGGGTATTTGGAAATTCAGCATTGCACTGGGGCCAGTTGGTATGATGCTCATACATCTTGAACATTGTCGTGAACAAATGTATACTTTGCATTCCGCACTAACCGCAGTTATTTTTATTCGAGTGTATCTTTATCTCTTTCTGTCTCTTTCCGTTGTAGCTCATTCGCCTCACATGGTTCAACAGCACACTTGTTGGTTAACTCATCGGTGAATTAATTGCAAACTTTTTGATACCCATGACGCCTGTCGGGCATTTTAGTTGAAGTTACGTGTACGTCACTTAAAATAGTTGTACCAAATTGGCTTATAACACGATTTTTGAGGTTATGTTAAAAATATCACGAAATTTCGCTTTGGGAAAGATGACCTTTATATTTTGACCTTTGACTTAATTTTTAGAATTTCAACAAAAATTACTCGAAATGGTCTCTGTATCAAGTTCCAGGAAAATTGTTCACCGCACATTTTATCAGCGCTTGGAAAATTTTACATTTTTCTCTCCGCAGTCTAAATTCGTTTTCAAGATACGCCTAAACGGCCCTCCTATCCGACTAAGTGGCGTCTGCATTGCAGGAGGGTGAGATCCCTCCGCTTTGTATATGTCGTAGTGCTAGGTAGAGCGTAAATGAACGTGTGCCCTGGAAAACTATTAATTTCGTCACCTTTCGAGCCATAACAGGCGCTTGTGATTTCACGATTAGGACCGAAACAAGTTGGCCCTCTAGAGACGAAACGGCGAACCATAATCCAAATTTCTCAACAAAATAAAGGAATCGCTGGCTCTCCATTTCTCCCTTAAAAAGCTAAATTTTTTAAAGTTGAGGTCCGTATCTATCGAGAATGGATGATGATCTAGTCGGATTCGTGCCAAGTGATAGTGGATCGAAAGGTCGCCGAATCAGAATCTCGCAAGTTCGTTGCGATGGTGAGTCATCAAAAATTGATATATTTTCAAAAAACCAAATCATCGAAATATACATAAAAATCTTTGACTCCATGAAAAGCTGCTGAAGAGATGTTTGATGTACTTTGAGTACTAGGAAACGTGATCTGTCATCATTCTGGGCCAATTTGTTAGGCAATTGTTAAGAAAAAAATTGATGTTTGGGCACTTAGCAGTTTGATTTTCTTCGTATACATGATAGGCATGTGACAGCGCAGACAAAGCCCGCACACAGACACATTGAATTGTGCATGATTTAAATATTTACCGTCTGACTTGCCTTTAAAATTGTGACGCAACTGAAAATTGCGTCCGCCTTCAGCGGACAAAGTTAGGTTTCGCTTTTCATAGCTGTGCTTATTTTGGGCACCTTCCGTGCATTTACAGGCCTGTCGGGGCTAGTCGAATTGTAAGTTGTAGATTGCACCATAGTACGCAATTTATGTTCTTTGCTTTGAATCGTCACTGTCCTCTAAATATATTGCGTCAACTTAACGCAGAATTTTCTGTTATTTGAGTCGGCTTGGGACAAGTAACGCGTATGTTTTGAATTCTTACTACCACATATATTTGCGCCGCATTGAATTGTGCATTGAAATAATTACCGTCCGACTTACCTTTAAAATTTTGGCAAAAATTAGAATACGTCCGCTTTTAGCGAATAATTTAGGCTTCGCGTTCCATTGCTGTATTTATTTTGGACGTCTTCCGCGAGTTTACAGACCTGTTGGGACTAGTCAAACTGTAAAATATAGACTGCACCTTAGTACGCAATATGCGTTCATTGTTTTGAATCACCAGCGGGACGTCACCCGCAACTAAATTTATTACGATAACTTGGCGTAGAATTTCCCGTTATTTGAGTCTGCTTGGGACTGGGCTGAATAATCTAAGACTGCATGACCGAAAGAAAAAGAATTAAAGCAGGTCATGACATTGATCCGAATCGGATGCATTTATTATTACCGTGTACGTGTTGAAGATTTACTATCATATGTATTTGCGCGATATCGAATTGTGGACAATTTAAATATTTATCATCCGACTTGACCTCAACATTTTGACGAAATTGAGAATTGCGTGCGCTTTCAGCGACTAATTTAGGCTTCGTTTTCCATTACTCTGTTAGTTTTGCGAGCTTTACGCGCATTTAGAAACCTAATGGGGGTAGTCCAATGATAAGTTGTAGATTGCACCATAGTACGCAATTTATGCTTTGTTTTAAATCACCAGCGTGACGTCATCGGCGACTAAATACATTGCGTCAACTTAACATACATTTGTCTGATTCGAGTTGGCTTGGGATCACGCTGAATAATCTAATACTGCATTATCGAAAAATATATATTACAGCACTCCGGGGTATTTATCCAGATAAGGCATATTTTTGACCTGTTATAAGTAACGTGTATGTTTGGAAGATTTACTCATATGTATTTGCGCCGATTTTCCTTTAAAATTCACGAAATTGAGAGTTAGTCGGCTTTTAGCAGACAATTTAGGCTTCGTTTTCCATTGCTGTGCTTATTTTGGGCGCCTTACTCGCATTTACAGGCCTGTTGGGGGTAGTTAAATTCAATTTATGTTCTTTGTATTAAATCACTAGCGTGACGTCATCCGCCAAAAAATATATTGCGTCAACTTGACGCAGAATTTCCTATTATTTGAGTCGACTCGGAACAGTGTGAATAAACTAACAGCCCGTGATAAAAAAGAATTAGAGCAGGACGTGGTATTGATCCGGATCAGGTATGTTTATTGTTGATTTGTTACGCGTAATGTGTATGTTTTGAAGATTTACTACCATCTGTATTCGCGCTGCATTGAATTGTGCATGATTGAAATATTTCTTGTCCGACTTGCCTTTAAAATTGTGAGGAAAATGAGAATTGCGTCAGCAGATAATTTAGGCGTCGTTTTCCATTGCTGTGTTAATTTTGGGCGCCTTCCGCGCATTTATAGGTCCGTTGAGGTTAGTCAAATTGTAAGTTGTAGATTATACCATAGTACGAAATTTACGTTCTTTGTTTTGAATCGCCAACATGTCACCGGCCACTAAATATATTGCGAGATGCAGAATTTCCTCGTATTTGAGTCGGCCTGGCTGAATAATTTAATACCGAGTAATCGAAAAAAAAAGTTAGAGTACGCCATAGTGTTGATCCAGATCTGCTATATTTATCATAGACCTGTTACATAATAATCCGCACGCGTGAAAAATAAACACGCTAACACGAGTTGTCTATAAGATTTTTTAAAATTTCATTAAATATTCAAATCCAAGCCTATTTTGTATAGAATTTTATTTGCCTTCATTTTAGTCAAGTGCGTTGGTTAGTTCTGGTAACTAAGGAAACGTCTATTTAAAATCGTTCATTCCTAAATTAAAGGCAAAGTATCACTTTTTTTCACGGAGTGAAAAAGTGGCACTTCACACACCAACATTAATTAAAAAAAGCTTACTTTTTTAAATGAAATTTAAAAAAATATATTGCATCACGTTAACGCGCAATTTTTTATTTGAGTCTGCTTGGGACTGCGCTGAACAAACCAATACCACATAATCGAAAAAAATGAAAGCAGGCAGTGGTGATGGTCCAGATCCGCTACATTTACCATTGACCTGCTACAAGTAACGCTTTTGTGTTGAAGATTTACTATTTACTAGTATTTGCGCCGCATTGAATTCTGCATGATTATTATGATATTTACTGTCCGACTTGCCTTTAAAACTGTGAAGACACTGAGAATTGCATTCGCCTTCAGCGAACAATTTAGGCTTCCTTTGGCTAGGGCTATTTTGGGCGCCTTCCGCTCATTTATAAGCCCGTTTCGGCTAGTCAAGCTATAAGTTGTAGATTGCACCATAATACGCAATTTACGTTCTTTGGTTTGAATCTCCAGCGAGACATCATCGGCCACTATATAGATTACATCACGTTTATGCAGAATTTTGTTATTTGAGTCGGCTGGGAGTGCGCTGAACAAACTAATACCACATAATCGAACAAAAATTAAAGCAGGCAGTGGTGTTTGTCCAGATCCGCTTTATTTATCATTGACCTGCTAGAAGTAACGCCTTTGTTTTGAAGATTTACTATCATATGTATTTGCGCCACATTAAATTCTGCATGATTTAAATATTTACTGTCCGACTTGCTTTTAAAATAGCGAAGTCATTGAGAATTGCATTCGCCTTCAGCAAACAATTTAGGCTTCCTTTGGCTGGGGCTATTTTGGGCGCCTTCCACGCATTTATAAGCCTGTTTGGGCTAGTCAAGTTATGAGTTGTAGATTGCACCATAGTACGCAATTTACGTTCTTTGGTTTGAATTCCCAGCGTGACATCATCGGCCACTAAATAGATTGCATCACGCTGATGCAGAATTTGCTGTTATTTGAGCTGGCTTGGGACTGCGCTGAACAAACTAATACCACGTAATCGAAAAAAATTAAAGCAGGCAGTGGTTTTGGTCCAGATCCACTACATTTATAATTAACCTGATACATGTAACACCTCTGTTTTAAAGATTTATTATCATATGTATTTGCGCTGCATTGAATTCTGCATTATTTAAATATTTACTGTCCGACTTGCCTTTAAAATTGCGAAGTCATTGAGAATTGTATTCGCCTTTAGCGAACAATTTAGGTTTTCTTTGGCTGGGGTTATTTTGGGCGCCTTCCACTCATTTATAAGCCTGTTTGGGCTAGTCAAATTTGAAGTTGTAGATTGTACCCTAGTACGCAATGCATGTTATTTGTTTTGAATCGCTAGCATACAGTCACCGGTCACTAAATATATTGCGTCAACTTTATGCATAATTTCCTGTTATTTGAGTCGGCTTGGGGTCCAACTAAATAATCTACGTTTCGAAGGCTTCCATGTCACCCGAGGCTTAGATAAGTAGGTGGCGCTTAACGATTCCCCGATTGACATCTAACTCTGTGGGGGGAGTGAGAGTACGGCCCTATTTGGGACTCGGCAAGCAAACAAGTTTATAGAATCGCCCATTCCCCTTCCTTCCCTGCTCCCTTTTGTCTTGTTGCTGTGCCCTGAACTGTGACCAATGTGACCAACTTGGTAAGAGTTTGTAAAGGAAATAAATGAAGAAAACTGAGGTAACATCCACGTTTGTGAGCTAGCAGTTGAAAACATCGAAGGAATGAAAATGATACTAGCTACAACTACCTTACCTCATATGCCCAACGTTTCCACAAGCACCGCACTTGAGTTTCAAATCAGGCTTAAGCTTCGTCTTCCTTCTAGATTTCGGTGGAGTTGTGGTGATAGGCTTACTGATCGTAGGTGGTGTTAGGAGTGCACTGGAAGGACCTAAACGATTCAAATAAAAAAAGGAAAGGATTAATGTCGAGCATGACAGCAGCTAGATAGAGACTCACCACCTTCTAAGGTCGTGCTCTTAACAATGTCAGTGTTAATACTAGAACCAAGAGAAGAACCACCGCTGCCGGCCAGACCAGCCAATCGTTCACGTTCCTGGTTCCGCTTGATCCGCCGCAGCTGCTCCTGAATTCTACGCTTCTCTCGCTTCATCTCCTCCTTCTGGGCTTCATCGAGGGTGGCGAATTGTCGGATGAACTGATCGTCCTTGGTGGTTCGAATTTTGACGTAGGCATCGATAACCTGAGGCTTGCGCACTATTTCCACGCGAGTATACTCTTTGCCCTCCGGGTTGCGGTAGGCACGGATAATTTTCAGAACACGGCCTTGCTGTGCGAACCCATACTGGTCTTGATTATCATCTTCTTCCATCTTCTTCTTGTCTTTCATCTTCTTGTCGCCTTCCCCCCCTTCCATGATCATTTTCCTCAGCTCCTGCCGTTCCTGTTCCTCTCGTTCTAACGATAACTGGGTGCTTGTTTTCTTGTTGGCCAACATGTTTTCTATGTTTTTGCCCATCTCTTCGATATCTTCATCACTGTCCTCGTCGGAGCTTTCCCCTTCGTCAGTGCTGAGCACTTCAGCACTGGAGAGGACTCGGTTTTGAAGATCAAATATGCGCTGGCATTCTTCCTTGTACCTTTCTTGATGTTCAGCAATTGAAAATCGATTTCCTCTCGAGAACTTATCCATTCCTTCTTCACCGGCTTTAGCTTTTTCTGTTGAAAGCGTTCGAACAACATCGATGACTTCCCACCGAGATAATTTCTTGATCTATAGTTGGGAAACAATTAGTATCACTTAATAAATACACGCACGTACAATACATGCCTCTTCTTCTGGAACTCCGAACTTCCTCAGCAAGGCTTTGGCGTTATTAAGAGATAGACGGCGCAAATCTGCATCGGTTCCCGTGACAGTACGTTTGGGCTGAGATTCTTGTTCTTCTTTATTTTGCTAAAAGTACAATCTTAAACAAAATTTTAAACAGTTGGTACCACCTACTATTGGCTTGTTAGGAACACGGACGTAACTGAATCCCTCCCCACACCCAGTTGGATCTGCAGGACCAGTCAACTGCAGCAGACACTTTCCCTTCATTGCTTGTATGTAGGCGCGAGTAGTGTTCCAAGGTGCAACTTTTACTTCATCATCCATTTTGAGTTGCATCTCTTCGTCGTCATCTTCTTGTGGAGTGAACAGGAATTTTTCACCATAACCCGCATCCTAAGTAAACTCATTAAATGGCGTACGCAACATAAATAACAATATACCAACCTTTAGGCGTTGTTCAGCAGCAACCATGCTGAAGTATGAACAACACTGTTCGGGGGAAACCATGGCTCGAATTTCTTCTTCGGTTGGTAAGCGAAACTCGGGCTTGATCACCCACCAGTTGGAGTCCATACCGGTTCTTTTGAAATCAGCACATAATTTAAGTCTCTTCCTAATGCTGCTCTCTGAGTGGGAAGGAAAAGCCTTTTTTATGTCGTCCATTTTTATTCTTCGGGGGTTGTCACGACTTTTCCAGAACAGTCGATATATAAATACCTGTAACAAAGGTATTGGTTTTAGTGAAGAAAATATCTATAGCTTTGATTTGGCAACAGTGCTGAAGTGTTCAAAAAGTGTCTAATTAAAATCCAGGGTTGAAACTCCTTAGTTTCAGCAAAATTCTAAGTAGGACTTTGATCATATGATCAAAGCAGTCAGTGGTACCGAGTACTACGCATGCCTAGACCTTGCCGATTACAAACAAACAAACATAATCCAGTTTAAATAGTGGGCGAAGCAGCACAGGTAAACTGCAAGATTAGATAAAAGTAAAAAGTGGCAAATGTACAAGAAGTGCAAAAATCAGCTCTGCTTAGAGATCTACTGAAGAATCCATACAGATAAAGAGGAAAAACATCCTTTGAAGAAAAAACAGAAGTTCGCATGTTTCAAAGAAGCAAAATCATGGCGCAATAGCCAAAAAAATAAGCAAACAAACTGAGGAAAATATGGAAGATAACACCGGCACACAGAAAAAGAAAAACCAGGAGCAAATGCTGTGACCTTTGCGCCCGTGCACAGTAGTTTTGAAGATTAAACAACAATGTCAAAATTTTGGTTTGTCCTTCATCGCACGGGCTGCTAGGTGACTCACTAATGCCTCGTGATCCGTGTGTTCGTGGAGCGAGTACACTTGTATTATTTAGAGAAGAGCATTTTTACGTGATCGGTAGTCTAGTAAAACGCATTCGAACATAGACATAGAACAGTTCATGACAGGCTCTTCTTTAAGTAATACATCTCTACCCACAGTGCAGTCCCCACTACTGATTCCTCAATAGATGATCAAAGTAGGAGGCTGGAACGAGTATAAAAGGATAATACCCGGCCCGTCCAAGTCACTTTTGAGTCCAGCTTCATTCAGCGAAGCAACCCAGCTCAGGAGATATCTGGTCCTGCGAACTCTGCCTCATCAAGCAAAGCAAGCTCATGGCACTCGAGAGAACTTGACTCGAGGGTTCCACAAGAAGACTCTGGGCCCTAAAACTATGTTAAAGTCCTGAACTCTTCGTCTAGCCAATTTCGGTAGTGAGCATCCCCTGAACCTGTGTTTTGTCTAGCCGATTTTCACTCCTAAACTTGCTCCACGCCGCAGGCCCATTGAGGCGCAAAACGTTATACGCAAATCACGGCGATTCCGATTCTGATGCTTGTTTTGGACCTTGAGCCAGTGGTGGCGGAAGGACTACTTCGGAGCGGCCGATCATGGCATAGCCGGAAAATTTTCTAAAGTCCCCAAAAGGAATAGCCGTAACAATAATTATTACAAAAGAATCACCTCACGTAGTGAACAGGATCCCCAAGAACACAAACCACTGTGGGATATCATATATACATTTCTGTGTTTACATACATTTGGTTATAGCCTGTAGGTGGCCTAGGGATCTCGACGATACCAACAGCAGTGCCAACTGAAACCCTGCCGTGGCTCACCTGAGTCTATGGGGATGAATACGGGGCAAGCACTCTTGGTCCCAGTGGAAGAATTATTCAAACACAATTGTTATCTGTACATTTTGGTGAAAATACATTGTTTATGAAATACATTTTAAGTTTGTCAGTTTGTGATATGTAATAATTGTTAATAAACCAACTTATTTCTATTCTCTGTCTAATCAAGCAATCTCAAAGCCTGGCTTCTGAGCTACATAAAGAGAGCCATTACAACTGGAACAATTAGATTCAACAAGCTGTTTCGTTATATTATAAAATGAAGGGTTTGCTTTATGTTGTTTTAATCCAGTAATTACTTTTATAAAATGGCGAATTCCGGCGTGAATGTACTTAGTTTATTATTTTAACTTTTGTCAACTTAAAATTTGTTTAACCTTGTTTTAATTTTTTCCACCCTTAACCTCGAGCCGGGAATAGGTTCGTAAAACGTCCTTTAGCAAACTAGCCAGTAACGCACCCCTTCACAGTTAAGGGATGTGGCCTGCCTTACAGAAGAAAGATAAACAAAACCCACACCACAAATTCGAACATGAACACCGGTTTTAGAAATGGTAAAAATGCGTGAAGTAGTTAAGAACTGAAAAAACTATGGACAAAAATAATTGCAATTTAAGAAATGAGATGGGCAAAGGAAGAGGAAATCACAAAAAGTAGCTTTATGTTCTGTGGAGACGAAAAACAAGCAAAAATGTTGTAGGGTACTATATCGGCGGAACTAATGTGCAAAATTTGAGGCACTGAAGCTCTATGGCAATTATAACTATTTTGTACTACTTGGACGAGTGGTGACTTCTCTATTTCAGAACTCAGAAATCTCAAAATTTCATAGAAAATAATACGTAGGTCTGTTAAAAAAACTAAAGCAAAGATCGTCATCGCACTATAGCTCATTTTCAGTAAAATCAACAACACATTTTACAATTCGAAGGTTAAGCAAGTATAAGTACTGAGAAGAGATACTTGCCTCAGCTGTTTCAATTTTGAGGAGAATGATTGCAAGATGAGATTGTAATGGTACTTCTAAACAGCCCTTACGGTGGGCACCATAACTGAAATGCGGATTTTTTTACTTAGCCCTTTAGTCTATTGTACTATTAATTTATATTGCCCTGGATTCAGTGGCTTATTCAGTTATAGAGCTATAAGACTCTATTAACATCATTAGTGTGGCTAAGGGAAAGCTAATATTATTTTGGAGTTGCTCGTTATCACCTGGAATGCTGAAATGATGCATGCAAACATTGACAGCAATAAAAATCCAACAGTTTACATAAGAAGATATATAATCTGTAAGAAAAACACAACTACAAGCGGATACATATACATAAAATACCAAAAATAAACGACGTCCAAACATATAGTGAAGTTGTTAATAATACTTTAATTATCTACGAGCAACAGCTGTTTCTACTCGCATTATTGCATATGCATACATAAAAAATACACAATAAAAAGGATGTATGCTACATGCATGAGAACACCTTGAAAACTGCGCTAATGTTAACTGTAGACGCAAAGTCAAACACAGATAGTGCAAACTGCATTTAAATTCCGCGCACAAATGAACTAGGCGAAGCTGTCTATTCTTGAAATGCGCTTGTCGTTGGAAGCGTGGGCTGAGCATAGATGACGCAATAACTTCGCGTCGGCTTGCAGATAAACCCCCGTTATCTTCGATACGCAATCATTCATTGAAGCAATTGCCAAGGATGTTGCACTTCGTATCACGATTTCAAATAGGAACTAACCTGGCTTTAATATTTCCGCCAAAGAGCCGGGGCCAGCACTGTGTTTCTTGGAAATCAAAATTGAAGCTTTGCGCTGTGCTGAATAGAATACCGCAAAGTGGCTTCCAAGGTAGTGCTTCGCTCTGGTAAACTGCACCTCGGCCTGAGATGCAACGGGCGTCGGCTGCTTGCTAACGCAAACCTACACTTGATAATGCACTTTTAATCAGGTTGCGCGTCTCTGGGGTTTTAGGACGCGACCGATGAACTAGGCGAAGCTGTCTATTCTTGAAATGCGCTTGTCGTTGGAAGCACGGGCTGAGCATGGATGACGCAATAACTTCGCGTCGGCTTGCAGGTAAACCCCCATTATCTTCGATACGCAATCATTCATTGAAGCAATTGCCAAGGATGTTGCACTTCGTATCACGATTTCAAATAGAAATCTGGCTTTAATATTTCCGCCAAAGAGCCGGGGCCAGCACTGTGTTTCTTAGAAATCAAAATTGAAGATTCGCGCTGTGCTGAATAGAATACCGCAGTGGCTTCCAAGGTGGTGCTTCGCTCTGGTAAACTGCACCTCGGCCTGAGATGCAACGGGCGTCGGAACCTTGCTAACGCAAACCTACACTTGATAATGAACTTTTAAATCAGGTTGCGCGTCTCTGGGGTTTTAGGACGCGACCGATAAACTAGGCGAAGCTGTCTATTCTTGAAATGCGCTTGTCGTTGGAAGCGTGGGCTGAGCATGGATGACGCAATAACTTCCCGTCGGCTTGCGGGTAAACCCCCGTTATCTTCGATACGCAATCATTCATTGAAGCAATTGCCAAAGATGTTGCACTTCGTATCACGATTTCAAATAGAAACTAACCTGGCTTTAATATTTCCGCCAAAGTGCCGGAGCCAGCGCTGTTTCTTGGAAATCAAAATTGAAGCTTTGAGCTGTGCTGAATAGAATACCGCAAAGTGGCTGCCAAGGTGGTGCTTCGCTCTGGTAAACTGCACCTCGGCCTGAGATGCAACGGGCGTCGGCTGCTTGCTAACGCAAACCTACACTTGATAATGCACTTTTAAATCAGGTTGCGCGTCTCTGGGGTTTTAGGACGCGACCGATGAACTAAGCCAGGGGTCGGCAAACTTTTTTTGGAAAGGGCCAGAACGTAAAATTTGTAGACTCGGCGGGCCAGGTAGCAAACTGGAAGACATTTACCTGGGCAATTCTACTGAAAGAGCAACAAAAAAACAGGTTCATTTTTTTTATTAGGAAGTGATATTTTTACATAATATTTATATATTCTATACGTATGCTAACACAAAAAAAAACTAATAAAATATTTCCATCTACTAATAAACGTTTTTGAGATAATATTTCATCATACTGGAGTTCGAAATTAGTACATCCTATTATTAAAGTTGTTTGCGAATGGTCGTCTGCTAATAATGATCTGTATTGCGATTTACATACTTCATTTTCGAAAATGGCCTTTCACATTGGTAAGTACTCCCAAATACAGATATAAATCCCCGAGCATATGATTTTAATTGACCGTATTTATCTTCCGAAAGATATTTATAGAATTGGGTTAGATCCGTTTCTTTAAACATCATTTTTAGCATATCATCATTTTGCAGTTCAATCATTTCCAATTGAAGGTCTGACGAAAGTTCCTCAATTTACAGCCAAATGGTTTTTGAAATATGAAAATGTCTTTTGCACTTGCATCAAGATCCGAAAAACGCTGTTGTACTAATTGTAGTTTAAATTCAGAAAATATATTCGCCGCGAATTTTTTTGGAAATGAGGATTTCGCTAATATTAGAAAATGTTTACAGCATGGAAAATGGTCAGACTTGGTTAATGTGATTTGTGTTTCAAACAATGCAAATGTTTGGCGATATGACTTTACGATAGAATACAGTTCATATATGAGCACTGTTTTTCCCTGTAATTTTAAGTTAAATTCGTTAAGATATCCCATGATGTCAGCAGCAAATGCTAATTTCCATTCATTGTTAGATAATAGTGGTTGTGGCCAGTTTTTCTCATTTAGAAAAATTTCTATTACTTCAGTCAGTCCATGTATACAGTGTGTCCAAGATAAGGAGGGCCAGTATGGGGATCTCGGTAATGCTAAGAGATACAAATTTGGTTAAATGGGAAGAAAGTTGCGCAATTAAAGGACTAATAAAATGACGTCTAGAAATCCTTGATATGATTTTTCGTTTTTGAATTATCTCAAAAAAACCGAATTTTTGGATTTTCTTTTTTATTTTTTTCTGGCGTTAATACTAAAGTTAGAGCGAAACTGATTAAACTTCTTTATAGCAACTTTTAGTGGACTTAATGATTACGTTATCAATTTTTTTATCCGACGTTTCGTCTTCGAGAAACCATCATCAACTTCATTTTTTTAAATACGGTCCTGGTTTTTTTATGCTAAATTTGCAAAGCCCTTGTTACTCTGAATTCAACAATGTGCCACATATTATGGTTTACTTACGTTTCGAGCTTTTTCTGATCATTACCAGAAAATTTTTTAGATACGGACCTGCATTTCTCATAATTTTGTAAAAATAAGTTCATACAGTAAGTTAGGCCTTTTTACATGCCGTTAAAATATTAAAATGCACATCATAATGTCATAATTCTGATACATTAATTTAATAAGCAACCAATAACTATTAACAATAAACAAAAAAGAAATGAACAAAAGATAGACAGAAAGAATGAGAAAACGAGCCTTGAAACAATGTAATAGGTATTTAACGTTTTGAAATAGAAGAAGAACTTAGAAGATTGTTCTTGAAGCCTTTCAAAGTATAACGCCAGTATTGCTGAATAATGTTTTAGATTCTACAGTTAGAAGATGCTATTTATGCTTAGAGAATGATGGCAACCTTTTTGAATACCTTCTGTAAATTTAATACCTATTACATTGTTTCCATGTTCGTTTTCTCATTCTTTCTGTCTATCTTTTGTTCATTTCTTTTTTGTTTATTGTTAATAGTTATTGGTTGGTTATTAAATTAATGTATCAGAATTATGATATTATGATGTGCATTTTAATATTTTAACGGCATGTAAAAAGGCCTAACTTACTGTATGAACTTATTTTTACAAAATTATGAGAAATGCAGGTCCGTATCTAAAAAATTTTCTGATAATGATCAGAAAAAAGCTCGAAACGTAAGTAAACCATAATATGTGGCACATTGTTGAATTCAGAGTAACAAGGGCTTTGCAAATTTGGCATCAAAAAACCAGGACCGTATTTAAAAAAATGAAGTTGATGATGGTTTCTCGAAGACGAAACGTCGGATAAAAAAATTGATAACGTAATCATTAAGTCCACTAAAAGTTGCTATAAAGAAGTTTAATCAGTTTCGCTCTAACTTTAATATTAACGCCAGAAAAAAATAAAAAAGAAAATCCAAAAATTCGGTTTTTTTGAGATAATTCAAAAACTAAAAATCATATCAAGGATTTCTAGACGTCATTTTATTAGTCCTTTAATTGCGCATCTTTCTTCCCATTTAACCAAATTTGTATCTCTTACCATTACCGAGATCCCCATACTGGCCCTCCTTATCTTGGACACACTGTATATGGTACAGCGCGTAATTTGATTTATTTTAATTTTTTTCATGTAAAAACAGTATTAACCCACGGGCCCGATTAAAAACAGAGGGCGGGCCGGATATGGCCCGCGGGCCGTAGTTTGCCGACCTCTGAACTAGGCGAAGCTGTCTATTCTTGAAATGCGCTTGTCGTTGGAAGCGCGGGCTGAGCATAGATGACGCAATAACTTCGCGTCGGCTTGCAGATAAACCACCGTTATCTTTGATACGCAATCATTCATTGAAGCAATTGCCAAGGATGTTGCACTTTGTATCACGATTTCAAATAGGAACTAACCCGGCTTTAATATTTCCGCCAAAGTACCGGAGCCAGCGCTGTTTCTTGGAAATCAAAATTGAAGCTTCGCGCTGTCCTGAATAGACTACCGCAAAGTGGCTTCCAAGGTGGTGCTTCGCTCTGGTAAACTGCACCTCGGCTTGAGATGCAACGGGCGTCGGCTGCTTGCTAACGCAAATCTACACAGGCACTTTTAAATCAGGTCACGCATCCCTGGGGTTTTAGGGTGCGACCACTACGTCACTAGCTGGTCTGGTTGCGAATAACTCGCGGTCAAACACCACGTAGTTCCCTTGCGCCCCTCGCCTCACGAGTTTTTACCGCTCATAACTCTGCATCTTTGAATTATGCTGTTGTTGCACATTCCTCTGCACTCGGCAAACTCGCGTACAGGCACTTTTACTGCATAACCACTGTAACAACCCGCAATAATTTGCATTTAAAAGGTACCTCATAAGAATTCAATTATCCTAAATTGTTAGGAAGGAAAATACGCCAGAAGCCAACACGCATAATTGACATTATTACAAATGCACTACAATGTTGCAGTCTTGAATATTAAATAGCATCCGGCATGTGGGACGAAGTCAAAGAAACTCGATCTTAATTGACTGGCAAAAGATTTCGAAGAAAACGGGCTGCGGACAGAAAACTTGCAATTTCTGTGTTGTGAGAATCGTTAACGCTGTTTGCTTCCAGGCATATTAAAAATGCAATTTGGCAAAACGGGGAAGTACGAGAAAAAGACGGGCAGAACCGAAGAACGTTTCAAAAAGTTTCCTGGAAGGAGAGCGGCAATTGCGAAGCGAGTCTCTTCCCGGGGTTCTGTGGTCAATTAATTAAAATCAGCGCGTACGTTCCCGTGCTAAAATAACTAAGTCCAAAATTCAAAATTTACTATTTTAAAATGTATGTGAACTAGTGTGGTGCCAGGCCATCCAAAGGATAGAAGACGGACGCCAGGGGCATCCCAAATTTCAGCCTAACAACTTCATTAATTAATTCGGGCCACCGTGTAAAATAAAATTTAACAAAACACGTTCAGCGAGCGACGGCTCTGGAAGCAGATCAGAAATTTTACGTTATTTTATTAACAAACTAAAAGCAGGTTGGCTCAAGCGTACAGTCCTATTTCAGGTGTGGTTCCAAAATTAAGTGTAATCAAATCAATCATTTTATAAAGTGACAACAACCCTATTCCATAAGCAACTGGGGTTCTTAAATTTGTAATTGTACTACAGTTTTGGCTTATTTTAATATGTCATTTAAATTTTCGGAGTGTTTTATTTACTCAAAAACCAATAGCCTTACGGCTATGTTATACCACTTAGTTAATATAGTCTAATGATGTCCTTAACTAATATAAGGCTTTAGTAAAAATATAAATAATAAATAGGGCAAATCACCATAATTTATAAATATTAAATAGTTTCAATCAAGAATTTTGTGTCTATCTCAGGGCTAAAGAAAATGATGTAATAATTATTAGCTCAATAAACGGTTTATTGCTCTTTGTATTTTATCTATTTACAATAATTTATGGCAAAACTTCGGTCTAGCATAAGAACAACTCTGATCTCAGGGCTAGGTTCAACAAAAAACTTTGTACGACAAATGCTTTGGTGTATGGCAAATTAACCAGTGTAATATGGCATACACTCCAGTTCTTTAATCTCAAAATTGACTGCAACAACAAATGATCTGCAGGTACAAGAAATCGGCGTAATCTGAATTTAAAAACACCAAAAATGGAAAGAATACATTAGGTAAATACTGTGAATTATGTGACATAGCTTCCGGCTAACCTTATATTGTTTTAGATGACGTAAACTGACGCTCTGATCTTCTTTTGTTTTGTTTCCCATAATGTCCAATTCACAAATTTAAGGGACGCTTCGATAATTCGAATGTGGATGGAACTGGGCAGCTGGAATCACACTCAACCCCACGGGCAATGTTCAATCTTGAAGAATCCTACCTTAAACGGCGAGGTTCATACGCTGGATACATTTTCTAGTAACGCCACGGCAATTAAACACTTGGGAATGGTTTGTAGGTTCCAATTTCTATACCCAGGCACTCATGAAGGTCTTCTCTAAATGTAGTACACACGATTTTCGCTGGCCGATGTCTCCAATCAGTCGAAAAGGCACTGCAAAGTTGATCGCACTTGGGCAATTCTTGCAGCTGGCTATCCCTCTTCACTGGGCACTGTTATTACTTGGAAAATTAGCCACAAAGATGGCCTGCACACTGGTGAATATGAACGATACTATTTGACTCTTACAAATAACTTTTTATTCAAAATGTTTACATTAAACTGTGCAGCTCAACTGGCACACAACGTAAAATTTTCATGCCTGTTTGGATATTTTTAGCGATTGACATTCTCGTTACCTAGTGATTACGATTTACATTTGTTTTTAAGAAATGAGATTTGATATCATGTTTCAACTTATGAACTAGTTTTGATATACTGTTTTTGCTTAAATACTAAACTTTTCTTGGAAATTGTCACCTTAAACTTTGCTCTGCTTTTAATCACTTAGTTTAATTGCACTGACTCACATGATTTTATTTAGCACTGCACCTCCGTATGCAAATCATCTTTGTATTATTTCAAATTTTCATTATTGTATTGATTTCACCAAACTCAAATCTGTCAGCTACATAAATTAAGCTATGCTTGCCACCAATTATTACTGAAACTCTGAACGTAACCCTTTCGAAATCTGCCTTCTCTAATGCCAACCTTTCTCTCCCAAATTACAGTTACTTCTGCTCATATCAAGTGAATTTTTTAGTGTAAACTGAACGTAACCCTTTCGAAATCTGCCTTATCTAATGCCAACCTTTCTCTCCCAAATTATAGTTACTTCTGCTCATATCAAGTGAATTTTTTAGTGTAAAATACTGACTATTTTGCAATCAATAAAATATTTAATTCTGTGCTCATCTTGAAATTATTCATTTTCATGTTAATTAGGCAATCAGAATTGCCGTGGGTAGTAAATCATTACAATATAATGAGAAATATAAACAATACGGTTAACTTTTATTGCTAACAGGATGTAATAAAAAGATATGAAATGCATATATACAGGTGGCACGAATGGTTCCGGTTAGAGAAGGTGCGTATAGCTTTGAATCAAGATCTTCTGACCTCGATTTTGATGCCTTGCTCGGCTGGCACAGAAAAATTACCAAGAGAAAAGAACAAATATACACGAACAAACAAATATAAAAACCATGTTAACTCAAACGTAAAGAAAGTTGCATTTCATACCTGTAGAAAATCCCTGACAAAATTGTTGGCTCGTTTGGAATTTGGTCCAGGTACTTCATAAAGGGGGCACTGTTGTCCAGCAACGAAGAGAGCATCAATCTCCCTTATATAATACTGTTGTCTTGTACGTATGATCACAAAATCTGTTGGCAGTATCTTATGTTCATATATGGGTGCCCTGTAAATAGATCATTTTTTGTAAGTCACAAAAGACACACTTAATAATAATGGTGAGGCACTAACACCCCATGAAGGAGCTTGGTCTGCAAGGCGGAAGGTCAGAGCTTCCGTATCCTCGCTCTCACACCCGGCTGTCGCGTGTCAAATTCATGACACGTGGTGATGTGGTGAGCATCACGCACTAGACAACCGCATTATTACCCCTTATTCTTTCGAATGCAGGTTCCCAATTATTTAAAGCGACCGGGTAGGCCGCCCGCCAGGCATCGATCTGGGATTTAAACTCCAGACTTCCGCACCGCAGTCTAGTGCTCTAACCACTGAGCTACGCTGGTGCTAAGAACACACTTACCGATACATATTATTTTCCATGGCTTGAATCGACTGCCCCGGATGTAATATGCCCAAAAAGGGCGAGGTATGGGCATAAGCAACTTCCCCATATCTGTAAGGTGGAGGTCCTTGATCCTTGCCAGCTTTTCTTTTATAATAATTTTTAATCTTGGAACACATTCCAACCTAGAAATAATTACCCAACGGATATTAACCATCGTCACCTATTTTCCGAGTTACCTGGTTCATAAGCGGTGGATGCTCTTCACAGAACTCAATCAACACCAAATCACCATCCCTTCCGGTCAAATCCTCTGGAGTTCTCATGAAGAACACGTCACCTCCACCAGAAGCCATCCTCTCGGCCTCTCGTTGCTATAACAACACACTTAATGCGACACAAAGCTACTCATTTCAAAAGCTCACCCTCGCCTTCTTCTTGATGTGCTTCGTGAGCGGCAAAACGGAATGAGGGCCGGGCTCTGCAAGCGGGCCGTGAGAAAAGCGCTTCAGAGGCGGCCGGTGGAAGTTTCGCAAGCGCATGGGCCCCATGTGTGTTTGAACAAAAGGAACTCGCAACTCCACGATCGGAGTTGAGTGTTGAATTAGGTTTCCGCCGCCGACTTTGAGGCGCAGATACGTCTCGGACGATCGTGGCATGTAGTAACTGAAATCAAAGGGGTTTTTTTCGTATTTGATTTTATAAGAACTACTTACAGGTCATTAGAAATATTAAAAGGATCTCTATCGGGGGATTTCGGTGGAGGAGGCGGGGTGTCTTCTTGCAACACATTGATGACGCCAGCTTTGCCCAGTAAGATCTTCGACTTCTTCACATGGGGATGTGGAATTTTAACTTTAACAGGGGTTGCTTGACCTGTAATTTAAAGTCTCTAACTGTCCTTATTTAAATTAGGCAGTTTTCACACAACCTGCAATTTGCTTAGAGGGATCAATATCATCAGGAATCCCCAGGATAATATTCTCATCGTTAGGATCCAAAGTCAAAATGGTTGGCTTGGGGACATGGGTCATATTTTCCGCATCCCAGATAACGTCATCTTCCCACCTGCCGTACACCAAATCTTCGTTCTCAACTGGAAAAATGGAATACCACGTATCATCATGCTCCTGTTCTCGTGGTTTCTGACTGGGCAAAACCCTACAAAAACAAAATCACACGCTGCCGCAACAAATACATGAGAATCTTACATTTGCCCCTTGGAAGATTTGGAGCCGGGAAGCGGCGGCGCCGGTAGGGGCATGCGCATAGTGTTCCCAGGCATAGCCCCCCCTTTTCCAGGCTGGCTGAAGGCCTGCGCGGTCCTGTTGCCACTGCTGGGGACCCAGCCTGCTGCATTTGTTTTAGAATTCAATTTCTGCAACACCTACGGGTTATTGAGGCAATTAAAGCCAGGAAGCTATCACAAACAAAAGCGACAAACTGAGGACACTGGAATTGCTTTTTTCCACGAACCTTGTGCTTGATGTCGTTGCCATCCCACACCACATCATCCTCCCAATGCAATTGGGTCACCATTAAAAAAGCATCGTCGGGAAATGGTTCCCCGTCGATGGGCTCTTCTGGCTCTTCGGCCTAATAATAAAGTGGCAAAATGTGATTAAGCCGGATAGTTTATTACAATTATACAGACCTCTTTCATAGTCACCTTAAATCCATAATCGAAATTGTCTCCCGTTTCTGGGACCTCCAGCATGTCATACCAGATTTGGGCAGGACCAAAACGCCAGTCGGCTACTTTAGGCCCTGTATCATCCTTAGTCATGGTCTCTTTTTTAGCATCTTTTGTTCCCACTTCAACTGGCTTCAAAAACTTTTCCTGTGTTTCATAACAATGACAATTAAATAATGCACGTTTTAGCTTTTTAGAAATTTCAGCAAGTT
This sequence comes from Agriotes lineatus, assembly GCA_940337035.1. Classification (NCBI taxonomy): domain Eukaryota; kingdom Metazoa; phylum Arthropoda; class Insecta; order Coleoptera; family Elateridae; genus Agriotes; species Agriotes lineatus. The sequence continues at coordinate 36,202,781 of OW679201.1, forward strand.
TTTGCTGAAACTTTTCAGCATGTCTTTTTTAGTGCGGAAAATTTTTAGACAACTTTTTTTGACAACTTTGCAGTAAATATTTAGTCAACATTGCAATAAGTATTTGGCAAATTATTACCAAATTTTCAGGTAATTTACATCTTCTCAGTAGTTTTACAGTAACAAACAAGTTTATATTCAATTTTACATAACTTTCCTATAAACTTCCTGCCACTTCATTGCAGATGCTTCAAATAATAATAATATTAGACATTCATTGGATGACACTGTAGTGAACTATTTTCCAGTAAATGGTCCACAAATTTGTGTCTAATTTCGAACAAGCTTGCTCTAAATATCCAGTAAGTTTGCTTGAAATCTTTCACAAACTTGTAACTAGTTTTCAGAAAATTTACAAAAAATTGTTAACATTTGGCAATGACAAACTGTAATAATGCTCTGTTTTCAAACATCCCATCTAAATTTCAATACTTTTCCTATACATTTTCAGCTTGTTGCAATGTTTCACAGATTTTGCAGTACAATTTGAGCAAACTTGCATCTAACAATTTTGTGAAACATATTTTTTTCGCATTTTCAGTATTGTTACGTGTGAAACGCGTAATTAACATGAGAATTTAGTTTGTGGATAATTCATGGCCATGTAAAAGCACCATTATTGGTAGACAGTCATTGTTTAAACACAGCATTAGCAATTGGGTTGTGATCTGTTTTACCAGCAACTGTTTCAAACAATTCCTTTGGTCTCCTTTGTTTTTGTCTGGCAAAAAGTAGCGTCTTTTTGGCGGAATTCCGTGATTCTGCTCCAAGTTTTAGCTCTTAGCTTAAGGTATTTTGGAATATTTGTGGAAGCTTCGCTGGTAAATGGTTTTTGGGCCGTCGGCACTATATGGGACATTTAGTCCGTGTCCTAGGGACGGATCATTATCACAGGACTTCTTTACAGGCTGAGTTCTTCAATTGCAATTGTGGAAATTGCAATAAGCTGACTTTTGTCCTGTATTTTTAGTGTCACCTGCGGGGTGTAAAACATCAACGATTCCGCTTGTTTGGGAATTTCCCTATAGACGTCACATGCGGGTTGTGAAAATTTATGCGATCTCTTCAACTTCAGAGGACGCCTCTGCACCAAGGAAGCATAGTTTGAGTTTGGGTCTTATCCTCCTGCAGCAGCAGCTTTGAGCCCGTTTGGGGGCTATTGGTTTCACCTCCACGCAGAAGCGTGTGGCTCTCAGGTAAGTAGTGCAACTTAATGATACTATAGCTGTACTTAAGATGTAATTGTCGATTTTACTGGTTAAATAATAGATTGTGTATTGAATTGTACTAATCATTCATATGACAGCATTAATTTGAGATGCACGTTTTGATTAAATAACGCCTGTACTGGTTACTATATGCAGCGTTGTTTAATCCAATGCACATGTTTATTTCATTCAATGTCTGATTTTGTTACTGCTACCTTATGTGTTTCAGATATTGTGTTATTGCCTGCTGCGATTAATCTGAGTTTATAAGTTCTTGACCTATCAAAGTATATTTGTTATAATTGAAAAACTTGTTGGCGCTCATGTTACTTGGTAATTACATCATTTAAAGAACTGCACGCCGTCTCCACTGAATCTAGTTGGCGAGCCCTCAAACATGCTCTCGTAGCATTGCAATATTTGAAAGTATTTAAGGAATACCTTGTTAACAGTATACTTATGTTTAGTAAGTTTGCATCAATCTTCCAATAATATTCCTGGAAGGATTCAAAATTTCCTGCAGATGTGTCACACATTTTGCCACATTTACAGCAAATTATATCAAGTTTGTAGTAAATTTCCAGTATTTTTTGGATTATACTCTACTAAATTTCCAAATATACCCAAACAAGTCGAAGTAAAATACTTGGGAATGACCATGGACGCCAAACTAACTTGGAAACCCCATTTACTAAAGAAACGGAAGCAAATAGATCTAACCACCAAACAGCTAAATTGGTTACTAGGTAGAAAATCAAAGCTAGCTGTAGAAAATAAAATCCTGATTTATAAAACACTTGCTTGAAATCTTTCACAAACTTTTAACTAGTGTTCAGAAAATTTACAAAAATTTGTTAGCAATTTTGTAGTAAGATCTCAGCACGTTTCCATCCGTCTTTGGTGGCTCGTGTTGTTTGAGTACCTTGAGAACGAGGATACATAGACAGATTTGGCCTTGTTGCTGTTTGTAGACCCATATTGACTAACCTTTCCAAAACAATATATAACACGCCTCTACGGCGAGCAAGTTCACAACCAAACTAGAACATTACACCAACTAAGGCAAAAGGATTTTCTAAAATGTTGTCGTGACAGCAAGGTCTTACCTAATTGTGTCTATGTAAAATTAGCCAAGTCCAATATGAAACTTAGAATTTTATAGTATTGTAGGACCAGGTTATGCCTTGACAGGAGATGGAACTTGTGGTTGTTGCTATAAGACAATTTTAGCCTTGGTCTATCGTTACCAATGAATACACTTTCATGGTTTACAGTATATTGATTTAAAATTACCTAAACTTTTTAAGCTTACACTCGACTTGGTATATTATACCCCTTAATAAATAGAAAAAGCTCCTTAAAAATAAACTGCGGTTTGTTAATACATAACTCGATCTTAAGACCAATCCTAACGTACGCGTGTCCAGTGTGGAGTGCTGCGTCACAAACGCATACTCGGAAAATACAAGTGTTTCAAAACAAAGTGTTAAGAATGGTGACTAATGCTGAGTGGTTTGTCCGGAATACGCAAATACATTACGAACTTAATCAGCCAACAATAGAAGAGTTCATTAAAAAGACGTGCAATATGTTTTTTAAAAATCTGCAACTATGTCCAAGTACTGAAGCGCATCAACTGGGGAAAAAAGGTATACATAAAAGACTCAAACGTCGGTTACCGCAAGATAATTTGACTTTGATAACTCAAACATAAATTATAAATGTGACAATCAAGCACAACAATCCTATCAATGTAAACGTTTTAGTTAAGTGTCATTGTCCTGTATATCATGATTAATTAACAAAACCGTGCATAGCAAGTATGTATTGCTGAACAGGTTTCTGTAAATAAAAAAAAAAAAAAAAAAAGATTTTCTAAAATGTTGTCGTGACAGCAAGGTCTTACCTAATTGTGTCTATGTAAAATTAGCCAAGTCCAATATGAAACTTAGAATTTTATAGTATTGTAGGACCAGGTTATGCCTTGACAGGAGATGGAACTTGTGGTTGTTGCTATAAGACAATTTTAGCCTTGGTCTATCGTTACCAATGAATACACTTTCATGGTTTACAGTATATTGATTTAAAATTACCTAAACTTTTTAATTCTTTTTTACAAGTTTACGTATCTGAGATTTTGTATGCGGATGACTTGGTGATAGTGGCAAATAAAAACGAAGACCTGCAAAACAATGTAACAGAGTGGAACAAACAACTAAGATCTACAGATATGAATATTAATATAGATAAAACGGAAACAATGGTAATAGGAAAGAATAAACAGGAAATAGAAATAATGATAAACAACATAAAAGTTGATCCAAGAGGCAGCGTGGAAATCAACATCGACGAGCTATGAAGACAAACGTACCACAACAGACAATATACCGCTTTACATTCGGCAACTTATAAGTGAAAAGTGCCGAGCTAGAAGAATTTGGCAGCAAACACGCAATGTCGCTGATCAGCGTGTAGTCACGGGATTACTTTTCAAACTCAAATACTCTCTAGCTAGTAACTATTATCTCCTTTTTAAATCTTACCTTTCCGACAGAAACTTCGCAGTTAAACACTCTTTCTAGTTACTGTGCTATAAAGTCTGGTGTACCTCAGGGGTGTATTGGGTCCCCTCCTCTACCTGATATATGCCAGAAATGAAAAATACCGTAATAGCCACGTTTGCGGATGACGCAGCAGTTTTTTCTTCAAATGAAAACCCTCAAAGAGGCTCTGAGAATATCCAAACCCACCTAGATCTCACCAGATGCTTCAAAAAATGGCAAATCAAAGTGAATCAGTCCAAATCACTTTCACAAACAGAACCGCTACTTGCCCACCAGTAACAATAAGCAATTTGCCAGTACCCGTTAAAATCGACGCAAATACCTGGGACTTCATCTAGACCGAAGACTAAAACGCTTGCAACTAAACCTTAAATTTAACAAATGTATTGGCTCATTGAACGCAAATCGAAGTTATCAATAAACAATAAAGTGCTACTATACAAGACCATGCTGAAACAGATTTGGTCATATGAACTACAGCTATGGGGGTGCGCTAAGCCGACAACAAAGCACTTCCAAGTTTTGGTGGACGCACTTTGGTACATCACAAAGAAAACATTACATGACGACCTCAAGATCGCGTTTGTCACAGAAGAAATCAAGAAAACAGCTGTCAAATACCATGAAGGGCTCGCTGGACGCAAATATGAACTTGTGGAGCAGCTACTCAACGACGATCCGCTTACAAGAAGACTGAAAAGATGGCCAAGGGACCTGCTGCAGCACTATATATTACTATATAGGCGGGGCTTCGCTGGACGTCTCCCCTACATGTTTAAATTCTGTCAACAAATTTACAGCTGCAGATGTTGAATTTTTTTTTATCAAGTAAACATATAGCCAATTTCACAAATTTTCAGCTTACATTTAGTAAGTTTGCAGCCAACTTTCCACAACATTTCTTAAGATGTTCAGAGTTTACTGCAGATGTTTCACAAATGTTAGCAAACGTTTAGAACTTATTGAACTATTTTGTAGTCAATTTCCAGCAAATTTGCATCCAACAGTTTTCCTGAAAACTGTCAGGGTTTGTTGTACATATTTTAATGTTTTTTAGCAAGTTTATAGGAAATTTTTGAAAGTTTTCATCCAACTCTCTTGGAAACTTAAGAGTTTGCTGTGGATGTTTCACCAATTTTTTGCAAATTTACATAAAAAGTGTACAACTGTTTAAACCATTTTGTAGTAAATTTTCAGGAAACTGTCACCGTTTGATTTTTTGATATATTTACAGGAAATTTTAGCACGTTAATACAAAATGCCACCAATTTTTCATGTATATATTAGTAAATTTGCAGAAAATTTTTAGTTACACTAACACAGGACTTCCTACAACTTTTCTGGACATTTTGAAAATTTGCTTTAGATTTTCACAAATTTTTAGCAAGTTTGCAGTAGGTGCATTTCTAGTAAGTTTGGAGTAAATATTTAATTAGTTGCATCCAAATTCCAACTACTTTCCTGGAAACTTAACAAGTTTGCTGGAGGTTTCAAATTTTGTTGCAAATTTACAGTGCACTTGAACTACTTCGTCGCCAATTTTCACGAATTTTTCATAGAATAACTTTCCTTTCGTCACAGTTTGATTTTTAGCAATTTTTCATCAAATTTTCTCAAGTTTTCATCCGGCATATTTTTGGTAAGTTTGGAGTAAAATTATAACTTTGCATCCAAATTCCAACAAAGTTTGCTGTAGATGTTTTATTTTTTTTTTGTAAATTTGCGCAGCACTTGAACTACTTTCTCAGCAATTTTTAAGAATCTTGAATCGAAAATGTACCTCAATACATAGTATACTGAGAACTAACTAATTTATTGAAAAGGAGTATTTGCACAAGAAAATGCACAGCCAAAAAGACGTTTATGCGGTAAGATATAAACATTGATCGCCAGGTTATTAAAAGAAATTAAATACCTCATCATCGCTGTGCCACTGGTCCTGAGGCGGTATATCAGCATAATTAAAGTGCCAGCCTGTAAATTTCGGCTTTTCTTCATCAGACTGCGAGTCCGAGTCATGCTGCGTCCCCGAGGTGGTTCTTTCCTTGTGCCTGTGCTTCCGGCGTTTCTTTCTGACATTACGCCAGATCTGCGGCAGGCTGCTTGGTTTGCCAGGCCCAAACAGGCGTGAAAACCTCAACACCTACAACAGAGGCTATTGCAAAAATGTGTACATTAAGAACGAAAATTACCTTTCCATGCCGAAAATCAGGAAACAGGTCTGTAACGTCAATATTCTGATATTTTGAAGGCAGCATAGCTGCCAGAGGCGTTTCGAGCCTCCGTTTAGGCTCATCATCGTCGTTGATGTTACCAACGGAAGTGGTATCTGCAGTCAAACGCGTTGGTGGAGGCGGCATTAGTTGGGCGTCTTTGGTGGTTGCAAACTGAGGTTTGATAGCGGTGTCGTAATCTTCATCAATGTCAATTTCTCTCTTCTATAAATCAAGTGATAAAAGCAATGTTTCGGGGGCTAAAACTAAAAGCAAATACTCACAAGCACTATGTGGTTTGGTTCGTCTTCTGCCAACTCATTAATGTCAGAATAATCAACAGCAGACGGTGACTTTTCCTCGACAACTAAACCAAAACAATTGGCAATCAAAATCAACAACGGTTGCTTACGATTACTTACAGCTAGAATCTTGAAGCTCCTCATCATTATCGCCATCTTTCATATTCCCTGGTCCCTCTTCGGAATCACTGAGCTCCTCCTTTATCGTGTAAGCATCGGTTATCATTTCTTTAAGAAGGCTCCCCAAACCCAATCTGTAAGTATTGTTATAATTATAGAACGAAAGCGGTTGCTTTACACTTTCATACCTTCCAAGAGAGGCGAGCTGCTTTTGTGCCTCTGAGTCAAAGACATCGCCCTCCAGCTGCCCCGACTCGTCTATATTGCCGAAGAGGAACCCCGTCAGATTTACAGCATCGTTCTCCTCTCTTTCCTCGCGCATATCGTGGTCTTCTTCGCTGTCGCCCATTTTTTACGATCTACCTAGGAGACTGTTCTCTGAGCGATTAAATTTGAGTTTGAATTCAAAACTGGAAAGATTGAAACTTAAAAAAATGGGGTTAGGGCAGATGCAAGAAGTTTTACACTACAGTACCACTATTATTTGTTATTATAATTAATGATTTACTTATATATTGTGGTATTTTATACAGTTGGAATTATAAACTACATTATTTACAACTATTTAGTAATACTTCATAACAATGCTCCGACCTCCGACCCTTACAAAATGGTATTTTTATAATAAACAAAAAATGTGATCTAAGTTGGCATTGGTTATGACGTAGTCAGTCGCAACCGCCCATAGAATTTTAAATTATGTAGATGGCGGCACCAAATTTAAAAATTAATGCTTTTCAGACGAGGGTAGGGCCATAACTATAGGCAAAATTTACCGTAGGCAAGAAAATATTTTGCGTCCCTTACTACACTAACTATAGCGGCTACAAAAATACTAATTTTACTGTAGGACTGCATTTATTTCAGCACGTATGATATGTAATGTATTAAAAACGAACAGGTTTCAACAATAAATACAACATTTTTCATTCGAGTTTTAAAAGCAAACAAGAGTTGAAATAACAAAATAGAACACAAATGAAGTGAGAACAAAAAACACGAACGTAAAACACATTTTAATAAAAAAATACATATTATGCAGTCATGAGAACATATCTTTATACCAAATGATTATAAATGATAGTTTGAAATAGGAAAGCAGCCTAGGATGAGGAGGGGGGGAGCGGCAAAATGTTTCTTGTCGGATGCTTTCATAAAAACAAAACAATATTCGTATGAGCTTTAATAATTCTGATTGTTCTGGGGAGACCTACAGAACACTTTCCGGTCATGTGTCGCATGATACAAACTTCTTCACCTACGTTTTCTACGTTCTTATCCCGGCACCAATTTATAAACGTAATGTACGTCTTCTCATATCAAGCTTTAGATTTTCCGGCAAAATATCGTACGCCTCTTTTGTGGCCGCTTCCAAAATTTCTTCTATAATTTCCTTTTCTGCTTCTGATGGTTCAAAATAAAAAAAATGACAAAACATGACCAAGCTGAGCAGAACTCGTTTCTATATACTAAAGCATAAAGCAGCTCCACAGTTAATGTTATGCGTTTGGCAGTACTGAAGTGTATTGTTGGTGGCACTGTAAGTCTATGTCAAATTCGAGGTTAGGTTTTGCGTTAGTTTTGACACAGACTGAAGCAAAACCTAACCTCGAATTTGACATAGACTTACAGTGCCACCAACAATACACTTCAGTACTGCCAAACGTAAAGCGAATCGCCGCTGATATGCAGAAAATTGTCGGTAATGCAGAAAAGTGCCACATTTCTAAACGATTTTGAATGTAGAAATATAGTACATTATCAAACGAAATGAGATAAAAGCTTTTGCCCATCCCTGATGTCCATCTTCCGATCTTGGCTCCGGGTAGCTCAGATTGCCAAAGATATCTTTTTTACACTCAAGTTTTGTAACACAGTAAAGCACTCAGAATAACTTTATTTGCCCATCCCTGATTTCATCTTCCGATCTTGCCAGGCAAAGCGTTAATTTCTGGAGGAAACATTGAAGCCGAGTATTTTCTAGTCCGTCGCAAAAAAAAATTGGGACCGATCGTAGGCAAAATAAATAATAGATAAATACTAATAATACTTATAGGGTCTTGAATATTTGAGTAACCTATCATCTTACCTTAGTATTCGATACAAAATTTTCTTGCTTTTTATGCTACAAATATGTTTCAAATGAGATAGAACTTATGAGAGACCTCACTAAAGATATTTATCGTCATCCGTGTTGTTGTAGACTATTAACCAAATCAATTTTATTGTTGTTAAGAGCTTCATTACAGCGTTATTATCCATTACAGCACTCAGTGCTGTAACGAATAGATATTACGGCACTCAGTGCGTTAATGCATATTACCGCACCCTTTTTATATAAAATATACATTAAACCAGAATTAATTGATAAAATATTGAACAATACACGTTTGCTTATGGCACTTAACGAGATTCGTTTGATTGTCGCATTATTCGGCTCATCGCCTCGTTTTGGCAATCAAACTCGTATCGTTAAGATACTCTGTTACGCTCAGTTTGTAGTTTTGCGTGCAATATTCGAAATAGCAAATTAGATTCTACTTTTAAGAATTTATTGAGTACATTTTCCCCTGAATGGTGAGGCAACCCTATCTACAGTTTTGACAAATTCAGCAATTTACAGCTATATTCTTATCAACGTGGCCCACACGCTTGCATCCCTATAGTTTTTCTTCCTTTTTCAAATTTTGGAACTTTTGATAACCAGAGATTGAGGACTGCTTTTGGCAAACTTTCACACTATTCCATCCCAGATTCGGTCGAGAGAGGTTGCTGCCCTGGGTTTGTTGCTTCGTCAGCTTGGGAGGATTTGGAGGCATCGAAACCCTCTGAAAGTTATGTTAGTTGCTTTTGTGATATTACCTTCGTTCGCTACGCTCCTGGCAGATTTGTGGACCTTCTCTTCGATAAGAGCCCATGGCTGTTCACCACTCGTCAGGTTAGTTTTCTTCGACTTTTTCCTTTTAGCTTCGTTATACGCCTAGAAATTGGCTGGTTGCTGTAAATTTTCCCCCCTGCCATCGCTGTTCACTGGACAACGAACACCCGGAGCCGTTGCAAGCCTCCTTCATGTCCCCCCCACAGCTGCTCGGTGAACTGTCTGGTTGCCACATCCACCCGCTCTGCACCTCATGCTGTGTACCTGCAAGGTTTTATAGTGATATAGCCATGTGTATTTGAGTATGACCTATGGATTTGCTCTTTGTGTATTACGTTTTGTGCTTTATCTGAGTAACTATGTTTTGAATTAATTGGTGTACTGTTTCGGCAGCCACTGTTTGATTGCATTAACATGTTGTACAGCTGCTTAAGTAATTACCTTTTTATGTGCGCAACAATTTGGTATTTTAACCTCGGTTTGTTTAAGCTTCGCGTATTTGACAGTATTGCTGTGGCTATGCTACCGCCCGCGGGATTATTGCTGTGATTAATTTAGTCGCCCGTTTAAAAATTTAATTATATAGTTCAGGGTTTCGGAGCGCTAGCAAGTAGATTGCTTAAAACATCACAGAACATACAATAAGTTTTCTGTAGGAATTATTACAATCTTTGCAAGGCCTTTCAAAATGGAATATTTCGCTCCTTCAAAATTCTGAGCGACGTAACAGCGACCCAATAAGCTAACCTTTGGGGTTTATTGTTAGCCCTACACTTGCGCAGCTCTGACCCCGGGTTTCTTTGCCTCACAGGGTACGTTTTAATATTCAGGGCTATATTTGCTTGCGGATTTATCTAGACGTGCCACGTTATGTTTAGGTTTTTGCTTCACGGAGACCTCGATAGTAATAAAAGTCAGTTACGCTTATGAGCTTATTTATTTGATTCATGATTGGGAAGTACAACTAGGTGGTTACTTAGCATTTACCGCCTATTACTAACTTTAAATATGCAGCGCTTCCCCTTTATTGTGCTACAACTATCCTATATTTTTACTATTTATTGCATGGATTATACACGCAGCACTACCCCCTTTTTTACTGTGTTGTAATTGGCTTCTATATATTCCTCTTTATTATATTTATATAATTATGTGTTTATATACAAAGGTTACAAATGCGCTATAGAATCGATGTTAAATAAAAATCTCGTTACTAGTTTGTGTTGATTTATTTTTGTTAGCTAGGTTCGACCCAAATAGCTATTTGTCTGCGTCGAGGACCTGGTGCCCTTTTTTTAGGTTCTCTTTCACCTTCGATGGAACCCCGATCCTCACGACGAGTTAGTCAACCTAGGCCGATATTAATCAGCTGGCAAAACACCCAGTATAATCTTTGCCAACAGATAGGGGCCGACCCTCACACCCTTCGTTACAGCTCATAATCAAACTTGTATCGTTAATATCTGTAATGCTGTATATGACAGTCTGTCTTGAAACATTGTCGACCTTAGACAATTTTTAATTAGTTTCAATGTGTCTACCAGATTGGGCGCAATTCGCATTATTTAGAGTAAAATCGTTCATATTACAAATTAATTTGTTCCCAAAATTGCCTATTTATTTATTTTCAAGTGGTACGAAAGAAATTATTCTTTGCCATTACTATTTTCATGCCCCTTGCTGCTTACACCCGTAGGTGAGGGTCTACTCAGCCTATACCTAGTTATGGCTCTGCACGAGGGAGTCAGTAAATACTAATAAAAAATCAGAAATTGCTGTAGAATACTAAAAGCAGCCTTATAAAGTATTCTGCCTACAGCAAAGTTTGAAATTCAATTCTTAAACGTTCAGTTCTCTAGTATTTTTAAGCTCTATGAACGACATTACAGTGTCGCCAACAAAATAAAAAAGTAGGATCAATGTGAATGTTACTTTATTTGTTAATTGTTCTGATTTAATAAAAAGTTTAACGTTCTAACAAACCGTCTTGTAAATGTACTTCTAAACTGTACTATGTAGACATTATTGTTGTAAAGATATATTTACGAAATAGGAAAAACATAACCTCTAAAGTCTGCATATGCGACAGTTTCCATCAAAATATTGTTCTTTGCCATTTCACACTTTATTCCAGAGTAATACTTCTGCATATTTCTATAGGCCACTAAAAGCCATGACATCGAAAAGGTCCAATAGTGACGATGGGGATAAGCCTGCTAAAAAACCAAAAACCAGTGGGCACTGGTCGAACGGTTTACTGGATGCCATGAAAGATTCCGAAAATGTTGTCCAAGAAGACGATCTGGTAATAACAATTAAGGACAAATACCCCAAGGCGCGCTTTCACTACTTAGTGATCCCCAAAGAGGACATCAGCAGCTTGAAAGCAGTCAGTGCTAAGGATCAGGCATTGCTTGAACACATGGGAGAAGTTGCAGAAAAGATAGTGTCGGAAGATAAGCACAAGGGGACGAAGTTTAACATAGGCTATCATGCACAAGCTAGTATGTTCCGGTTACACCTGCACGTTATAAGCGAGGATATGGATTCCAAGTGCGTCAAGACCAAAAAGCACTGGAACAGTTTCACAACAAATTTTTTCTTGGATTATAAAGGTAAGTGCTGCATTCTAGCTAGTAGATGTCAAGTAACTTGGCCTAACTTGGTAATAAACTTTTGCTTTTATAGATGTACAAAAGCAGCTGCAATCGGATGGGAAAATTACGTTACCTACCAGTGAAATTTGCAAGAGATTAATGAATACGCCGTTAAAATGTCATAAATGTGATTACACTCCTAAACATATGCCTGATTTAAAACATCATATTATTGAGCACTTTAAATAAATTAATTAAAAAATTGACCAAGTATCAGTGTTCACTGAAACACATTGTTTAATTAGAAAAATGATTGAAAGTAACTTCACAGTACAACAATAATAGCGTTCGCAAACTTATTTCTTCCCCACCTTCTCACATCAAGCACCAAGAGTGGTTGGCTACTGCCAGATGTTAGCTAGTGCATAGCAACACTTATGGGCGGGAGATGATAACGGGGGTGTTGGTATTTTTGTAAGGGTAATTAAGTTACGAAGGTTTGAATAATTTCTCTGTTGGTGAGCATGCTGAGTACTGCAGTATTGTACTCAGTTCGGCTAAGACTATATACATTTGTGTTTGAAGGTATATTGAACATACAGAATCGCCACTAGTAAATTTTGTTAGAGATTCGCTGGGGCTTTGTATAGTCTGCGCTATGCAGCCATGCTTTGTCAGATTTAGCTCTTTGTGTGCATTAAATGCATTCATTTACATCGTCCTCAGGTTGTCTATCAACGTATATTACTCAGTTTTGGATAAATACAATTTACGATTTGTTTTCAATTAAAATGTTATTTTATTTTTATTTCTAACAAAAATTAAGAAATTTCCCCACGTTCAGTATGCTGTTAGACATATTTTATAGACCATTCATCTTTAAAGTGTGGTATGCAAGTCGATACTTGGCAGTACGCCAAGTATCAGAAAAAATAACAAAATCAACTAAAGATTAATAAATCTTAACTTGCATTTTTTAAATTACGGTATAAGAGATTACACATAAGGTTATGTAACTAGCATTTTTTAAATTACACGATCATGGACACGACAAGAAATTGAATACGGTGACACTATCTCTTACTGCTGCCAGCTCACGATATTTTTACTTACGCTGCATATATCAGCGGTCCGCACTGTTTTAATTTTGTTTGCCTTGGGGGTATGCTATCAAAAAAAGTTTGGGAGGCCATTGGTATAGACCACCTGGCGATTTCAGTGCATTTCTAGACTCTGGAGCAGGAGTCCGCAATACTGTGACTAAATGCTTGTGCACTCGGTCGCGAATTTGTCTAAAGTCGGGATAAATGACAATTCTTTTAGTTAAAATATACTTGTACACGAAGACTAAAGCTACTGTTGCAAGATTAATAAGACATTAAAGTACAAATACTTGCATTTATTTTTTGCCGTTTACAGAACGGTCCAGTTTGACCAAGAAAACTCGGTAGGCGTTTTCAAAATTTCTAATACGCCTATTAGAGCAGCTCTAAATTTTGGACTTCTGTCACGTACAGACGTACGTGACAATTCATAATAGGTCTATAAATTCTACGAACTTGTAGGTTTCACACGCTAACATTTGTCAAGCGGTCGACATCTAAACGAATTTGCTCAAGCTCGCACCTAATTTTTTATGACCGAGTTGCAACAGTTGCATTTCTGTTCATGTACTAATAATCTAGCTTCTCCCATTTTTTCGGTTTAAGAGGTAAACCCTGCATAAATTTACCCTTAACCATTCCGTGAGATTTCCATCTTCCCAGAGAAAGGAACGTTCAAAATACCGTCTAAATACTCGTCTGTTGTAACTTTAATATGACCATTTCGCCTACGAAATTCTACCTTAAAATATTTACGATACAAATTGCTTATGGCTAACTAAAGTACAGTCTATTCATACAACCGCCGCGTATATTTCATTTTCACTCAAGAACGCAAATCGTAACAACTCACTGAGGTTTTAGAAGGAGCTATTCTACCACAATAAATATAAAAAGCGAGATTTCATTAATTCGACATCCCTATCCGTTCGCGCTAATTAATTACCTATTATTATCCAGTGGTCAATGGTGAAAACTGCCATACCACCAAAATTATGGGTTTTCTGAATACATTCAAAGAAAAATTGAGTGTGTGGAAATCTCATTTACTGACGAATCCAATTTCCGACTGTCTCAATTTGAAGAAAATGTTTGCTCACACAAATATTATTTGCTTCATATTTTGATACCCTTCTGGCTGAATGTATTTCTCGATTTAAACAACCCAATGACTAAGCTTGTTCTACAATTCATTATTAATCCATTTTAAGGAGACGTATTTGAGACCATAAAAAACTATTTCGGCATTGAAAACTATGAAGAATTAAAATTGCAAATAATTACCATTAAAAACAATTACGTACTCTTATAATACTTCAGATTTGTAAATAGCCGCTGTGTGAACGACTGCATATTTAGGGCAGAGAGAAAACTCTCGTGACTGGAGTGTTGTATGGAATAGTCGTATGTAAGGGGATCGTTATCGCTTTAGTAGGCTGCTATCTCCGTTACGGTTAATACCCCATCTGATTTGGTTCTTTGTATTTTTGAAGTAATGGATTGACTGTTTTGCCATTGGGAATGTTGTGCCAACTTGTGCTCTACCAAGTGGATATTGACTATCCTCGAACTCCATAAGCTTTCTCACCACGCAGATGAGGCCGTGGTTATTTCCTCGCCATTCAGCCACCTCCTTATGTGACGTGAACACCTTTCACAAGGGGATAGTTTTATCTCTCTTCAAGTGCTAAGCAGGATCGCCAATGCCCTGCAAGTTGCTAAACAAGTAGAACTAGTTTAGTTGCACTGAACAACACCACGCGGATAGAAAGTGCATTAGATCATCGTGAAGTGAACCTTTTTATTGACTGCGTCATTATGTACACACAGAAAGCTGTGAAGTCGGATGTTTAAGAACAAATTAGGTTTTGCGTGTTAACGTTCTTTGTTTGCTAAATTGAGAAGCCCCCTTCGGGGTTCCTGTTTGTTGAATAATTTGTAACTGCATTTTTAATTGTTAGGGACGTACGGCTATTTAGCAGTAGTTTCTCGATTCCGAGTTACGATTCCTCCTGTATATAAGTGTCTCGATTTTTTTACGTATTCAGTTATTTTTTAGCGCACTCATCTGTGTTAGCGATTCAGTCTGCGCTCCCGCCGCGCAAGTGTTCCTTATCGGTCCGTTTCAGACGTGAATTATTGGACGCATGTATAAGAGACAGTTGCCGTGTGTTTTAGAGAGCGAGTAGAAGGTTTAAGGTTTAGCCCCCGCCGCTTTTTGATGCGAGCTGCATTCGCGCGTTTTTCGAGAGAGACTTGTCCGGTGTGGCTAGAAGCAACAAGTGATTTTAAAGTGGCCGTCCCGCTGCCCGGCCCTTTGGGGTTTCCGTGAGCGAGGCCTTACGTTTGTTTATGGCGTGATTAACAGTTTGTTTTCTTTGGTGTGTGAGTGTGTCGTATGTTTGGACCACGTTATTTAAACTTTCATCGATTGAACGCAAGTTTGCGTTTCGCATTTTATAGACTTTTTGTACTACACGTGACAACGTTGGTTGTTGGGCGAATTTAACGTTATTTACCGGTGTGAGCCTTGAAGTTTTCGTATCGTGGGGCGGCAACCCCTAAAACGTCGTTTGCAGTGTTTGGAAAGCGACCGTGTGCAGTAGCATAGGACATCGATTATAGCTAGCCCAAGCTTTTTAAAGGTATCGTAAATATTGTGTAGCTTTACAGTGCGAATTTCAAGTGTACCGAGTGTTTTGCCGAAGTGTCAGACAATTTGCGTAACGTTGCAGTCATTGTTAAGTTCATTGTGTATATCTTTGCGTTTGCTAAACCTTTTATAGTTGTTTACCTGTCAGTTTAGTTCATTACCGTCAGATTATATGATCATATTCAACTTTATATAGTAGCATTTGAAGTATGTGTCGCAATTGTACCATGTTTAGCTGATTACCGTCTTTTATTGCTGTTAATTGAACCAGTGTTTTGAGTAATTCAGTGTTCATACCGTTCACCATTTATTCCAATATTTAATGTCAAGTTTACCGCATATTTAATAGAGTAAGACGTTACGCATGACTAACTCATTTCTTATTGTTATGTACTAAACTTTTACATATTCAAATATTTTTGCTAATACATTTCATGTTTGTTTAACTGTGGTTTTTTTCTGATATTGTACATGCGATTTGGGTATGTATTTTTCAGTTGTAAAAGGAATTTGGTCAGCTGTTTAAGTGAGATTTCGAAAGGTAGGTTCAATGGTATTGTACTTGGCTCGCTGACCAGGACACTGCCAAGGTTATAGTTGAAAGGTGAATCCATTATGCTTCCACTTTTCCTCAGTGGGTTTACCTACGCATTTTCCCATGTAGGAATCGTGGTGGCTCTCTCGTAATTAAGATCTGCTTTTGTTTATTAGACCGTTGTCCTGTGTTATCTCGTGCTGGACCACTCCTCGCTCCACTAAAGTTAGTCGGCAACTCTTTTGTGACGGGCTGGGGCAGCGGTATGGGTAACAATAGATCTGTTTAAACTGTATTTTCGTGATTGTTTTTCTGTATTTTTACTTTTGTATATGGAAACTTGCAGAAAGGATTTTAGAATAAACAAACTCAGGCTTAACAGGAGGACGTAAACTCCATGACAGAGGAGAACTGCTAAGCACACCTGAATAAGCTGATAGGAATTCGTTTCGTATTTTGAGAGATTTGTCAGTTGCTCAAGTGCAATATGTGGCGCCTTCAAATATTCTATTTTGTTTCATATTCTTATATGGGTATTTCGCCACTCTGCAAATTAAAATATTAAATAACGAAAATATTAACAACGAACGTTTCGAGGGACAATCTGCCCTCGTTATCAACGAATTATGAATTCACGCCACAAAGAAGTTTCAGAGATTATTCTATTTTGAGCTATCACAAACCCAAAATTCTATCGCTGTTAAGCCCGACCTATTTCTCAACTGCATCTAGCTGGAGCAAATCGTTATTACAGGGTTGATTAGTTTGATGAGCGACTATTATATCGTCTTGCAGCTGTGGACAAACTGGATTCCATCGTAAAGCCTTGCTTGCTATATAAGTTAAATTAGGGCATGTAATAATGCTGAGCAGTTGTCTGTGTGACATAAACATTGCTTGTGTTGCAGTTACCGGATAACCCTGTAATAATACCCACTGAACGAGTATATTATTTATGTGTACTTTAATAGTAAATTATATCCGCATGAGCCCCTTTATATGGAAAAGTTGCCGACCTCTACTTTAGAAAGTATTATAATCGGCATATTTTTCAGGTAAATTTAATACGATAGATATTTAGGAGGATTTTAATTGTTGTTGGCCCATTCCGTAAAAAATAGATACAATATGCCTTATTGAATCTTTTGGAGTGAAGATCACTGTATTGTACCACACAAGAATGGCCCCTGGAGCTTCTACCTGTATCAACAGTACATTAGTAGGTACATTAATTAACCTTGACAATTTCTCTTTTTTCACAGATATTATTGATCCTTAGATAGAAAATTAAACGATTGTCGGCATTTAATTAATTCTGTAAGAGGAAGGACACTATAGCTATAATACATGTAGGAATTAGGTACATATATAGTAGAGGTACGATTATAGCTTAATGTAGGACTTTGTTAACGATACCACTGCTGAAGTCAAGGTTGATCTCCAGCTCAAAATGGCGACCTTAATGGCTGGCGATGTTTCAGGGTCCTAGCTCTGGGAAGGTAACCTGGTGATTAATGGTATTCAGCCCGCGTTGAGAGAAAACTAAAGCCAACAGAAAAATTTGGGGTGATGGGGAAATCTGATCCAATAAAAATCCATCTTCGAGTTTGATGATACTTCAATTAACGAGAAATGGAGCCCCAAGGGTTTAAGCACTGCAGAAGTTTTGATTAACTGGTTACAAACGAAGCTTATTTACAACTGTAGAGTTACTTTTGTCAGCTATATGGCATTTTAGAAATCAAACCATAAACGCACGTGCGGTTTCCTTTATTTTTGATAACCTTCTTTAACGCTGAAATAAATAGCCCAGTCCAAGAGCAGCCCTCATTATTGAGGACGAGTGTAAGACTGAAGAGCTCGGCGTGGAGAGACCAATGAAATGTTTTCCAGTTTAACGGTTTAAAATCAGCGGCGTGGGCTTGAAACTTTTTTACAAGCTTAAAAACCCTACAAGCAGTTTTTATCCGAGCTTCTCAAATTAATTGTGAAATATCAACGATTCAAATTTAAATCTTTATTGTTACATACGAAGTCAAAACACAAATATCAGATTGCCTGCGGCCAATTGTATGGTGAGAATAACGGAAATAACATTAAGATCACAATATTGTTGGCTTGGATGCTAAGGTGTAGCACCAACATCCCTCTGATAAATAATGATTGAGGCTAGGACCACCGAGTGTCTAACTATAACAAATTGTGGCTTTGCCAATGCAGGTCTGAAAACTATAGACGGGAGTCAGATTAATAAAATGCGGACGACTTTTGGCTTAAAGTCACGGACATGATTCGAAATATGCAACAGAACATTGTGAGAGACATTTACAAGGTTTAGGTACTCAGTGAAATACGATGACCTAAACTAGTCGAGTTTACTACTAACAATGGCAAACGTTTATTTACTCAGGCATACTAAAAGACAAGCAAAATAAACGGAATAGACTTTCTTCAAAAAGGTGTTTGTTGGAATGAAAACTCATCAACGACAGAATCACATTAATAAGATTCTACTAAAGTCATAAACCTCACCACCATACAATGCGGTGTCTACAGATCCTTCATATCTTGAAGAAGGAGAAACGTTTACAAGTTCGACAGTAAATTGCAAAATTATTTACAGAATATCATCAATCAATCAATCAAGTATAAGTACTATACGTACCCAAAAAAGAGGGCAGATATCGAACAATAACATCAGAATATGTGGAGGCAACAAGAGAAAAACAAGATCTGGGTATTAACAAACCCATCTATTCCGGGAATTTAGAAAAGCGATCAGGGAGAACGACAACCGACCTAATGAAATGGGCAAAAAGGAACATTTTACAGAAAGGTGGACAAAATACAAAGAAAAACTAAATGACATAGAAGACTAAATGAAGAATGGATTTTAGATAAGTAAACAGGAGCACTTATATAAGATGTAACAGTGCTCTCGTTCAGCCTCCTAATTGGCACCATATTGTAACAGCACATGGGCTTTTTCTTCTTGCGTGGTACTTTAAATTTGAATAGGACGTTTCGTACGCGTTAATATTTGAATAATTATTTGTGGTTTTGTCCAGTGTCTACACGAAATCCTCTTAATACGACAGTCGTAGATACGAAGTGACAATATCTTCCAAAACAGGAAGCTGGTACCCCACGTAGTGTTCTCGGGCTGAAACTGACTTCAAACATTGCACAAGGAAGGCCAATTTGTTTTGGATAATTTATCGACTTCACATGAAACAATATAAAGCAAATGAAGGAAAATGGGATCAACTCCTATAGAATCCTACTTACGACAAGATATCGGCAGAGCATCTAGGAAGAAGAATCGATTCCTAGTAAGTCGAAGAAGAGTACAATAATCAAGCTCCAAAAGAAATGAGATCTATCAAAATGCAATAATTGGAGAGGCGTTACGCTGGTTGATATGATTACAAAATAATTGTTCAGATACAAAATAAAAGAATGGAGCCCATGGAAAAGATTCTTTAGAAAGAACAAGCAGACTTTAGACTCAACAGATCCTGCACTGACCACGTCAATAGTATGAGGATAATCATAGAACAATGCATATAGAGGAGAGTCGCGCTATATGTAAAATCTCGTTTTTAAAGTTCTGATGCGATGGATTTGATAACCAGCTCAAGAATGTGCTGCAATTGACAGTCAGAATTCTGGTTAGTGCAATACTCTTGGTCATCGATAACGTTATACAACACTATTCAACAAAATCCATCTACGAACATGTGAACGAGCTGCGAATTTTCGCTAAATTTCCATTTTGTGTTTATTTTCAGCAAATCAGTCATAAAATATTACTAGGTCATCAGGTGTTTATTACTAATTGGTTTGGGCTATCTATGTAACATTTTGCACATAAAGCAGTAGAGTCCAATTAATAAATCAGTATTAATTTTTACAATTGTATCGTCTATGAGGCTGAAGTCCGGCATAACCCTCTAACCTTTAGCAGGATCGCTTTCCAAGCCATAATTACTTTGTATCTGAGGCTGGAGACTGGTCATCTGTTATTAACATTTACTACGGAAAGTCACTGATACTTGGAATCCAGACCAGTACTGTATATGGTCTTTCAAACCGGAGCTAAACTGCTACTACGTTAGAAGAATACTGAAGGACTTTAGTACATATAGTCTTTCGAGCCGTATGGAGAACAGTCAACTCCATGTAATCAATTAAATCATCCAAGAAACGTTTACCTTCCGGGGAATCAATACGCCCATCAACTACTGCGCAGTGGATGGTATCACCGCCCATCTCTCTCGCTTCTTCATCTACATCAGGTGAGGAAATTCTAGCTTCCTTAGTCATCAGCACCGCTGGAATATCAATATCGCGATCTGCATGAGAAAGATTATGCTCTCTTGGTCATCAATACCATCTGGACATCTACTTATTCTAGCCATTAGCATCAGTACAAGGAACATCTAACTTCATGGTCATTAGAACGCAGAGGCATCTACCTCGTTATTAGTATGAGCAACATCTAGCTACCCTGATCATAAGTACCGTTGGGACATCTACATCAGCATCAGTTCGAGAAGCATCTACATCCTTTGGTCATGAGCACCGTCGAATCAACATTTCATTAATGTCGATTGGTAAGCTGTCTTAGTATGAGGTCTATAAATTAGACTTAAATAAGTGATGTAGCAGTCGGTTTCTCATACATTTATTTCTTACTGAAATTAGGGCAACTGTATGTATGCGTGGTCGCTGCAGTCTTAATTCTTAATTCTTCCTCCCTATTCCAACTATAGCGCCTCTAAAAAAGAATGCAAATTCAAGTTACCCAAACCTGGCGAAGTGGATTAACAAATTACTACATATAAATCAGAGCACGTCAACAATGTCTTTGTTGCCTATTAAATGATTTCACCATCTCCTATGCTTTTAACTGTCCAACGAGCATGTCATATTCTAGAACACTATGTTCTTCAAATTCTACCCTTCCGTTGCTGACTGCCATATTCTGGTATACATTTACAATTTTCTTCGTTTGGCTACGTGTCTAGTTATTGTGAGTAAGCTCTCTTCTATTTGCTATTGAAAACCCTTCTAAACACTACAGATCATACTAGAGTTCGTAGTTCTAGATTATACCACCCTTTGCAAATTGTTTGTTTGTTTATTATGGGCAAGGTCTAGGCATATGGAGTACCAGGTATATACCTTAGACACCAACTGCTATGGTCATATGGTCAAATTCCTACTTAAAATTTTGCCGAAACTAAGGAGTTTCAACCCCAGCAAGGCACCTTTACATGCTACATATCGTAGTAACATGGAACCCACCTCACTTTCGAATGGTGGTTTTTGTAGAGGTTTTCATCTGAATTTTAAAATTTTTTAAAACCTTACCGAGACCGGGAATCGAACTTGCGACCTTTAGATCAGTAGTCAGAATACTTAACCACTGAGTTACCAAGCCCGACTTTCGCAAATTGATAAATATAATTTTGGGCAAAGAAAAATATAAATAAAATCTAGTGAGACAGATTTATGCAAATGAAAACAAATTGTTCATAGCATATCTACATGTCAAAATAGGTTTATAATTTTTACAAGCACAAACAGGAAGAATGGTTAAAATAACCGTAACATGGCAGAGGGACGATCAGCACAAATTATCCTACAAGGAAGACATTATATTGCCAGAACCAAAATCTCTGAAAGAAAAGTCCATACACAAAATATCCACAACTATAACACAGCCAGAAGAAAAGCAGGATTCTCTTCAACTGGATATACTAACTCGAGCAGTAGCAGTTTTGACTTTAGAAAGCTGCATAGATCAGCTCTTCATTGCAAAAGCCCTATTGAACGAATCTACGCCTGCCTCGTGTTTGAAACTATTCCAATACAGGACACTATGGGAAAGGTTTGTGGACGACGTTTTAGTGTTTTTAAATTGAGTTTGCTTTTTAGAATTACCCCTTCAGCAAAGTCGAAAAAGACAATCCACGAGGAAGAATATGAAAAGATCCCTTATACGGACCATCAAAAGATGCGGGATGATGTTTGCTTTCTTTGTTCAACACTAATGAAAGTAGCTAGAGAGATAGCGGAAAAGGGAGAGTATTCAACGCTCGTGAGAGTAACATCAGCCATAGAAAAAGAAGAAGAGGAAGCGAATAATTTGCAACAAATCGTACAGAAAAAACTAGTTGAACTAGAGGATCTAAAGAAGGTACTACGCAAAAGAAAGCGGGATTTTGAAGAACAGCTTAATGAATTTAGTGCGCTCAGCGCAAGTTACAAGAACGAAGTAGAAGACGTTTTAGGTATGATTTAAAATAAGAGTACAATTTAAACAAATAAACGTATCTTTTAGCATATGGAAGGGCAGAATTATCCTACGCAAACGCTTGGGAAGATACAAGACGATATCAGAATAACCTTATTCTAACCGAAAAAGAGAACGTATTTAAAGACATTATTTCGAGCAACAACACGAAGGTTGACAACGAAAACAGGATTCACACCGAAATAGAAAATTTTATAGCGGAAAACACTGAAGATTTACAGAATGGAATTCAGTACTGGATGCAGCACTACGAGGCAGAAGTGGAGAGACTGGATTCAGAAATATATAAACTGAAAACGAGATGGGAAACCCTCACGATCGACCACCGTAATCTAGCAAATACCTATATAGAACATAAAAAATCCATGGAAGATTGGACGGCTATTAAAGAACTTCGCCAGCTACACCTTCGTGCAGCTATTAGGATACAAGCATGGTGGAGGGGCGTTATGGTGCGGAAGAAATTGGGGCCTTTCCGAAAAGAGAAAAAGAAAGGTAAGGGTAAGAAGGACAAGGGCAAAGGAAAGGGAAAAAAGAAGAAATAGTGATCTTACATAATTATGTAATACAGTGTTATTTTAAATAGTTATAAATAAGTATACTAGGTTATTATATAGTAAAATATTTACTCACAATTATTTTAGTAATAATTTCAACCTGTTTCTACTTTCAAATGACGTGACTATAAACCATAACTTGCCATTATATGCTTTAAATTTTAAGCTAGTGCTGATTTGATCTACAGAAACTACCAAACGCTTAAGTTTTTGAAATTGAAAACTGGCTGTAGAGAAATTAAAACTATCAGTTGTGGCTGTCCAGAGGTTTTTAGTTTTCAATTTCCCTTCCATATTTTTGCAAGTCGTTGGTGGTAGGTAGGGCGTCTTGATGCCAATTTGACGTATTTGTCCTGTAACAGGGTACGGACAGATCTCACTCTAAAGTGCTTTAGAGTCAGAGGAAAAAGTGATCTGTCCGTACCCTGGTAAAGGGTACCCTAGTTGGGGGTATGTCAACAAGCAACTCTTAGGCCATCCGCTCACTGAGACGACGCGATTACGACGCAACTGACGAGAAACTCATAAGCGATAATCGGGTGGCGATCGTTCTATAGGTTTATGTACTTCACAGCACACTGCTGCTACTGCAATGCGATCGCGATGCAACTTGCACAAAATAATTGCTCGCGACTGTTATTGTCCATCGCGAAGCTATTAGTTGCGTCGAAGTTGCGAAATGTCAAATTAGTACAAAAATATGCTTGTATTGATGCCGCATCTTTATCGACAACTTAACCTTTTCTGCTAACACATTAAAGCTCTCTTTTAACATTCGGTAACATGATTTTGGGAGAGATTTTTGGCTGCGATAAAATAAAAGTATTTTACCCTTTATTATTTTTGATATAAGGGTGAACATGGACTTCCTTTTCGATTTCGTGTCCTTATTTTATATGTGTAAGTAAGCTACAACCACGTTTTCATAATCGCCACTTGAAAAAATTGCAGTAGGCTGACAACAAATTGCTCTGATGTGCATAACACAGGTTGTCGTCACGATCACATCGTTGGTATGTCGTAGTTGCATCGTACTAGCATCGCAGTCGAGTCGGGTCAGTGGAGGGAGAGCTTTAGGCAATTCGTGTTATGCACATCAAAGCAATTAATATAGTAGCTGAGCATACGTCTCATAGAGAATTACCCTTTTTGGTCGTTGTTGCTAATAGTCTAATAATACAATTGCGTGCTGGTCTATGCAAGTGGCCATTTCGAAAAATCGACACCATCTTTAATTTCATTATTTCGAAAGACAATAATGTTTATTAAAAATGGTCTGAGTAGCGCCTATGAGGTGTCACTCTCTAACGTTTCATAATTTTAGCAATTTTAAATTTTATGCTCAAGATCAAGTTTGATTATTTTACGTTACCTATTAATCACCTCTCACGGGTAGCTCTAGTCCAATGTTGTCAACAGCTAAAGTAAGAGAATCGAGTCAAGTCTATACAAGTGTTTATTTTATTTAACTAGATTACAAAATAAAATATTGGTTTTAAATTGTTTAAAAATAAATGGTGGCCTCTGCGTGCCATGTAACGTTCCGCAGTTGGTGCGATAAGACTCGAGTCCCCTGCGAAGGGCGCTCTGGATTTATGGTTGCCTATGCGGTGCGGAAGGACCATAGGGGTAAAGAACGGCGTTCTCCACTGGCGGATACGGACGGTTTCCCCTGTTCAGAGATTCAAACGGCTATAAACAGACCAAAATTAAATAATTTCGTGTCAGTTTGTCGGTCCTGAGTTTCTCCATATTTTAGGATTGATAAGACATACACCGATATGATTCTGGAGCAGCTACCCTAAGCCTGGCAAACGTAACCACTCGCCTTACTAGCTGAATGCATTTAGAGATTTCAGAGCCCGTGAATGGCCTTCATGTCGGGCGTTTCCTTAATAATCGCCGCCAAAATTGGAGCTTCCTCGGCGCACGCTCGATTGGCAATTCAAATATTAAGCGAGAACGTGGCTCGCGAATGTGAACTGAATTTAGGCCGTTCGTGATTCCACCTGGACTTCGGTCGGGTGGGAGTTTGTGGCGACCTGTTGGAAGAAATTATTTATTAGCAGGGTAGTTTCACGGGCTAATGGACCGGAAAGATAGACAAATCTGAGCAGCACGATGTTGTTCCAATGCGCTCTAAGATAAACAGGACAGTGTGCTTTTATACACAGGATCGCCTTAAGACAGTTCGACTAATCCAAGCAAGGGAGGCTTTAGTTTAGTTTAAGGGTGACTCAGACAGTTCAACTTCACATGCGTAAGCCGGAAATAAAACTTACGTGAACTGGAAAGAACAAGTAGTTCGGAACAGGATTCTGGTTTTAATAGACAAGCATCTGAACTGGCGGTGACTGATGGAGCACCTTGGGCCCAAGTTAGCCCCTCGATTGAAGTTCAGGTTCTGGCCTGAATGCTGAAAGGAGTGGGTTAGATCTGTTTCAGGACTGAGCGGAAATCGGTCTTTTATATGCTTCGTGATCTCACTCTGAGAAAAGTTAAACGTGATACTTTGGTGCGGATGGAAAGTAGGGATGCGAGGATTAAGCAGCGCGGCGTAGATTGCGCAATTAGCTGATTTACACCTGGTCATTATTGGACAATCAGCAGGATCTGTTGACGGAATCCTTTCTGTTTTTCTTACCTTCGGCGTGGTTCCAAACGTTCGCGAGTCACGCATTTTTGTGACCGTGATAGCGCCTACAAATTGATAACTGCAATTAAAATGTTCTAAAGCAATTTGGATGATGCACGCAAAACATCACAACTTTACAAAATGTGTATGGCTCTGAACATGTTAGACAATAATAACAGTTCACCAAAATGTAAAATAATTGTACTCTGTGTTCCCATTTTTGGTTCTTTCAGAAAAAGTCATTGATAAAACGTTTTGCTCTTGTTGGGACGTCATGAACGGTTGTGAAACTTTTGATAAGATATACAGGATGTTTTAGAAATTAGAAAGTGTAGAATTGACCTTAAGCAACTACTCTAATCTTTAATTTTTGTAAAAAATGTTTTTAACCAATTTCATTCAAAACTGAAGCAAAGTTTAAATACGAAATTTCCACTACGAAAATAAACTTTTCGGGGTTCAGTAATTATACTTTTATCTACTCCTATTAAATTATATTTACATTATAGGGACATTTTTAAATAATAATAGCAGTCATCATTTGCAGTAGTGAATTATGAATTCATAATTCACTGCTTTCAACAAATCATAAAATTTTATTTTCATAATTCACGGTTTTCAGCCAATCATAAAATTCTATTTTCATAATTCACTAGTTTGCAGCCAGTCACAAAATTCATTCTTATTATCAAATGACTTTTGCAGTTGACAGTTGTCACAAATGTCTTAATTTGGAAATATGAACACAAAACTCCAATTGTATAGGAGTAGATAATATATTTTAATACAAAATACTTATAAAAATCTGTCATTGACATAGTCTCCTAATATCTTGTATACAATATGCAGCCAAAAGTTATATCGTTAATAAGAAGGATATTTAAATCGTGCATTTTATGAAGCAACTTTAACACGACTAATCGCCTCACAATTGACATTGTCAGTCGCGTGCAACTATTTTGTGCAAGTCGCATCGTGTTGGTATCGCAGTTGCTTTAGTGTACATAAACCCATAGAACAATTGCTACGCGATTACCGCTTATGAGTTATTTCTCAGTCTCAGTGAGCGGACATAAGAGTTGCTTGTTTGCATACCCCCTACTAGGGTACCCTTTACCAGGGTACGGACAATTCACTGTTCCCTCTCACTCTAAAGCACTTTAAAGTCAGAGGGGACAACGATCTCTTCGTACCTTGTTATAGGACAAATACGTCAAGTTGACATCAAGACGCCGAAGCATGAAGTATTACTTTTGGGTCTAACCATTTTTACTAATTTGCAATTTTTGCCGTAATCGCTCAATCAATCGCAACCAAACCAAAATTATGTGAAAGGTCTCATAAAACTGTATAACTTTTTTGTACATAGCAAGCGCTTTGGCGTTAAAGGAACGTTGAAATATCCAATTTAATGAGGGTGTCCCTCCAGTTGGATGTAAACACGCAATCTCAAGAACGACATAACCCATCAGAATAGTTTCTACGCCAGTTTGTGCAGAATATGGATGCAAAAAAAAACTGAAAAGCTTTTGGGTGAGATTTGTGGTCTTTCTTTGTATGTGTTTTTCGCTTTGTATTTATAATACCAGTAATAGCGGTTAAGCGGCGACGTAACTACGGAGCAGGGTGGTATAATGGTACAGATCTGGGCTGCTGATCTTAAGACCATAGTTCGAAATTGGGTACTAATTGGTTTTCCCTATTATTGAAAGATTCGAATACAACTTTCTATTCACCGTCACCTTTAAATGTACAATACCACATTATAACGATTTTCTGCTCCCACACTAAAACCACCGTTTGAACAGCTTACGAAAACTAAATTTTTGCACTCATGATTTCAAAATTCATATTTCCCGGTCATTCCCGATGAGCCGAAAATGACTTTTCCCGCACCGGGGTGTTTTTTACTTTCCCACAAAAACTATGGCAATTGTGTGTTCCAGGGGCGCTGTAAACGTCAACAAAAGCTAACAGGTGCTAGGATACGCATAAAAATTTAGTAATTTGTGCTGCCAACTCAGTAAAGTTGTAAAACACTAAATAATATTTTTTTAACTTTAAATATTTTGAGTTATTCGTTACAAAAAACATTGTACCTACCTCTTTCGGGAAGAATTTTCCCGAATTCGCACTACATGCAGCACTCCCTTCGGTCGTGCTGCAAACAAAGTGCTCATTCGGGAAAATTAACTTCCCGAACTTGTTAGGTAAATAACTATTTTAGGATATTGCATTGGTAACTAGCGTTTACATAGTTACAAACGAGTCCGGTAGATAAAATTTACCGGCCTAGACCAGTAGTAGAACTACCGGCCGGTAAATTTTATCTACCGGACTCGTATCCTAAAAAATCTTATACAATACACGACCGGTAGCATTTTTATGGCCTTGCCAAACATACAGGTCTCGCCCTACGGGCTCAACCTGTAAAGTATTGGCGCGGCCATAAAAATGTTGCTACCGGTCTAATAACGTAAATAGCTAATTCTTCTGAAATTTTTTATTTACAATTCAATTTTAAAAATACAAAAGATTTACTCTCACTCGCACTACGTGCTCGTGAGCTCAACATCTTTTCGTGAATAAACATATGTTTAATTCAGTTGGTGTATAATATTTACCATAACGTTTCTGTCTTTGTATTTAACGCCAAACCGATCTTTTCCGAGTTGCCCTTTTATTATTCGTTCTAGTCCTCTATATACGATTTTTGATCTTATACCGCTTTTTCATATTCTGTGTAGGTATTTGCTGCTCCCATCTCATCTTCATCTATTTTCTCTTCGGATTCTACTTTATTATATTTTTCCTTCTCTTTCTCACCATAAAATTGCTCCAGGTATTGTTTCCACCTATCTACGATTTGTTCTTGTTCCAGTAGGACTTTTTTCTATTCTTCCATAATTCCGTTGATATTTTTTCTTCTTCCTCTTAGTATAGGCCGAGAGCCTGTTATTACCACACCGAGTGCGGTTTTATAAGCTATTTCACCCGCAGGCTGGGCGGGTTCTCTAAAGAAGGTTTTCACTGTTTTATATAGCTGTGCCTATTTTCCCGACTATGAGTAGTTCCCCTAGGTACTTCTCCAAAAGTTTCTTCTATGTACCTTTAGTTTAGTTTGATCGATTCTGAATTAATTCTGTTTCTTATCTTTCTATAGCGGTGTTGTCGCTCATTTGTTTTGATGTTCTTGAATCTTATCCTTTTTTCTATCAACTCTGTGATTTCACTTCTTTTCTACAGTTTTCTTAAATTTTTTTTCTACAGAGTACTATATTTGTTGTGTTACAATGTTTTTCCAAGATTGCTTCACGTTCCGTTGTATTTATTTTCTTGAAAGCTCTTGGGTGATCTTTTGTTGTAGATTTTTTCTTGTTATGGTCGCTATCTGCGTCGGAACGTGGGTAGTTTCTGCAGTTTATTTTTATTTTTAAATCTTTGCGTCAGTAAGATGCAATCTATTTGATGTCTTCCTATGTCCTCAGCATTTCCACGTGTAACTTCTGCGCACATGATGTTGAAAAAGTTCTTTCAACGACTAGATTATGCTTTGCTCAGAATTCAACTACTCGGTCTTTTCTTTCGTTGTTTTTCCTTGACCATATTTTTCGACTATTTTTGCGTCACGTTTCCACTTTCCTGTTCTCTTCTCCTTTTACATATTTTATTACTTTTTCTATCTAGGCATATAGACTTAAATTGTTATTGTGTCTCTTGGTTTAGTTGCTATTTTTTACCATTGTGATTGTTTCTATTTTGCACGTATTTTTGAACAGAATATATAAAAGACGTTAAGACATTTTTTCTACAACTTTTTCATTTACAATTTAATTTAAAAAATACAAAAACCATTTTAATCGGAATAAGGCCACTTACATGGCGAGCTTAAGAGCTAGTAAACATTTAACAGTTGAAAAGCGACGTTGTTTTTAGTTAGTCATTTGGCGTAATGTTTGAATGGCTTCCGCCGTCGTTCTGATCTTGTCCACCTCTGTTACGGCGAGCGCGTTCTGCTCTTCACGAGTCGCTGGCGATTTCTTGCCATTTTATAGCAATTTTGTGAGCTGAAATGCTGTTCTTTATTCAGCCCGATTTCGACCGTTGGGGGTAAGTTGGACGTAGTCATTTGAGCTTGCCTTCTTATATTGTTGAATTGCTTTAACGTTTCGAAGTTTTTTTAGCTGATTTTGATTCTGGCTTTACCGGTCATGTGGGATGGTTTGCCCCGACCATCTATGTTTCCATACCGTCATGGTCTCGTTCCGTGTACGATACATGTGCTGTACAGTTTTCCCGATTTGCTGACCTCCTTGGATGCGTGAGTCTTCTAGCTGATAAGGTGTTCTAGACCCAGATCCGCCGTTGGGGTGCTTGCTGTTGCTGAGAGCTGAGTTTATACTCAGGAAGCTGTCTCACCGAGGGAGCAACAGCTTAAGCTTTGTCCTTTATTAATTGTTAACTTGAAACTACTAGGGCGGAGCGCTACCACGGCTCGGGCTGAATCTTTCATATTTCCCGTGCAGTTTAAATTGTGCCATTATATTGAGATTAACTGCTGTGCCGATTTGCAAGTGGCTTCGATAGGATATTTTTATCTTGTTTTTGTGCGATACTTGATTTTTGTCCTTCGATGAATTTCACTTAGAGCGTCATCAAAGTTTAACTTGCTTTACTAAGGTTATTCACTATTAAACTTTGATACTATTTGTAGTTCAGGCGCGTAGGAGCGTTTTCTAAACTACGGGGGCCATTCTAATTTCAATAAAGCCTTCGAACTTGATTCATTAATACGAGCTATAATATTTCTGATTTCCTGATTATCAATTTTTAGTTTAATACTATAATAGTGTAACGACCTTGTGATCAGGCAGCTGCAAACGCGTGAGGCACAGCCGCCAGGAGACGACCTTGGGGCCAGCTGCGGACGAATGGGACATTGTTCCAGAACTTCGAGAAACGTCCTTGGACCCAGAACTTCGAGAAGCAGCCGGGCCGCTGCGGATATATGAGTCACGCCCGGGGTCCTCCCTCCCAGGAGGGAATTAGCCGGCAATATAAATATGCGTTCGCAGGAATAGAAATCAGTTCTCATCAGACTCGAAGCGCATAATATAAATGAACCCGTGTATATAACTCTAGTGAAATAAATAACAAATAAATATAACCATATAAATCATTAATGTTAAGTTGTGAAATATAAATAAATAAATGTATCGTTGCTAGAAATAGTGCCTGTAGTTCGTTAGTTTAAGTAATTTGTGTTCTGCCTTGATAATTATTGTGTTTGTAAATAATCGTAACTAATCGTTGTAAATAAATGTTTAATACAAGAAGCGTCGAATAATTTTTAGATAGCCCGAAACGTAAAAACGTAACAATAGTATATTTTAGTCACTGGTTACTTAAAAAGTACTATTTTATTAAAAAAACACTGTACCATAAAAAATTAATTAAACAATGAACAATGTTTATTATCAGATTTTCACATAAGCAAAGAATACACATGAATAACCAAACTTAAATGAATATGCAACTAGTTTCCAAAAAATAAAAGGAGGATAAATAAAGATGAGAAATATAATAAATGTATATAAAAAACAAATACAAAAATAAATGCAATTAAGAAACTATCATTTAGGAACCTGTATCTAGATGTTCTACCTCCTCTACAGTGTCCGCCAAAAAGTCGGCATAATATGGGAAACATTTTTATTTTTTATTCTTCAAAAACACTTTTTACGTCAATAATTTTGCTTGTCTAAAAATCTATTTAGCCCCTATCATATATACCGAGCGATTTTTACTTATTTAGAAAATGGAGTTTTTCGAAATTGTCAAAATCTAAAAAAGTGCTATTTTTCGGAAATTAAGTAAGATTTCAATGAGATTTTTTTAGAATGTGTTGTTTTTAGTTAACTGAACAATCTCAAGGCCAGAAAACACCTAATTTTTTAAACTTTAGCTAAAAATTAATTTTTCAATTTTTAAAATATGTATTTTAAAAATTTCAGATACTAAGACTTAATATTAAAATTAATTTTTTTATGTGAAGACTAAAGATTTATAAATGGTAAAAATAATATAAAATGTTAATTACTTCTTTAGATTTTTTATTATTTACCAAAAAGTAGAATGTTTGCATAATTTTTATATTTTTTATGCAAGGTGCTTTTTAGGAGAAATATTTTTCTATTCTAATTAATATCTATTTAAATGGTTTCTAGAAACACTAATCTAGCCCTGTTAATGAATTACTGTTACAAAAATTCTGTAAAGGTTCTTTTACAGTTGTCTAAATAAGGAGATTTTTCTTTATCCAATTATATGTTCTAAAAAGTATCCGATCACACCGATTACTTTCTGGAATAGTGAAATTTAATATCGTTCACTCGGCGGCCATAAAAAATAAAGCGATTTACAGATGGGGGGTTTTTATTACACTTCAAGTTTATATATGTTCATGTTAGTAGTTATAAGAAATACCTAAAATTATAAATTTTGATGAAACTAGAAAAAGATTTTTTTGAGGGGGCCAGGCCCCTCTGAAAATTATTTGAGGGGGCCATTGGCCCCCGTGGCCTCCGCGGCTCCTACGCGCCTGTTGTAGTTTGATCATTTAATGCAATTAGTATTGTTATTTATACATTTGAATGGAAATTTTTAGAATTTATGCTTACCGGCGTACTTAAAGTTTGTATCGAAGTTCCATATTATTGACTATTGCACATTTTACTATGGTTATTTGTATTTTTGTTACTGCAAACCGAGTTATGACCTGGTTAAGATATTTATTGCATTTCATATTATAGTATATGATCAATAACTTTATTATTTTTGAAAATAACCGCAAGACGCCTTCACTGTTTAGCGATCCGGTCCCTCAAATGTGCCCATAAAGTCAGGATGGTTTGATTTTGGCTTTAAATTTGGTATAACAAAATGTTAAAATCACATTTCTACCACTTACCGTTTCAAGCTCTTTTGCATTCGGTAGATCTACGGGGCGACGAGAATTGTTGAAGAATGTAACAATTTATTAATTTTCATTTCTACATATGATATAACACTGGGTATATTCCAAGGTAATAACTATACAAATCCCCTAATAATAAATTAAGTGTTTATTTCGATAAAAGTCCAAAAGTTTGTTAGTTGCAGCACCACACCAAATTTGAAGTTTAAATTTAAAATGGACGTCACAGTTCACAGTATTTAAAAGTTGAACTTTGGCACACTAAAGTTTAGTTTCGGCTGGGAGATGCATGAAGAATACGCGTCTTGAGAGATTACGAATAAACTATACCTTTGAGCAAGCGTATAGTTCATGCAGCTCGAAGTGGTAAAACGCATTAGTCACAAAAATGTACAAATCGCAACATATTTGGCTTAAAGCTCACAGTGTTCGTTACAACTAATTAATCTAGGGGTAAGTAAAAAATAAAGATGGCAGTTTCGATATAAAATGCTTAAGGCTTAAGTAGATAATAAATAATAACACGACAAAAATACATCTTAATACACAACCTTGCAGTATCTGTTTATACATCGTAAAAACAAGCTGTGATGTAGGTACACAGTATAAAACAGCAAATTACGAGAGGCTCCTGAGGGGTGCGTACATAAAATAATGATACAGAATTTACAAAAGATCGTCGTATTCTTTATCTTCGAGCCTGTTCTTGTTTTTATTCTTCTTCGCAAGGGCATAAATTGATGCAGCCTTGTAGTTTATGGGTCCGTAGGAGCGGTAGTCAACATCGGCATAATCCAAGTCGCTATACTCGGGCTTGTAGGGCTGCGAATTAAGAAAAGGAGCTCAGAATTACATAAAGCTTTTGCGGCGGCAATTTTATATTTGCAGGAGGATTGTTCTGAATAATTCCGGGTATTATGCGACTCTTAGGCACAAAGGAGCGTCATATCTGGCAAAAAACTGGGCGATAAAGCATCGCATTAGGTAAATGACGTGTAAAGGAAGGCATCAGTAAAAGTTAAAAAGATGTTAACTTTTTGTTGTGTTAAGTAAGGCCTTCGAGCTGCCGCAAACTCGTGTTAGTGTCGCGAGAGGGACGCGTGCTCTAATTTACAATTATGTGTGGGGATCAACTCGGATTTACCTTTGCTTAATATATATACGTGTCGCTAGTGGTCGTCGGCGTCCCGTTCGTCTAAAACAGAATTTAGATATTTAATTGCGGATGCCTGCACATAATTGTAGATTTGAGCAGCAATTTCACTTACTCAGGCTAAGTTTTCTTACCATTGAGGTTAATTGGAAACTACTCAGCTAAATCTCGTTCAAACCAACAGCAAACTCATATTAGTTTCTAGTATCAGATTGCGTGATCGCAACTCGACTGTCTTTTTATAACTGAACAAATGTAGACTCAGTTAAATTAGAAGGAATGGTCAGCATTCCAAGTGCTACTATTATATCCATTCTGTTTTTCTTTATTATAATCTACATTAAAATCCCAAAACTTTGTTTCAGTTTTAATACAGACTCAGACAACTGAAATTATCAGTTTTTTGTGTCCTTAATTTGATTATTATCAACGATAACGGCAAGGTTTTGACTATGACTGGGACAAAACTCGACTTGAGTTTTAAATTTTTTTCGGTTAATCTGACTTTCGACTTCCTATAATTTTTGGACTTATAGGCTTGTAGTATAGCTATGTTTATTTGCTTTTTTATAATTAAAGCAATGAATGTGTAATTGATGTCTCTAAACGTATTCGCCTAATATTAAAACACGAATGGACTGTGCGAGTTTCAGCCCCAATTTCGACTATCGGCGATTAATATCGACGTTCGACTTCATGTTAATCGACTGTGGTCAGATTTCTATTATACTAATTCAGTTTGACTTCCAATAGTCACAGTCTCCAATCGGTTCATATTGACTTGCAACTAGCCAGAGACAGCTTGGTTTTGACTAGATCGTCGACATTTGATCTGTTGATTCGAATCGACTTTCGATCGGTTGACTATAGTCGGTTTCTGATTAGTCGCGTATAGTTGACATGGCGATAGTTCATTAGTCAACTAGAGTAACTTTTTTTTATAATAGATGGTGGATTTGAAGTTTTTGACGCCGATCAGTCATAATCTCTACCAATTCAGGCTCAGACGGACGACTAAAGTAGGCCTTAATGTCTGCACGTTGAATGATAATCGATTTCTGGCTAATCGAATTCAGTTTAATTTGTGCTATACGACGATAAACAACTTTAGTTATGTAATAAGACGTTTGAATAACGTTTGAAGTGTATTAGTTTTAATCTCGACTAAGTAGGATTTATATAGATTCTCAACTACTGTTAGGCAGTCCGCTAGACAACCAGGTAAGATTATCGACGTCCAGATCGACGTGCAACAACTGAAATATTGCTTATTTATGATTAATTAAAAAAGACTTCCCGCTAAGGATGCATTTCTACTATTCCCGTAAATTTTTGATCTTCGAAGACTATCTGTTTCGATCTGGACTAATTGAGACCAATGGTACTTTCTTCATAATCGTTAATCAGTCTTAATCTTGACTAATCCAGATTTATATTTAGATTAAACGTTCAACGAAAGTCAGGCTTCGACTGGATTGTCGATGACGTTCGATTTGTAAACGTTGGACTATAGTCGATTTCTGACTAATCGAACCAAGTTGATTTTCAAGTATGAGATAAAAAATTAATTTCAACTAGCCAACTAAAGTCAGTTTATTAGTAATAAGTAATAATTTCAATTTTGACGTATATTCATCTTAATTTCGACCAATTAAGACATACAGATCATTAATTCCCTTTATATAGTCAATTAGACAACAAGACACGGCTATTGACGTCCAACAAGGCAGGGCAATCCAGGTTGCTCTGCAACCGGTGGAGTTCTATCATTTATGATTAATTGAAAGATTTTCTGCTAAAGATGCATTTCCACTATCCCACTAAATTTCATTTTTGAAGTCTAGCGGCTCGAATTTGGATTAATAGTTGATATAAATATTGATTTTTGAGTAGCCTCGGACTATCGACGTAATTAAAGTTTTGACTATGTTGTCAACATTCGACAGGCGGTCTACAGTCTACACAGTTCAATTTGGAATAATTTTAAATAGTGAAATTTGCGTTAGTTACCTAAAGATAAATTTCGATTAGTCATCGACGTTTGGCAGGTTGATTCAGATCGACTTTCAAGTACTGGACTACAGTTAAATTCTGAATAACCTACTTTAGTGAAGTCTGCGTTAATAGAACAAGGATACATTTTGATTAGTCAACTACTTGTCGACGTTTGACAGATTGATTCAGATCAATTTCCAGGTACTGGCTACTGTTGAATTCTGAATAATCTATAGTGGAGTTTGCGTTAGTAAAACGACGATAAATTGAGATTAGTTAACTATATGTCGACGTTTGGCAGGTTGATTCAGATCGACTTTCAAGTACTGGGCTACAGTTAAATTCTGAATAACCTACTATAGTGAAGTCTGCGTTAATAGAACCAGGATACATTTTCATTAGTAAACTACTTGTCGACGTTTGATAGATTGATTCAGATCAATTTCCAGGTAGTGGCTACTGTTGAATTCTGAATAATCTACTATAGTGAAGTTCGCGTTACTAGAACATAGATAAACTGAGATTAGTCAACTATATGTCGACGGCTGGTAGGTCGATTCAAATCGACCTACTAAACTACAGTTAAATTTTTAAATATCCTACTATAGTGAAGTTCCCGTTAGTAGAACAAAGGTGAATTTCGATTGATCAACTACATGTCGACGTTTGTCAGGTCGATTCAGATCAATTTTCAGGTACTAGACTACAATTGAATTCTGAATAATCTACTATAGTGAAGTTTGCGTTATAAAACTGGATACATTTCATTACATGTCGACATTTGACAGGTTGATTTAGATCGAATTTTAAGTACTTGACTATAGTTGAATTCTGACTCAAGTACTATAGTGAAGTTTGCGTTAGTAGACTGAAAATAATTTTCGACAAGTCAAAAATATGTTAAAGTTTGATATGTTGATTTAGATCGAATTCCAATTACTTGACTATAGTTGAATTCTGAATCAACTACTATAGTGAAGTTTGCGTTAGTTGACCGAAGATAAATTTCGATTGGTCAACTATATGTCGACGTATGACAAGCTGATTCGGATCGGTTTTGAAGTACTGGACTACAGTTGGATTATGAATAATAACTATAGTCAAGTTCGAGTTAGTAGAATAAAAATAAACTTCGATTAGTAACTACATGTCGACGTTTAACGGGTTGATTTAGATGGCCTTTCAAGTAGTGGACTACAGTTGAATTTTGAATAATTTGCTATAGTGAAGTTCGCATAAGTTGACTTAAGATGAATTTCGATTAGTCAACTACATGTCGACGTTTGACAGGTTGATTCAGATTGACTTCTAAGCACTGGACTTCAGTTGAATTGTGAATAATTTAATATAGCAAAGTTTGCGTTAGTAGATTGAAGATAATTTTCGCTTAGTCAACTACATGTCGACAGTTAGCAAGTTGATTTAGATAGACTTCCAAGTACTAGGCTACGGTTCAATTTTAAATCATTACTATATTGAAGTTCGCGTTAGTTTACAGAAGTCAACTACAAGTCAACGTTTGACAGGTTGATTTATATTAACTTCTAGATACTGGATTCCAGTTGGATTTTGAATCATCTACTATAAGATACATTTCGATTATTCAACTAAATTTCTATGTTTGCTTCAAATTGACATCCAGATATTGGACACAGTTAACTTTCGAATAACCTATTATAGTGAAGTTAGCGTTAGCAGAACAAAGATAAAATTCGATCGGTCAACTCCTTGTTGACGTTTGACAGGTTGATTCAAATCGACTTCAAAGTATTGGACTACAGTTGAATTCTGAATAATATAATATAGTGAAGTTCGCGTTGAGACTGAAGATACATTTCGATTGGTCAACTACATTTCGCCGTTTGACAGGTTGATTCAGATCGACTTGAAAGTATTGGACTACAGTTAAATTCTGAATAATATACTATTGCGAAGTTCGCGTAGGTAGACTGGAGATACATTTCGACGTTTGACAAGTTGATTAAGATCGACTTCCAAGTACTGAACTACAGTTGAATTGTGAATAATCTACTATAGTGATGTTCGCGTTAGTAGACAAACGATAGATTTAGATTAGTCAAGTACATTTCGATGTTTGACAGTCTGATTCAGATCGACTTCTTAGTATTGGACTACAGTTGAATCCTGAATAATCAAATATCGTCAAGTTCCAGTTAGTAGACTGAAGATTAGTTAGTTAGTCAATTAAATTTCGACGTTCGACAGGTTGATTTAGATCGACTTTCAAGTACTTTATTACGGTTGAATTCTGCATAATCCACTGTAGTGAACTTCGTGTTTTACATGTTGCCGTTTGACAGGTTGATTTAAATTGATCTCCAAATACTTGACTAGAGTTTGTCTGAATCATCTACTATAGTGAAATTTGTGTTAGTAAATCGAAATTAAATTTCGCTTAGTCAACTATATGTCGACGTTTGACAGGTTGATTCAGTCCTACTTCCAAGTATTGGATCGTAGTTGAATTCTGGATTATTCATTATAGTGAACTTTGCGTTAGTAGTAAATTGAAGATAAATTTTGATTGGTCAACTACGTTTCGACTAAACCGAATAAAATTCCTATAATTGAGAGTGGACTTTCCGCTAGTCGGTTAGAGTTGAATTTCGATTAGTATACTAAAGTCGATTTCTTGTAGCTGGAAGTGAATACACAATCTTTGAAGTCTAGCCATATACGGTTGACTGGCGTCCGTTTTTAATAAGTTTGTTAACTTTCGATCTATCCATTTGAATTGATTTAAAATTGATGGACTATAATCGCCTTCTGACTTCGAGTAGTTACCACAGATAATAGTTTTAACAGTCGACTTATTTGTATGTGTTGGTGAAGTTTTGGAGTATACCGCTCGTCATAATTGAAATTAACATTGATATTCGATTAGATTTAGATGATCGATTAATATCAGTTTTTATATTAGACATTGGAGTTTCCGCTAGTCGACTAATGTTGAATTTTGATGAGTCGACTAAGTCGACTTCTTTGTAACTGAAAGTTAACTCATAATTCTTGAAGTATATTCTTATACGATTGACTAGCGTCAGTTTTTAATAAGCTTTTAACTTTCAACTTATCGATTCAAATTGACTTAAAAGCGCCGACTATAATCGACTTCTGACTTCTAATAAAATTCACATTGTGCTAGTCACCACAGATAAATTTTAATCAGTCGACTTTTTTGTATTTGTAGGTGGAGATAACCATTCAGATTCGACTAAGTTCAGATGATGACAATTTCGATTAGTGTCAGTTTTACTAAGGTTGTTCACATCCTCTCTATCAATTCAAATCGACTTCATATTGCTGCTCTAAAATAGATTTCTGACTACGAATAAGGTTGACTTGAAGCTAGTCACTTAGAGATGAATTTCTATTAGTCGACTAGAGTAACTTTTCTATAATAGATAGTGGATTCAACGTTTCGCCTAAAGCAAGGTCTCGACTGGATTGTCGACGACGTTCGATTTCTAAACATTCGATTGTACTCACTTTATGGCTAATCTAATCGTTGATTTTGCGATCGGCTTTTGAGTAATAATATGTTTGACTAGCCTAATAGTGAGTTAGCCTTATACGCTTGATTAGTAATATTTGAGCAAGTCTATCAACGCCCGATCTATCGATTCAAATCGACTTGAAACTGCTGGAGTGTAATCGACTTCTGACTTCGAATAAAGCTGACTTCATTCTAGACACAACAAATAGAGCTAAATTTCAATGCTTGGAATTTTGTTAATTTTTGGAGTATGTCACTCCTAATCTCGATTAACTGGCATTAACATTGGCATTCGACTAGGCCTAGATGGTCGATTAATGTCAGTTTCGCCTATATTGTATACGTTGAAGGGGTTGCTTCAGAACGGATTTCGGGCTAATCGAGTAAAACCGACTTCTTTTTTCATGCTGATTTTGGATAAGGTCATCGACTAAAGTGGGGTGTAATTTTATAGTTTACCAGTCCTACTTGACATTAGTAAATATATTTTAATATAAAGCATCAAGATACGTAAAAGCTTGAATCACTCGCCTGTAATGTTGGTTTTCACATTTAAAGGTATATGCCGAGTTGTATTTTATATATACTTTCATGTGCATTAGATTTAATCAGCATATTCTCAGCACCACAATTTGTATGTGTGCCGCGACAAATGCAACGTCCAAGCCTGCAGCGGGATAAGAAGAGTTTCAACTTAAGATGATTTTAGGAAGAACATGGTATTAGGGTGCGGGTCTTTGTCCAAGCTAGCAGTGTGTGTATGCACCTCCAAAAGTATGTTGCGTAAATTTGCGCCACGACGGGCTAAGTTACATAGAAGCGGCTAGAAGCTTGCAGCAAATAATTGCTGCACACAAATTTAAAGTGCAGCAATAGGCGTTTATAAATACGCAAACGTATTTTTCGGATGTACTGGTGAGTGCACCAGTATTGTGCCATATTAAAAGGGACGTACGTTCAAAGTCAATTCAGCAATTCTAGAGGACCTACCCACCAGTCGAGGTTTTGGATGACACAATCTAAAACGTGCTTGATTCAAGGCATCTAGCAAGTCCGAGGACCCAATTCCAGGTAAAATGTTTGCAGTTAACGCTATTACGAATTGCGTTCAGCTGCGAGAAGCTTTTGGGAGTATGCAAGAGTACTTAGGTGTGTAATTCGCGCCCGATTTGAATATAGGCAAGCGCGGACAAAGCCGGCACCACGTCTTTTGCGATATTTTGATATTTGCGTTTTTAAAGACAATTATTTCGACATTATTTTTAATAATTTTTTACGTTGTTCATCCATGTTTGAAACGCATATGCGAGCAGCCTCAGCTATCTCGCACGTAGGTTTTCTAGGAGTTAAGACTAACATTCTTTGATTTTATTTATGTCTGTATATATGTTTTTATTTGTGTTTTTGAGGTCAATAGATTGTGTGAACCAATTGGCTTTTCTTGGGCATTGTTTGATGTCATTTTCAG
This sequence comes from Agriotes lineatus, assembly GCA_940337035.1. Classification (NCBI taxonomy): domain Eukaryota; kingdom Metazoa; phylum Arthropoda; class Insecta; order Coleoptera; family Elateridae; genus Agriotes; species Agriotes lineatus. The sequence goes on from OW679201.1 coordinate 36,243,616, forward strand.
CCCGAAAACACTATACAAGAGAAACCAGTCCTCTTTTGGCAAATATTGAGACTCCTCAACCACGACTGGGTCATTTTAGAGTTTCACGTTCACTAAGCTAGCTGACCGGATGCAAAGGTCAATTCATTATTCAAATATAAAGGCGATAGATACGACTATCTTTCTCGCTTTAAGTAATGTACGACTTTAAATTTAGTAATTTTAGAAAGTAGAAGAACCAAGAAATTAACTAGAAAGTGTTCATGTTAATTTTCTCATCTAGTTAATACAATGTATGGTTTCTTATTTAAAAAATTTACACTCCCACTGATCATATCAACTATTGCACTCCTTCCCTTTATTTTGTATTTCTGTGTTGAAAAAGAATTTGAAATATCGACAACTTCTAAATGTTCGTAATTATAAATACACGAAGTTGAGTAAATATTACAGATATTAATTAAGCCATACTTTACCAATGGTCCTTATGAACGCTGCTCAATACAAAAACAGTACTGGTTGAAACATGGAGTTGCATAAAAAACTGAGTTTGGAAATATTGATAAAATATTTGTTTTTCCTATATAGGATAACATGCCTTGTTCACTAATTGCTGCTAGGTTGTCCCTGTATGTCAATATATACGTTTTTAGGTAATATCACAATGAATCAATTATCTAAGTGTGTTTTATCCATTGGCAGAATTTTTGTTTTCCGCTTGTTTCGTTGAACAGTTTGCTTCAATTTCCTATACAAAATTAGTTTTATTTGTAGTTTTGTTTATGAAATTAAATCCAGAATTCAGATTCGAAATATTCATAAAGAGTATTGTTGATAATAGACGAGTTATAAAAAAAATCTAAAGGTTTCGGTTTTTTAGCCAACGGAACAAACGTTTTGGAATATGAATGTAGATCATAGTAGCACATGAGATGCTACATATATTTCCTTGCTTATGTATATCCTGGACAAACTGTTTGAAGAGTATTTCTGACAGCTTTTAAAGTTTATCATTTTAAAAGGCAAGTATAATTTAGATGTAATTAAAGCAGGACACTTAATTCAATTTAGCTTTAAGGTAGGTCAATATTCAGATGCGTTCAGAATTGGTTTGAACAAGAAAATGCAAATCTCTATAATTGGTAGAAATTTCCATTTTTGATTGGGGTTTGTAATCACTGCAAATATTACGCTCAAGTAAGAAAACTCAGCCTTCTCTAAGCACTAGCACAGACAAACCTTGCATGTTAGTACACAACAGTTCATGTTAAACATCAATCTCTTTGCCAACTTCGTTGAAGTTGAGCGTTGCGTATTCAGTCTTTGGTTTGGATTTCTGCAGCTGGGCGAGGGGGCTGCCAGTTTGCGCGCCCTTTTTAGTATTACTATTACTACTCTTAGGCATGTCTAGATCGGCGTAAACGAGGCCGTTGGGTCTCTCCACCGAGTCCTTCTTAAGGTTTCTGCAGTACAGGGGCTGGGGGTACTGCAGCTGCACCATTTGGTGCACGTTGTCCTGGAAGTGGGTGTCCTGGTGGTAGTCGGGCCGCTTTAGGACTAGGGGACCCTTGTTTTTGTACTTGTCCCTCTTGTGGGGCCGGCCGTGGTCCCGGTCGGGACACGCGGGACCAAAGTCGGACACGTAGCCGTTCCGCATCAGGTTCTCCTCGTGGACGTTCTTGATGGGCTGGAAGTAACTCTCGGCCGTCTGGAACTTGAAGCTGTGGCACTTCTGCAGCGGGATCTGGAAGTGCTTCTTTTGCTTACTCCTGGAGGAGAACGACTTGCTCTTGGAGAGCTGCTGGTCTTGGAACAGGGCCCTCGGGATGAGCTTCATGTGCTTCTGGTGCGGAATCGTAGCCGCATACTGTTGCGATAGCTGGGGACTTGCTACGTGCTTATAATGGGGCGTTGTTAGCGTATAAAAAGCGTTCTGGAATTGGATTAGTGCTTGTTAGTTACAAAGTTTTAGTACGATGTGGTTCTTAGAATATCGATAGCAAATAGGCATTGAATTATATCAAATTCGTAAATGCAAAACTCTCCGAAGCAACTTCTATTTTACGTATTTTTAGCTTTGTATAACTTCTTAAGGGAGAAAATAATTTTGAATTATTAAGTTCTATTAAGAACCATAGCAAGATCTCTTATCGAAGAACACGAGGAATATAATTTTTATACTATTATTTGGATACAGATCCGTTTATATTTTGCAATACATAAGCATTAATAAAAACCGCGTATCGTTTCCTATATCTTCGGCAGCATTCAATTCTAACAAGAGAAATGTTATAAAAATATATACTCCTCTATTTATTCACAATTTCCAATATTTATATTCCCGTGTCAAGGACCAACATACTGTAAGTGCAACGGGGACGTGACTCCTGTAAATGTGTTTGTATGTGCTCTTAATTGCATCTTAAAGATAATAGTCACCAAGTTCAGTTATTCACACTGAGGACTCGCTAAACGCAAGCTAAGCCATTTTCATAGCCACAAAATTCTTTAAAGCAAAGTTTATGTTTTATGTATTTTGTATCTACACATAATTTCTTAAGAAAATACATAATTTAATTTTGACTATTAAGCTCTATTAAGGGTAATAAAAAAATCCCCCAGGAAAACACATCAGAGGCATAATGGTCTATAATATTATTTGGATACAGATTCATTTATGTTTTTTACTGTATGACCTTTAAGAGGAAACCGTTCATCGTTTTCTAAATTTTCGGTAGCACTCAATTTTAACGGCAGAGAACAAATAACAAAAATGTATACTCCTTGCGTGACTTGTGTGAATGTATTTGTGTGTGCTCTTAATTGTATATCAAAGGTAATGATCACCAAGTTAAATTCCTTCTCTGCTTGAATTGCTAAATGTTAGCCTACATTTACTATGCTACCGTGTCCTCCAACGTTTACGTACACAACTATGAAAACAGGTTTTTAATAAATTTTAACCAAAGAAAAATTTATACCAATGCCACATTGCTATCGAATCTATGCGCTGGGCAAGAATAAGCAAACAAAAAAAAACGAACCTGCTTAGCATTGGATAACTTAGGAGCCCACTTATTTTCCGTGTCCAAAAGCGGCATTTCGGGGACGGAACATTTCTGCTCAAGCTTGGGGGAAGGATTATCGACAGGAGGGGTTTTAATCTTGGCCTGCAGCTGCATGTGGAGGGCCCCCTTCGGGCTCTCCGTCTTTGGCTTGATAACACTCGGCACCACCCTAACAGTGGGCGACCTTTTGAAATTGGAAACGACAGCAACCCCCGGCTTGGTTTTTGCGTCGTTGCTAGAGGTGGGATTATGAACCACCGCCTCTGTAACGGACACCTCGACCCCGTTGTCGGAGCTGGTGTTAGAGCTATCCAGATTCTCGTTGTCGCTTTTCAAAAATGAGACGTTCTCGTACACGTGGCAGGAGTTTTTTCGATGCCGCTTACAGCGTGGGGCTGGCTTGGGCGTTGGGGTCTTCGACGACTCCCTCAACTTCTCGTCGTTCTCAGTATTTTGTTCCATGATCTGAATGCTGTCGCTGAGGTTTTGAAATGCGCCGTTTTCGTCGCCCTTGAATAGGAAAACGCTGGCAGGGGGGTTTAGCTTTGAACTTTCTGGCCCCTTTGTTTCCGTGCTGGGCTTTTTAGGGACCGCGTAAATTAGAGGCCGCTTCTTTGCGTGCTTTTTGCACCGCATGGAATAAAAGGTCGGGGAGTAGCATTTGTGCTTTTTCAACTCCAACGACCCGAAGCGCTTCTCGTTTACATTAGCAATTTTAGTTGATTTTAAAGTGTTGACTGAATTCTCGTTTACATTCTGTATCGTCGAGCTATAATTCGGCTTATCCGCGGCCGCCCTTTGTTGTTCTTTCCTGCCAACAACTCTACCTTTCTGGAATGGGGACTGATGCAAATTCGAGACGCTCAGTATGCGATTAATGGGAAAGTTTAATTGACTGCCGCTCGTTGTCCGAATCGGGCCGACCGTGTTGTTTCCCGCCAAATTTTGCGGCAAATTGAAGAGTACCGATGGCAGCCGGGGTTGCAGTTTCATTAAATTCGCTGGAGGCATACAAAATTGCCCTGGGTTTGCTGTGCCAAACCCGTGGAAGGATTGGTGTCTTTGGATGGGGCGAGTATTGTAATTACCGTAAGCCCACATCGGAGGGCGCAGGGGAATTTGGGTGGTAGGTAGTAAGGATTTGGTAGAGATATTAAAGTTGCGGGCGTTTCCTTGCATGAAAGGCGCTATAATCGAGATAGGCTGCAAAATACCGTGCAAAATCATAACAAACAGCAAACAAACCAAACGGAAACGAGAGATGTTGCTGCAAACTTACTTTATTTGGTGGGGTCTGCATTCCATGGAAGGGAAGATTCTCGTAGAATCCTTTGTCGGGGTTGGTGAGGGGGTCCGTTGAGCCGTCGTTCAGTGGTACCCCCAGCCTTCCCCTATCTGCTGTAGTAGACGGGTTTGGTACTGAAACATGACATAGCGTGTTATATAATTGTTTTACTTTAGAAACGCTAAACTAAGCCATACGAAAAGTAATAAAAACAAAGAACAAAGCGCTCTACGTACCATATCCGGGCTTCTTCCGTTTTCTCGAAATTCCTGCGACTTCTGGTCGGGTGAGCGTTGGAGGGTTATTAAACTTCTTAAAAGTCACTACTAAACACATGCGCAAAATCAACATAAGACCTACACATCGGGTGCTTTTGTGCTACTTCATCATCTTTGCCTCTACTAAGGGTTATAAAAAAAGAAAAAGCAAACCTAGACATTTAAGGGCTTTAAGTGTGGAAGGTGTTCGAAATTGTAATCTTCTTTGATCCAAAATATTTTGAAGTGGCTTATCATTGAAACTATCTGAGCACTATAAGAGTCTTTGAAGATTTCATCAATATTTCTTAAAGTTTTCCACAATACAAAATATTGATGCACAAGTCAGATGTACGGAATTTATTTCCGTAGGAAGGATTGTCATATGTTCTAAAATTCTCCAATTTCAATCTTAAGATTAATTCTGTATTCCTTGTATACAATATATACTCTACTCTAATTATCCCCATAATGCTTTTATTCTCAGTTCTATTTAGCGAAGCTTAATGGAAATATTTATTGGTTCAGGAGCGCGGTCCGAGTTTGTGTGCATTGAAAGAGTAATAGACGGCTTTTCTTCAAAGACATCGAATGTGGTAGTTGCGTTATCGAAAATCGATCCAGTTCAGCGACATATACAATTATGCATCATGATTTCCACGGCATTTGTATAAAATAAGGGAAACAAAGACATACTTAACATGTACGCTTACTGTATACTGTGGAATCGTGAAAAATGAGTAAATTAATGGTTACACCAGTTTTGTCAGGATCTCTTCTGAATACCGTGATTAGCAATAGCTAATTAACGTGCCACTAATTAATTGAAACCAACTGACCATAGCTGCGTATCGCACAAGTGTATTTAACTATTCAACGATACTTCACATGAGTATAGCTCGATGAAAGCAGCTCAAAATATACTAACATGCAAGCGGAATGAAAAGGTGGTTTTAGTAAGCTGTTATATTGTGGTTTCTAAAATTAGTGTTTGAACTGCGGACATCTAATACACTTGAAAATATAATTAATTGTACATCTAATTTCTAAATTATTTGTCGTCAGATTCATAGATTTCTAAAACAACTTAATGCTGTTTGTTGTATAAGGTATTCAGGAGTATGTTTTAGTTGAATGCTACAAAACACCTAACAATATGAAATATCAGGGTTAATTCAGGGTACCCGCAAATATTTTAAAAAGGTGAAGTGCGTTTCTTTACTAAAATTATAAACCAGATAGATGTTACCGCTATTATTATTATTATTATTACAATCACCAAGCGGCAAAACACTTTATATTTGGCATTTTAAAAATTATTCGACCACATTCTGGAGATTAAAATATTTTTCGCATCGTTCAAATGAAATTTTAAATAAGGAAGTTGCAGAAAGATGTCTTTAACAAAGAAACTGCACCGCAAAAAAATCGAACTTACGAACCTGATTTGTAGTCAGATGTCTTACCCACTTGGCCAATGATATGCTGCATAACGTAAATGCTTATTGTTGTATTATAAAGGGTACGATGGCTAAATAAGGAAGTATTTTTGATTATGGACGAAGTACGCTTGGCCACTGACGATGAAAACGTAACACACGCAGGTACCCAGGCATGCAGGCACAACATATAATTATATACATATATAAGGATGTCTCTCCGAAGTGAACCAATAGTGATTTTACAATATTACAATTCAGGAAAACCATTTTCACTCAGCGTTTTGCCTTAGTGCAAGTATCAAAAGGGTTCTTCAGAAATGATATTACTAGACCAGTAAAAAATACATAGGTATTTGAATTACCTTCACACCGACTTCGGTTAACCCGGAAGGATTCACCACTATGTGGTTAACTCCGTGGGTAACCTCGTTCGTAAGCCAATCAGCCAACTCGCCGAAAGCATTTCATAAAAAAGCAAAAATGGCTAACCTCTACTAAAAACATTATGGTTAAACGATCATAGCTAACAAGTTACAGCTAATCGTTCAAGGTTACCGGGTACGGTTAACCAATAGCACAAGAAGCATTCCTCCTCCTAATTTTTGTGGTAAAACGACTGAGATTAAGTACAATTAATCACTAACCGTTACTTGTCCAAGATCTTGCACAAGAAGACTAGAAAGAAGGAGCCGAACTCGATGAAAATTGAGTGGAGGGAATGCATCTCTAGATGTCCAACAGAAAATGGCCGCCCACAAGTTCAATGCAAACCCATGAAATATGCAACTCGTGCAACAGATGATTAATCATATCTCGTGTGTATATGCGGAGTTGAGCGAAAGCGGAAAGTCAATAGAAAATGGAAGCGAGCTTACATTATTTATTGACGTAATCCGATATCAAAATCAATGCCAAAGAAACATAACCTCGAATCATCTGCTGCACTGGTTGTATTGAATTTGTGGTAGGCCATTTTCTGTTCGACATTATTCGGGACACCCCTGAGTTAGGTCTTCTTCTTAATCTCGCATAATCCATTTCGATTAATTGGTCATGATTTACTACTCGGCGACGAATTAAATGGTTAAGCCTTTCGTAATTTGCCAACGCTATTCAAATTAGAATCTAAGTTATTGCCTCTAGGCCAGCTTGGCTAGTTGTTACTAATCAATCATGGTTAATCGGCCACCCTTAATAAGTCACAGTTAATCGATCGAGATTATACAACTGTGGGTCATCGAATTTGGTTAACTGGTTATAGTTTATCACTAGGCGGTTAATTAAATGGTTAAGACTTCATTACTCTCTTGACGTAACTTAATTAAACCCTAAATTATTGTTTCTACTAGACTGTGGCTAATTTTTACTAATTAATCACGACTAATCAGTCATTGTTAAGAAATCACATTTAATCGATCAACATTACCCGATCATGGTTTATCGATATTAGTTAATCGGTCATTGTTAACCAATATACGACAGGCTTTACCGCTCTAATTTGTATGGCAAAAATGCTGTGACAAATTCCTACAATATTAATCACTAATTGTTACTTGTCCAAGATCATGGATAAAGAACTTCGATTAATTGGTTACGATTTACCACCCTGCGGCTAATTAAATGGTTAGAACTTTCGTAATTTCCCAACGTTATTCAAATCAAATTCTAAGTAGTTGTCTCTGCGTTAACTTTTTCCAACCAATTACGGTTAATCGGTCATAGTTGACAAATCACAGTTAATCGATCAAGATCGCCTGATCATGGTTCACCGAGCATGATTAATCGGTTATGGTAGAACAATAGCACAACAGGCTATCCCGCAAAAATTTTTATTAATTAATTAATCACTACTCGTTACTTGTCCATGAAAATGGATAATCCACTTCGATTAATCGGTTATATTGGTTAATCATTAATTTCCCAACGTTACTCAAATTAAACCCTAATTTGTTGTGTTTATGGGATCTTGGCTAACTTTCACTAATCATTTATAGTTAATCGATCATCGTTAACAAGTTACAGTTAATCAATCACTACTACCCGGTCATAATTCATCGATGCTAGTTAATCGGTTATGGTTAACCAATAGCACAACAGGCACTGCCGCTCGATGTTTTACGATTATGAGATTGCCACTAACTAATCACTAATCGTTATTTGTACAAGACCATGGATAATCGAGTTCGATTATTTGGTTAAGATTTACCATGCAGCGGTTAATTAAATGGTTAAGACTTTAGTAATCTACCAAATTTGTTATCCCTATGCCACCGTGGCTAACTGCCATTAATCATTTATGGTTAGCCAGTTATAGTTGAAGGTGAAAGGTGAAAATTACTAGGTCACACTTAGACGACTACATGGTTATGGTTAGACCTTGCTGATAGCTGATAGCTCAGTGAATTGAATGACTAATGGGTATTGAGTGACAGTGGTTATCAATCACTTATGGATAACGTGGATATCCAGCCCCGGTCATCGAATGGTTGCACTTGACTAGTCTCTCAAGGTTTGTTTACTGAAATAGTAACGATTATTGCTAAGCAATTGGAAGTAACTGGCCAGAAAGTGATCGCTAGCCTAGATTACCGGGTCATGGTTAATCGATTTCGCTTAGTCAGTTATGATAAACTAATCTCCGGTTAACCCTATGATTAAGCTCTACTAATTGTCAGAAGTTGTTGTGGGTTATTGCCAGTAATCATTTACATTCAACTAATTAACCAAATTACCTGGTAACTGAAAACCAATTGAAATTAATCGGTTAGGGATTTACTGAATGGTTAGACTTTACTAGTCGTTCAATTTCTCAATAATTGCATGCATTGTCAGCAACCTCATTTTACCTTGTGGTGTAGAGGCTGGTGCTTTATACATTTGCGTCTGTAGGTACAATGCTCAACTTGACCCCGATTCGGGTTACAAAGTTGGAGCTCGTTTTTGTGCTTGCGCAGCAACCATTGTGTAAGGTGCGTGTCTTGGTGATGTATTGACCTTGTTACTCTATCTCTTAGGTCTGTGGTTCTGAGTAGAGCACAGTTAATTTGGTGCCCAACTGTAAATGGTGTCACCGAGCTCAATTCCAATCGCCAAGGCTCCGGAAACATTTCGACCCCCGCGAGATTTGAACCGAAGACTTGCTCAATGCAAGCTTAGCGCTTTCCCAACTGCGCTACCCGGTTTCTGTTTCTCAATAATTATTTATGGTAAATGATTGTGGTTGAGTTTCACTAACTAACCACAGTTAATCGACAATAATGAGTGAATATATGAAACGTTTTTACAGAAATGAGCTATATTAATCTGTTGGCCAAATAGAAAGTTTTTCTAAGGGCGCTAGTTCATACAAATATCATTTGGACTGATATGTACTGATCTTTGAACTGGGTCATGCTATTTGTTAGGTACTGAAACCACACCGATATAATTCAAATAAAGCCTTCTCTGACTCTTTCATTGCTCGCGAGTTCAGGCCGCGCTGCACACACATTACCTAGCGCAAGATTGTTCTTCGCATACATTCACTTTTGTCAAATCAATCTCATAAAACTCTCGAAAAGGGGAGACTGTTTGCCCGCCCCGAGTTAACGATGAAGAAGTAGCACAAAGTCGTGTTTCGGTTAAAATTACCTCCTCCAGGACTGTGATAAATTCCGGTAGGAACTAATTCTTGGTCGCCAAACCCTAAAATGTCTCTCAGCCTTTCTAATCTGGCATAAACTTTGTTCCTGCTCCTGGTGTATTTATTGGAGCGGCCCGCTTTGGAAGGGGGCAACGTTTTGAACTGTTCCGCGGGCGAGATTTGCGTGGGGTTCAAATTTCGCGTGGAGTTCACGTGCACCAGGACCCCCGGTTTGAGGGGCCACCTGGCGAGGGCCCCCGAGGCCTCGGGAGAGTGACCGTCGGGCCTAAGTAGGAGTACAATTTATGCCAGCGTAGGAAAGAGCGACACAGACGGTCCAAATCAAGGATGTTGACAAGCAAAACATGGAACAAAACAAACAAAAAACAGGCATTAGCAAGATAAACAAAAATAAAGGACAACGGCAAACAAAGGGAGAAAGGCTCGAAGTATCTACACAGTGAAATGTCCGTGCATGTATGAGGGATAGAGTTTCGAGTGCTTTACATCCGCTGAAACTACCTACCTACGAGCCGTAATTTAGTAGTTCAAGTTCAAAGGCGAGCGTGCAGAGTGCAAGTGAACAGAAATAAATTGGAAAAAGGGTAGCTTTCGTAAAATTTCTACCTGGATGTCCTAAATAAGTGACCCTTCCGCAAGGAACTAAAGGCAATCCAAGTACATCGGGACTTTGTGTGCAAAGGAACCTAAGAAGTCAGGTTAATTACGTTATTTAAGCTCTAGCACTTTATCTAGGTCGAGTGGAAGCCCACACCTTAGAGAATGGCGTAACAAACATGCCGTTCTGTTGTGGATGGAAACTCGAAAATGCTAACGAACATCCTTCTTCATCCATATTCTATAAGGTGTGCGATTCCCTGTTTTACAGATTTACGGTTAGTGTCCTCGCCCGTATCTAAATTAAATGTGCAATACTAATCTGTGATATAAACGTAAAATACGGACGAAATGGAACCCAAAATGTGCCAGAACGAATCTTAACGATAAAATCTAAAAAGCTAAATTAAGAAAAACACGTCAACATCCAAGAAAGTACTTACTTATCAGCGCTGGAACTAAATTTCCTTACCCCTAACGATAACTGATAAGGCTGCAGAGCCGTGCAATAATAAATAACTAACTCATTAAAATTAAAAGCGCCAACAGCAATAAAAAGTACAGATAAAATAAATATCACAGTTTTTATTGCACAGGGTTAGTATCTACAAAATATCCCAATTAGTTTCCCAGAAGCCGCTTATTGTACCTATTTGCGTGTGCCGATCTAGCGACCTGTGGGATAAGCAGAAAAATCCGCAACCTTCCCCCAGTAGCACAACATAAACGTAAATGAAACTTACTTTTCCCTCTCTTCCATTTCCACTGGGTTATTATCTGTAGTTAGCAAATCAAAAACAAAACTCTCAGTTAGTCAAATTATTAGAGCATCACACTTTACAATTAGTATAACATAGTCAACACAAAACTAACAAAACTTAACATCGTCCAAGTAGGAAATGATAGAACTTACACTTGTTTCGCGCCCTTCTTCTTCTGCACACGCAGATGATTATGATGATGATGATGCAAACAAAAATGGCGCAAAGAATGATGCCAACAACGATGGCGACTAGAACTACTATGCTATCACCAAATATCAGCCACCAAGGCCCTGCTGCAACCCCTGAAATGCAAAAGGAAAACATCGTCATGAGTGCTCTGTTTCATAAACGCGGTGTAATTAAAAAAACATTTATTTACGTTTGGCAGACGGTGTACCGTGCAATTAAAACAGAAAGAGAAACTTATCCACTAACTACTTCCAACATGCATGGCTTAAGTCTTTCATTACTTCATGTTGAGCACAGAAAACTTTGCATATCTATTTATATCGCCACATTAGTCTCTCTCAGTAATCTATCAATAGTTGTTCAAGGTTTAGCCATTTAAAAAAAATCTATCTTGATTTTAGTTATTAGTGTACCGCATCTTGAAATTAATAAATTATATTTTACTATCAGAGGTTTATAAAAAGCAAAGGTATGGCAGAACAAAAAAGACACATCTTCTTTAAAACGGTCGATAATTTCCCACGCAGTATGTCAATGAAACGCTTGTGTAACTAAATTTGCAATTCAGAGCAAGTTGATAGCATAATAAACTTTGTAAAGAGATATAAAAGACTGACACCGCCAGAGCCCTTGTGTAACGAAAGAGAAACAAAATGTGCCATAATAATTTTGATACTCGTGTCGAAACGGCCAAAGCCAAATCTTGTGTAAATAAATGAAACGCGTTCGTCCTATAAAACACACCAGTCGTAATGTTGACAGTCAACTAAATCGTTTTTGTAGTTCGTCTCTAAATTAGCGACGAAAAGATATCGCAAAAATTTAACCCAGAATTCCACTGAAGATGACAACCTAACCATTAAAATATGTATCTGGAAAACATAACAGCTGTGATACTGATAAGTACCATGTAAGCGCAGCAGCTGCTATCTCAACTTCTTTGCGATCCACGTTTTCGAGGTTTTAACAAATATGAAACGGGGCTGGTACTATTGCGGACGCTATAAGCAACTGCATGTTTTCGGATGGTATGCAAATTGTACCAGGGACTCTCGTCTACAGACAGCTAAAGCGGGGTGCTTTTCGAGCTTGTGTGTAGGCTGTGCATGCAAGTAAACGAAAACATTCGAAATGTTAAAAAACCACGTAGGGCGACGAGGCCTTGTCTCGTATTCGGGTTTGACCGGTTTTGTGAATGCCGGAAGGACCTTTCCGATGATCTGAAACCTAGTCATTCTATTACAGCCAGAAACCCTGAAACAATTGTAAAATTCTGGTGGAGGAGAATTTGGAAATCAGCCGTGAAACTATTAGGACCATTTTGGAGAAAGTGTTGGAGAAAATGTAACATTCGTCTCTCACAACTTGGAACCTAAGCAGAAAGTGCATCGAGAAACTTCATTGCAACGGCCGACAGTCACCCACATTTTCTGGATTCACTTGTTACTGGTGGCCATCCAAGGAGTACGGAACAAGTAGTCAGATACACACTAAGCCACTGTGGATAAAACTAACTAACTAGATTAAGTATTGCGCGATTTTTTTTGGGCCGATAGTAAAATACATTTGTGCCACCGGCTGTCACGAAACGTTTACTGAAGCGCAACCTTTGGCAAGTATAGTCTGCGTTATTTCTGAAGTAGTTTTTGGGGAAAAATTGTTTCGTTCTTGGAATATCCACCCTATTTACCGAATCTGTCTCCAGCGTACATTTCTTGCTGTTCCCTTCGATCAAATTGACCCTAAGGAGTAGGCGGTTTGACGGCGTAGAACGTATTCAATAGAATGTTACCGCCGAACTGAACGCACTTCATTGTGTCAAGCTTAAACAGGTGTTGCGGAGTTATGCCCACGTGTAGCCTCCATAAATCGCCCTGCTAAAGAGGGAAATAATTTTTGGATGTTACGCTACGCGCAACTAAGCGACTGGTGTCGTAACCTGAGTAATTAGCATCACAAATAACATATTGCATTTTCGAAATCAGTGTAAAAGGCACGCAATTGAAAACTCAGATCTCGGCAACCGTATAACATTTGGGGATCCAGGAGGTAGCAATCGGTAAATAGGCGCTCAACTCTTTTGGCAACAAACACCGACTGCTTAAGAAACAGGGCATTTTTATTGATCGCAAGCAGACTAGGACTTGGGTAATAAAACCCCCGAGTGGCGCAAGTCGTCCGAACAAAAGTAACTTTAGCCGAGATGATATGCTATTGCATCAGCAGGACAATAAAACCATTCCAATGCTCTGAATTATAACAGGGACGCAATGGCTAAATTGCACTTTCGAGAAGACAAAGGATCTGTGACAAGCAATAAACAATCCTCCATTTACGCAGCTGGTAAAGTTATTTATAGGCAAACACGAAAGCGCCAGCAATCAATTGATCTCATTCTGATTCGGTTTGCTATCTCCGGCACTCCGTGTCTACCAGCGATTTGGCTCGTGCCAAACTCGTGTCACTTTTGTCGTCACCATGGTTGTTGTTTCCATAAAGTGTTATCATTACGAAATATGCAAGGTGTTATCACCAACATCCGTATAGGGCAGCATCCAGATAGGCTTTCCGAGACGTATGTCATCGATGTCAATGGTGCGTAGTAGAAGGAAATTACTTCCGACTACTTTCCCGTATAGATACGCCACGCGCTCTGTATTTGATCGGTCCCGTTTCATATTTGTTCAATTCCGAATATGTACATGAATAGATACAATCATATTAATAAAAACAATAATAAACGCTGAAAATTGAAACAAACCAGGAGAAAAGCGCGTGTATGTATGTGTACATGACCGCACATGCACCATGCGCTAGAAATTTAGAAAGGTTACCTGGGGCTCCAATCTGACTACTTTGCTCCTGGTGTGCTAAGCAAACAGTCAGTAATTAAAACGGGGTGGGTTTGGGCGGCTGTCAAGGGCACTCACCTTTGACAACTAGTTCGCAGGGGTCACCAACACCCGCGGAGTTGTTCGCAATGCACTGATATGTCCTAACCGTGTCGACGCTGGAGTCGAGCAGCAGAAAACCTCTGAGATGTTCCTGTCGGGTGTTGAATTGCTCGTCCAAAGTGTCGTTCATTCCGTGAATGATCCTCCAAGTAAAGTTAACATCTGGGGGCATAGCGTCGACGGTGCACAGGAGAGCCGGGGCGTTGTTGTATTCGCCGTTGGTGATAACGCAGCCAGGAGCATCTAAAGAACAACATGTATTACAGCTTACCCCAACTAACCAACCTTGCGTTTCTTACAGTGAACTGTTAACTCCATTGTTTTGTTATCTACACCATGGATGTTGCTTGCTTCGCAAACGTACTTTCCCGAGTCTTTTCTTGTAACCACATCTTTAAAGCTCAAAATTTGCGTTCCCGATAGTATAGCGCCAGTAGAAAGCTTTTTCCACGTATAGCGCAAATCGGGGAAGCCTTTTCCAACACACATCACAGTAGGAGGCAGAGTCTTTTCAACAACGGATAAGTTAGCGCTGCTTAGGGTTAAATTTTCTGGGGGGTCTAAAGTCATATACCAATTAATAAACAAGTTCAATAAAATTGCCTTAACTTACATTCAACTTCAACTGCCACCGATGCGTTAACTCCGTTTCCTATGCCGTTCGAGGAACTCATGCACATGTAATTTGCGGTCGGCGTCGTTTTCGCGAAAGGATGCGTAGACCAATTGTCGACGTTCCATATCTACGAAATATGGATATAATGTCTAACCAGGAACCAAAAGAAACATCGCTTACCAAAGTCGACTCGATCGATTCAAAATCTCCAGTTTTACCGTTGGCATCGCGAATGGTCGTTTTAATATCGTAAAGTTTGTTCCTGGTATCAATCTGCTCGTTCCCTTTGAACCACGATATGAAGCAAAGCGGGGAGCATTCCACTCTGCATGTCAGGGACATGTTAGGTTGGAAACTCCTCACATGTTGATATTTTAAAGGCGTGATAAAAGTAGGTGGCGCTAAAATTGCAGACTTAACTTCAGCTTGAGCACAATCTAACCGCTAATTACCAGAAACGTTAATGAAGACTGTAGCAGGTTCGCTCACACCGCCTTCGTTGGAGGCCATGCAGGTGAAATTGTTCCTTGTATCCAGCTTGACGGGGTTTATTGTCAGCTTGGATGTTGTCACACCCGACATTTTGTGTTTGCCCCTGTACCAAATGTAAGATAAATTCTTGGGTCTCCCTGGGTGGTCAACAGAGCATTCCAGTTCCACCTGTCCCCGCTTGATAGGCTTAGATGGCGTGTAGGTGAGCTTGGCCGGACTGGGAGGATCTGAATTTTAACAGTTACACTATTTGAGGCAAACCTGCCTGGTTAATCAACTCACAGTAGACGGCCAGCTCGGTGGGGTCGGACACTTGCCCCCAGTCGAAGATGTTCATGCCCTGGCACGTGTAGTTCCCGGCGAAGCTCTGGTCGACCGTTACCAGGCTAAGGATGCTGGGGTCGACGTTGCAGTACAAACCGCCTGATCCGTCCACGTCGTTGGATGTATAATTGCACTCTGGCAACTCCTTTAGCAGCTCGTCGCCTAGGAACCATCTCACCTGTGAATATGTTGGGTTTTAGAGAGGTGTTTCTTGGGACCAAACTGCGTTACCTTGAGAAGAGAAGGTGGGTTTCCTGACGTCACGCTGCACATGGCCGTTACATTGACACCATCAACTGACTTTACAGGAACCGATGGGTCCATTATTACCTCCACACTGGGCGGATCTAAAATCGATATGATTGTTCAAAGAATATTTCAGAAGATTGGCTTGGTCAAGTTGGATAGGAATCAGACGCGAATAAAGAAATTACCCCGGTAGAGGTGGTGGATCAAGCCTCATGTGGAAAGCAGCTTTAATATTCACAACCAGGAAAATATAAACATGACATTGGGATGTACAAAATGCTTTATAACTCAAATACAACTGTGAAGAGGGTTGCAGCATTAGATTTTTGTGGCCACACGGCGCCGGAGAGGATTGAACTCCACCTTTCAGCTCAGTAAAGCAGAAAATTAGACAGAAACTTACACTGCACATTAAGATAAGCGGAATTCTCCGACTCCGAAGCTCCGACCTCGTTCTTACAAATGCAGACGTATTCTCCCATATCATCCCTAGTCACATTTTTTATTAAGAGTGGTGGATGCGCTGGAGTTGCACCATCGTATTTTTCCTTCGTTAACGTTATATTCTTCCCATTTTTTGTCCTGCAACCACTTAATTATATTCTTGTCCATCTTTACTAGACAAGCAGTTACCAATAGACAGCCTTTAATTCCCCAGGGTTTGCAGTGAACTTGCATCCGATTAGAATGTCCTGGGAGCTTTCATTTACGGTGGTGTTTTCAGGACTGACGGTGACCACGGGGCGATCTGCAAAGCCAAAATATCGATTTAGCTACGCCTGATGGAACGCAGACTAGTACTTACATTTGACTTGAATGAATACTTGTTCGTGATACGACGAGTCCTGCTGGTTCAGGATCACCGAGTTTTCTGCATAACAGTGGAAATTCTTGCCGTTGTCGAATCGGGTAGCTTTGAACTGAAGCTGGCTTTTTGTAACGAACGTCCCGTTGCGCTTGAGAAAAATAAAAGTAAATCCGAATTCTAAGAATTTCACAACGTATGTGTAAAGTTTAATTGAGTAAACTCGGGGAACAAAATTATTGTCTACTTAACAGAACATAGCGGACTTCTAAATTACCCGAAACTTATTTCGAACAAAATTAGAGGAGCGCTAGTGCATGCTGTTGCAAGATACGTGTGCTTTACAAAGGTAGCTAAAAATGGAGGAAATGCGCTTCTCGGGAGTCGAGCGCTGGGAAAAGGGAACGGGAGAGGAGCAAACGAACGTTCCTCACTGAGCAAACTTTAAAATATCGCAAGAGCACGCAGCTTTACATACGAAAGGAGGCCGCGCCGTGAATTTATTGCACTTGTGAGAATGTTAAGCCTCCGGTCCATGTGTCTTCCTACTTTTACATCTTATTAAGTTTAGCAGTCGTACAGACTTAAAATGATTACGGAGCTTCGTCCTCGTTACCAAATTAATTTTCCAGTTTAGGGTTTGCTTTTATTTTTATTTTGAAGGGCACGTCCCACTGAACTTCCGTATTCCACTCACAGCGATCCAGAAATATGATAAATGGAAAGTTTCCACACACCTTGATTTTGAATCGACGCCTGCCTCGCACTATTCACACAAAATCATAACTCCAGGGGAGCGTTTCATTTTTTATCGCGAAAAAGGTGTAAATGATTCTTCTAGCATTTTAGTGCTACCAACAAATTTATGACACCCCCAACACTTACCGTAACATTTATAGCCTTGGGAATTCGTGTGAGTCGCGAGTCTTTAAATTTTATAGTTTACACTGATATGAGTGCTTTAGGGCTCGACTATCGATGTTGGAGATTTCAATTTGCTACTTTAACATAAAAGGTGGCGTGCAAGAACTCCTCGAGGGTTATAACTGAAGTATCATTAATATTTAAGTGATTCAGTAGGACGTCAAAACATTAAATTACACGATGGGGAATGATAATTTTCAGGTACTTCTTGGAAGATGTCTGTGATCTTGGAATAATTTAGAATTTTAGAAAACAACATGAGTTATCCAATACTACCGATCAAAATGTCAATTGTTTCAAAGGAATTATACCGTTAAAGGTCTGCGATGGACATCCCCAATATTGTTTGACAGAGTGACAAAGGGTGGGAACAACCGACGAGGTGTACAAGCTTAGGTCAAAAATTAAGTTATGGTGAGATGCTAATAGCTAAATGGCCTCTTAACATGCATTATAAGCGATTAAAGCATCATATAAAATCATGAGCAAAGCACTAGATGCACACAAAACAATCAACAACTTCTAACCAAGCGACTTACTTGAGGGTCGGGATCGATTTTGGTAATTATAGGCTGAAACAACCAGAGAATCTCGGTAAGCTCCAATAATAGTAAATAAGAAGGGTTATCGCATTTTTGCCCTTATCGAGCAGGCTGTTGCTACATAAACTCGCAAAATCAGATACGGAAACGAGCAGTAATTGCGGCCATAAATCAAAATTATCGGGATAGGTTTTAAACTAGTTCTCAGAATGGCAGTAAACTTGCCGGGGACACTTTAAACATTTCCGAGATTTGCAAGTGTCGCCGAGGTGCAATCTTTTTGTATTTTCCCGGCAACTGTTGAGGGTTCCCCTTCCTTGTCCCACCCGAGGCCAGAGCGGGACAAAAGGCGGGTCGGAAAATTTCTGTTTATCTGGGTAGGGTACATTTCCACAACTCCGATGCATTATTAAGATTAGCGGCGAGGCGGGAGCCGTCACCGAAAATGACTTATGAGTTTATCTGATGTTAGAAATTAAGAATTGTTTCTCATCCGCGACCAGGCGGTCATATCTTTTAATTTAAGTTCCATTTTATCGCCCGTCTTGGAAATGATATTCTCGCGGAGGCGGCGCATCTTCACCTGCCCGCCGCGATTACATTTTTGCAAGTTTTCGGCTTCGACGTTTCCGCTACTTCTGGAGTTTTGCGCGAAAGGGTAGCAACAAGGCAGCAGGATAAATATTGTTTGTGTAACGTACCATTGCCTCAGGAACGGTATGAATAAGGCTCTCATTCGTGATGAGGTTGGAGTTGTTGAACCATTTGACGTTCGCCGCAGGGTTTGCGCCGAACACATCACAAATGAGCAGAACATCGTTGCCCTGCACCACTTGTTCTTGAAACTCCAACTTCATGAACAGGGGCTTCACTGTAACAAAAATAACATTGCAGCTATTTGTAAAAGTATCGCCGACGAATTCGAGTTGGAACGTTTGTGATGATATGATAAATATTTAATAGTTATTTATGTTACAAGTCCGGTAAATGCATTTTTACAGTAAGAGTTCGATGTTTATCTATAAGGCGACGAAAAATTCTAATCTAGAATTTTGAAATGTGTAAATTTATCGGACCATAACGTACGTGTTATTCTGTGTCGCAATTTTTAGTTCATGTTGCTATATTGCACATGTTCAGTACACATCAAAACACACATCTAGATAATGTTTAGAAAAAATAACCTTAATTTTTCTGGAAATTATATTCTGGTTCTGACAACTTACAGATTTTATACCTGAAGCATTGAGCCTAATAAAGGCAATTTTGGTAGATTTAACTCATGAACCTCTATCCTGTTTCGTTTTATAAAATGTAAGGTTTCTTTAGTTAAAACACAAAATGGGGTTAGAAACTACTAATTGGCTTTGTATTATAGAAACCCAAAACCTTATCGACTAACAATAGTTCTGTCAGCAGTGGATCGTATGTAGAAACTGTCGCCTGCGTTGATTAACAAGAACTGTGCCCAGTTTCATTAAGCGACACAGGCGACGATAGGAGCATTCCTTTCGATTTCGAAAATTTTAAAGTCAACGTTAACAAATTAGACACGGGGGGGGGGGGAGGGTTGAGTTCCAGCGGGACGCGTCTCCAGGTGGCGGGTAGGAGATGGTCAGATCCTGCCCAAGCTTCTATTCCTGGGTGGGAACTAGTTAGAAGTAGTTTTGAGTTAGTGTTTGGAAAAACGCTACCGCGAATCAAGTTACCACACACACCGTAGGCCGCTTGACGGGTGGAAATACCTTTCGGTAGTGTACGGTAACTTAAAAGCCAGAGACGCCGACCAAACCTCAGGGCACCTGGAGAACTCAGTTGTATTAAAAAATTCCTTTGTGTGTACAAGGAGCTCTGTCCATGTTGACCTTTATTTACCCTATACTCGTGGGACCAATATTAAGGACACAGATAAAGAAGAACACGTTGAACATCAACTACAGGGGACTCCAGACGAGTATAAAAAACTCTCAAGTGCTCCCAAGAGAAGATAGCTGGCGGTTCTACCACTAGCTCCGTTCCCAAAAGAATAGACTTGGTACCAGTATTGCTTCTGTAAAGAACTTTTGATGGCAAAGGGAGTGGTGGTTAAAGTGGCAGTGCACTGAAACAACAGTCAAAAGAGAGTAAGGGCACCGAAGGCACATAGATGGACGAAAATAGACATCTTACTAAAGGAATTACCTAGACACATACTTCAATGCTAAAAATCGACGAATTCAAAAAAGAGGGGACACAAAAGAGGACTTTTAAGAGTAACCATTGTGGATCGTGCCATCTGGGAATGGGTAGAGCAAACAGCTAAGGACTATGTAGCTAACTCTGGGAAAAACCTCGACCCATTAGAGGTGAAAAGACCACCTATAAAACCGCAAACTGTATTCCACAGGGTAACTGTGCGACACAGGATTTATCACGAAAGTCTGGAAGGTGGCTGACGAGAAGTCTTGGATTAAGTTAGAAAACCGACAGCATCGGCCATAATAAAGACATTCTTCTTTCAGGTATTCCAACTACCTCTCCTGGCATGCTTGGCGTTCTTAACTTATATTGTTCAGAGTATCTCTCTTTACTCTGATTATGTGACCTACCCACCTTAGTCTAAGAGTTGCTTGGTGTCTATAATACTTGGTTGATTTTACAGTTTGCTGACTCCTGGTTAGACCTGGTCATCCATTCTTCACTCACCTTGATAGTATCGAAAAATGTTCTCAGAGTTTTCCCTTAGTATATAAATCCTCACGTTTGCACCATATGACACTTGCTTAGATTTCCCTAAATCTTGCAACGTGTACATACCTAGTAATTCTACTTCTTCATGTTTTTTTCTACCCGGTCCGTAGTTGTTACTGTATGATACTGCTTTGGTCTTTGTATTCTATACGCGTTCTTCATTAATTTTAAGTCTTATTCTTCTAGCTGCTTCATCTAGTTTGGTTACCACGTCCTTTAGTAGTTATCGTAACATTATCTGCAAGAGCTATGCTCTCATTCATTTTGTTCAACACTGTTTCTGTATGTTTATTGTACTTCTACTGATAACCTTTTCATAGCACTAGATTAAATAGCACGGCTATAGGCATGTCCTCATGGTTTAGTTTGCTGTTTCCGCAGAACTCTTTTGTTGCGCCCATTGATGTTCGAACATGGTTTATCATATAGTCCAAAGTAATTTCCGTTAGTTTTTGGATATTATTTAAATAAGCAAAAACCTGCTTAAGATCTATGAATATTATCTAAAGATCTGTTAATTTCGTATCGCTCTTCAATATTGTCCTGATGATAAATTGTGATCCATTATCACACTGGTTCACCAACTATCCTTTCCGTATGATCTGTCACTCTGTTTATTATTAATTTTGCCAATATACGTTAGTTAGAAGCGTCATTCCTCTGTTGTTTTGGCATTCCAATGAGCGCCTTTTCTGGTATGGGACAAGCTGTTGTTCTTCTCCAGTCGCTGGGCACCTCTGTCATATTACTTTATTCGTCTTCTAGTTCTTCCTATTCCTGAGTTCTACTTGATTTTTTCTCTAGATTTGCTGGTTTTTCCTGCAGTGTTGTGTCAGTAATTCGGAAAAGTGTTCCTACCATTTTTGAACGTTGCTCTTTCCCGCTCAACAGAATACCACATCTTCATGTTCAATATAATGTAACAATTTTCGTTCCATAGTTTTACCTCAGTATTTTTATTGTTTCCTTCCATACATCTAGTGAGACTCGTATATAGTCTTACTTTCCAAAGATCCTTTATTCAGTCACTCCAGTTTCACCCTCTTTCTGTCATTCATTGCGGCTTTATAATATTCGTCGAATGATTCCTTTTTTATCTGTTTATATAGACTTTCGAGAATTTCCTAGCTGCGCTGTCCATTGTCCCACTGCTCTTCGATATCTCCCAATTTTACTGCAGCCAACATCCTCTTAATATTCTAAGAGCATGTTCTTGATTTTTCTTCCTTGATCCGTCTAAAATGGGATTTTGTACGTCTGGCGATATGTTTTTTCTGTTTTGACAGTTTTGGAAGGTTTCCAAGCTCATTTACCATCAAATATAGCGAAGCTAAACTTTGAAATATAGCCAATCTAGGCACATGTGTGTGGAGTAGGTTGGCTATTCTCATTTTCGCAAATTTTTGGTGTATTTTGAAAACTTAGTTCATGTAGCAGGGTTAAGATAAGAAAACATCGAGATTTTCGGTGCTTCTTCCTGGAAATGTCCAATATTCCTGTGACAATCTAATACCGAAGAAGTAAACTGTGGGATTTAAAATGGACATCGCCCTTTACACACCATTCTCATTCCTCGTATTGATGAAACGGTAATCTCCAACTACAACTCCAACAATATTGAGACCGATCACCACCTAAAGGTATGCGACAAACTGATTATTCCAGGTTGATTATTAACATGGAGAAATCTATTTGCAGACATTCACACTTATGAGCGATTTTGGACTGAGTTTTTATTAATAACACCATTATTGTCAGGTGACTCCTAACAAGTCCTGTAGTTGCTCCGCGGAAGACGAAGGTAATGTCCCAGGTCGCCGCACGAATCCATAAAAGCCGCTACTAAAGGGTGAAGCCACGTGGTAAATGCAGTTTAGGTTTGATATTCATGTATGGCGTCTAGACTGACTATTGGATCCACAGAGGTTATCTTAGCTCTATGGTACTCACTCCGTACCAATTACGGGAATGCATTAAGGTTATTTAATTATAAATACGCTTCGTTCTCGAGAGGCTTCTGCGATAAGCGTTGCCTAACGCGATCTACGCTAGGTAGTAGCTCAGGCAGGGTAAATTCCCTGCTCGATTGCAACACCTCTTCAATCAATTCGTTTTTGCTAGGTTAATTTCCGCATACCATTTCACATCATGCCTTTGTTGCAACAATGCCTAATGTGATAATTTAGTAATTGGATTTCCGAATATGTTTGTTGAATTTCACGAAGGTGTAGCTTATGAGTATATGTTAATACTCATTTTATGGGTTCCCCTTGAATTTAACAAACCCTGTGTAAACCCTTGTTTGCATGTATGTTCAGTATATTGAGTTTTCCTTTCATACATAGATTTCATCCAAAATTTCAGCGACTGAGTTATCAATTTTTTTGACGACTTTCCTTGTATAATACAAAAATAATGTACAACATTAATTATTCCAATCGTATGAAATGCCATCCACTTGCAATTTCAAAGTCAAATAAAAACAACTTAATTTCCAAGTAGCTTTTAAAGTCACTCAGGATAGCTTGAACTGTATAAAATCCTGCTAAAATGAAGTTAAACAAAAATACAGCACTGAAATATCACGATTTTAGGAAATAACACGGAGCAAAAAAACAGAGAAAAACTGTTTAGCGACTTCAAAAGCCCCCTGGTATTTTTCTAAAGATCAATAATCAGCCCAACTCTGGCGGACATTGGGGAATTAGAGTCCCCAAACAACAAAGCCGAACGTCAAAAAGGAGACTAGAACCCTTGTTTTTAATCTGGAGTCGAAATTATAATAATCTAAAGTTTGTATAAATTAAGAAGGGGCTTTACTTATTAAAAACAATAATTATTAAACGATCAGGCGTTCCGGTTGGTTTGGAGCAGAATTAAATTTATCGACTTGGCTTAATATAAAACAATTCGGTTACGATGGAGGTATCGTGCAAATGAACGAGGCAGTTTTATAAATAGAGCTATTTAAAGGCAGATTATTAAAAGAAGCCCCAAAAGGCGTCACTTTAACCCCGTTGTCAGGTTATTTAATTATTGAATCACACAGCTGGTTTAATTATCCCCTGATTTACGCATATTGCCGGCTCTTTCTATAATTAATCGCGTTCAGATTTAGCCCCGGTTCTGTTTCGTTCTGGTTTCTGCGAGGGAGAGGGCTAGAGACAATGCCGCAGAGCAGGAAGTTTAGGTAAGTAAGCACAATACGTGTCATTGGCAGCCTGCAGCATCTCTCAAGTGGCTAATTCCGAAGTCCTGCGGCTTCTTACGTTAAGTGTCTCGATTTTGAGCCCGTTTTAATTAAACTTAAGGCCGGAATGCGTTTTACAAGAGCATCCGGGTAAGCCGGCAGCAATCTTCGCCGGCCTTGGCCGCCATCGAGCTTTTTTCGCCAAAAGGGGCCGCGTCCGGCGAATTGGCCACCAAATGCTCATTTCCGGCGGCCAAATGCTCGCTCTTAAAACGAGGTTTTCCGCGATTACCTGTGATGATATACTAGTTGTTGATTAATAAACCTGGTACATATCTATGCTCATACAATAGAATTTAGTGTTGACGAAAACGGAAGAGAAGAGAACTTGGACAAACCTAAAATATCTTTAAAAAAGCGAAAAAGTAGACAGCGCCACATACACTATTATACTTTTCAAAGAGGACAGCGTGAATGATTATATAAGAGACGTCCAGATCAAGTACCGTATGTTGAATGCTCGTTTAACGTAGCAGACCACATTTATAGGCATGTAATAGTAGCGGCCGTTTAAAAAGCAGCTGGAGAGGTTTTAGGAAAATACGATAGGCTCAGAAATATACGGAGTGAATAGGGAAATGACAATTTGGAGGAACAGACAGGCAAGAAACAAGACGCCTACCACAAGTCATTAAATCATTATCATCATCCAACACCTCTCTTGTCCACTGCTGGACGTAGGCCTCTCTTAACTGTTTCCAACGTTCACGATTTTGTGCTTCCTGCATTCAGTGTGCTGATGCATTTCATGTTCTTTGTTTGTACACATTTGAAGTACTTCATCTCTTAGCTGACCATATAGCATAGTTACTCAACTTCAAATCACAAAAATTAATACCTATTGTTAGGCTCGTTTGAAAATTGACGCCGCCACTGTTTTATGCACTGGGAATGGAGGTAAGGAGATCGCGTAACTCGTCTCGACTCAAGTTTGCGACGTTGCGCCGATCATCAGTGGGCCTGTGATCTTCAAGCAGAGCTGCTGGGTATGTGGGTGTTATTCTTCCGTGATGTATCTGCTTGCGAAGCCCTTACCGTGCCAATTATGGCAAATTACGACGACTGTCAAATATAGCCAGCTTTCCAAAGCGCAGTCTAAAATTTCGCCTCATTCGAGTTCCGCGGAATTTCGTATCGATCTCAGATCACACAAAATTTAGAGAAACCTTGGCACCGTTCCGTCCACACCCTGCATATCAACCCTCTGTATTATGGCGCATTGCTCCGATGCAGCCCTGAAGAATCTCTCGTTGTTAGCGTGTAGATTAACACCGATTGCTCGTGTGTAGGGGCGGAAAACAAGATCTAATACTTCAAGGTAATAAAATACTCAAAGTATGTGAAGAATGCATATATCTAGAAGCGAGAGTCGTAAATGAAAAAAAAAATAACATCATTATAAGAGAAAAAAAGGTTGTATTCCATATTACGGCCCGGAGTCCGGAGCATGCTATATGGTTGCAAAGAGTGATAAATGAATGAACAGAAAAATATACTTCTATCGACTGGTATGGATTTCTCGGTACAATAATGAACAATAGAGCAAAGGAAATAATCACAGCGACAACTAATTCTGATATAACCACGTTCAAGGAGTGGATGGAGAACGTATACGGAAACGAATTCGACAACGGACGTCAACTGATAGACGAATAAGGAGAAAAATAAAATAGAGGAAAAGTTAACAATCTTAGCGCCCAGAGATTGGTCAGGTAAACAAAAATGACAAATGGGAACAGAAAGGCTTAGAAGTACAGTATTAAACCGGGATATACTAAAGTTGCCAAGGGCATGTCTTTAATTGTTTTACCTGAAATTATTGGAAACAAGTATTGGTAACCTATAAGTTGTTCATGAATTGGCGAAGGAGTCAGGAAATAACATCATATTCGAAACTAAATATTTACTTATTGTCTTAATACAATTTAGAACATCAAAAAGTCATACTCATTGAAAAAGTAAATTTCACTCGTGAGAAGTGAGTAAATTTCCATGCTTGTTGTATAATTTACTATTGTATAACTCGATTGAAAAGCCGTGTGGATTGCCATAGCTAATTGAGCGATGGCGGTTAGCAAACACGCTCTATCGACAATTCCCAGTCTGGCCAAAACTGTTTGCTGCGAGTTTAGGGTTGCCCGGCGGGAGTTTTCCTATGTCAAAACGCGAACTGACGGGCATCATACGGAATAAGTGCCCAGGTAATGGTGCAGAGCCGAAAAACGACAAGCAGCTAAATTTGTCTTTATCTTGACGTTTTCTTCTAATGTTCGTGTAAATTCTCGTGTAGCATTTCGCACGAGGTTGATATTTCGATCCGTTATTAACCCAAATGTTCAATAAAGTAGGTAGCATTTGATCAGTTACAATTTACTTACAACAACAAAGGCCAACTGGTAATCAAGCTCATACAAACTACTGATTAACATTCAGCTTAAAGTTTTTAGAATCGTGTATACATTCAATTCAAATTAAATAAAGACATCGACTAAGGGGCAAAAGTGTGAAAGAGGCAAGAAC
The DNA here is from genome assembly GCA_940337035.1 of Agriotes lineatus. Lineage (NCBI taxonomy): Eukaryota > Metazoa > Arthropoda > Insecta > Coleoptera > Elateridae > Agriotes > Agriotes lineatus. The sequence continues at coordinate 36,270,246 of OW679201.1, forward strand.
ATTAATAAAAGAAATTTACTTGCATTAAAATTTCCTGCAAACAGCTACTATTTCCTAGTTTCAAGGCCCGAACGGTCGTAGAAATATTAAAGTAGTTCTTCACTGTACAGTACACGTTGAGCTCAGCGACGGTAGTTGTGTTTTATATCGTTGAATGCCGATTATTAAAAATATAAAATACATGTTTAGCTCACACTGGTGATGACGAAATCATTACGTGCTACTACTGCGTAAACATGTAATGCCTAACAGAAATTCAGGCAGAAAGCAAGTAATAGAAACAATATGTTTAGTTGGCCAAGGATAGTTGAGTGAAGGGTTTGTCTGTGTGCTGTGAGCGTCACCCTTCTTTGAATGTAGCTGTTTTGGTAGCCCCGTCCTATGCCAATTGTAGCAAATTGAGTCGATTGTCGGATGTTACCAGCTCCCAAACTGCACCCTACCAATCTAATTCCGATTCTCGTCTGATTTTAGTGCCGCGGATATATTTAAAGCCTTCTTAGCCTCCCCTGTTTATCGTTTTGCAACCATTTTAATACATCGCGTGTTGATTCACGCCGATTGCTCGTAGTTAATCGTTGTACATTAGTTCCGACGAAGTCTTAGGTAAATATCTCTTTATATGGCATGTAGATCAACGCCGATTGCCCATACCCAATCTTGAAGTTATCCATTTGGTTTCATCGAACTTGAGATTTTCCTAATAAATTATTTTGTTTATAAATGGCATCATTATTATTATTATATGGAGCTGCTACTCCAGTATTTAATGAGAAAACTGACATGTACCTTGTTGATCATCTGAATACACGAAAAGTTGTCTCTGTGCAATCCATGATTGAAAACAATATTTGCGTATTCAGTGCAATTAAAATCTCCCTTTTAACGAATATGCCTGTTCAGATTGTTCTAGAATTTAAAACTTGTATGTTCAGAATCTACCTCTTCTGTATTCCCTGAAATAAGCACATTACTAAAAAATAATTCCTGAAGCTAAACACACATATCTATTTAAATGAGTTTGTTTATGATGCAACTTAAGAAGCGAAACGGCGGCGCATAAAGCCCGAATTAACTCCGAGGAATCCAGTTTGGCTGGTTAAAAATGCAGAGCAATATTTTCGGAAGGACCATAAGCATCTCGGTAATGTGTTGTAAAGCTTTTATAACCATGAACACATAAAAACACACATAAAGGATAGAATATCGGAAGTAATGGAAAACTAAAAAAGAATCACTTTATCTCCGCCCGAACGAACCTAAATGTAACGCCCTAACCATGGGCGGCAAATATTTCGGGTCCATCAGGATGTATCGGCCGAAAAAATTAGTTACTGCGCTTCAATAGCGGGATATGGATGGTTTTTCGTTTTGAACGCTACGCTGTATACACCACGCCATAAAAAATAATGAACTTCCCAAGCCTGGATATTTCAAATGCTTTCTTGATAGAACTATGATTGAATATAAGACCTGTACGAGTAACAAACATCACTCTGATGTTCCCTCTTACTTAAACGTACGTTTATTTTGAATAGCGGTTGGCTATTTTAATTTCGCCAAACTCAAAATGCCACATCCATTAGATGAGGTCTTCTTGCCTAATTGTAATTTTCGAGGTTAGGTTTTATGACGTATGAACACTGGCAACATAGGCTTACTTAGGCATGATTCATAACCTTAAAAATTAAAATGCTATCCCCTCTGTTAAAGGCTAGATGCACACAGAAATAGTTCTACTTTACATGATCAAGTCTTATGCAACTAATTGTGAATGACGACGTTGATCATGAAGTATATCAATAACGAAGTACACGATGGAAAAGCCAGAAGCTTTCTTTTGACATTAGAGGAGGGGCTATAAATGTTAGCTGACAAGGAAATTTTTTTGTTAGGTCCATTTTCCCTGAAAATTCTCCAAATCATATTTGAGTTTATAACCGATGCAAATCAAAGTATGGCAGAGTTATTGATAAATTGACATACGGAAGCTCTAGTTCCGGTATAAATGTCTGTCATTATTTCCCTTTATGAATTGGCATCAATTTACTGTATTCCATATAGGTAAAGGTTCAAGTTATAAATCCATGAATATGCAAAACTTTTAAATGTCACTAAGCTCTCTTCATTTCACCGTTCCATTTACGTTTATCACATTACTGTAAAAATTGTATTAAACCGACTAATGCTTTGATAGTGTAAAATGGTGGTTTTCGTAATTAATGGTTTTCACCAATTATTGCGAATAAAAGATATGAAAAGATTATTTTTAACAGACGTGTGGAAAGAAACAGTATGTAGCTTAGTAACAAGAAAGACTTAAGAAAGACTAGAAAACCATTTAACGAACGGTTGAAAGATTTTTTGATATTTACAACCAGAAAGGTATAACGAGGTTAACGATAATACAATACAATAAATACATACAATACATAATGCCTAAGTACCTTGTTTATTATTTGCATATTATTTTTCCCTTTAATAGATCGATTTTAAGTGAGTTGTTCTTTTTCTAAATTCGTTTTATATTTTTAAAATAATGTTCTTTGTAGATAATATCCGCCATATTGTATATTTTTCGTTACATTTGCCTCTGTTCAAACCTCTGTTTAACCATACACATTTTGGGTTAATTTTGGGGACAATATGTAACACTTAGTTTAGAATTTATAATTGCCACGACCTACTTTAATGTAAAAGCATTTCCTAATCAATGTTAGTAGGTCAAACTGACTTGACTCTATTTGTAGTTGTAAATATAGTTTAATGCGTACTCAGTTCCCAGAATAAAGACCAGCCTAGTAGATCATGCTAAATTAAGAAAACCGCAAAATTACCCTGCACGCTTAGACATTGAACGTGAACTAATGTATAAATGCAGAAGCTGTATGTCAGTAATTTTAATACTGTTCTAACATCTACTGTGTCTATTTTAATGTGAGTTAACATAGACTACCATTGCTATCAAAGAGGGCTCATACAATTTACTCCAACCATAACCATTTTAAATATTTCATCTCCCAATCAATAGACTGCAGTCTCTGAATCACTTACAATATTGGAAGACTTCAGCCACTCTCTGATACTGTAACTTATAATTTTCTCTTTCTGTGTATACTGTGGAAACCCCTGGAGACTGAAAAGGAAAAATAAGTATTGAAGGAAAAAGAATAAATAATTTGTGTTACGCCGACGACACTTAATTATTGTGTTCTGCTTTCAAAACAGTTATAAGAAGATGAAGCTGCAACAGTTAGATTCGAAATTACATGTATTTTTATGTAATAACGCTAATAATAAAAACAGTTTTCGCTCGTATATAATTAGTGTACTGTTGACAGCTTCACTGCGTGATTGGACGTCGTTCATTCTTGTTGTATGTGTGCTTTCCTTACAGATTATATTTCTTTTTATGTAAACTCTTGGGTTTTTAGTGCTGGCAGTATTTGCATGCATAATTTCAGAATTTCAGGTAACAACGAGCAAATCCAGAACAATATTAGCTTTCCCTCAGCCGCACTGACGATGTTAATAGTGTTTTATGTCTCTACGACTGTTTAAACTAGCGAACCCAAGGCAATATAAATTAGAGGATATGGCTGTTTAAAAATATTGTTACAAACGTGGAAAGCCTTTGGAGACAAAAAAGGGGGCGTAACTATTGGTGGAGAAGGAATAAATAAAGAACTTGCTTTAAGCCGACTTCAAGAAGGCTTCTAAACATCCCTTGGAGTGCAGGCAGAACAAATGTGTCGATACTAGATGAACTAAGCGTCCAAAACCGTTTATCAACGGTGAGAATTTGCATTCTCAAATATTTTGTACATGTAACTAGGAGAAAGATGATAACTTGGATAGACTTACAGTTCAAGGAAAGTTCAAGTTCTGGGAGTGTTTTCCAAGGCGCTGGATTGACTAAGTAAAGGACTTCACTGGGGCTTCTCTTCAGAAAAACATAAGAGTTGCCACCAACAGACAACGTTGGAGAGATATAATATGTAAAACGTCTTAGATATTCATCATGAAATCACGATACTTCAGTCATGAAGCTGGTGACTGGATTAATGGATAGTTAAATAAAATGTTAAACAACCGTCCATACATCTCTGTGCCACCACATTACTTTGGGGATTATCTTTTACGACAGTTACGTTTACGGTTTCTTACTGAAGTGTAGTAGAAATCGAAACTATGATATAATAGTTATTTATGGTACAAGTGTGTCTACTTGTAACGTCTGTTTGATACAAGCCGTTAAACCGCCCGCTCAGGGAACAAAATCGGCTCTGTCTAGGCGTAGGCGGCCAACGATTTGTTACAAATTTAGATAATGACGCTACTTTATCTAGATTTGGCTAACCAACGGTTAAATACAAATGTAGCAGGGCAATAACCAAAAACGCTACATGTTTAATATAAATCCAAATACTCGCATAAAAACGCCCTCCTGACTGTCCGATCAGGCAACAGAAATTAAACCCGACGGCCAAATTAAGCCAAACATAAATTCACCTGATTAGATAAAAAAAGTATCTGGCACTCCAGTTGATGTGATGTCAAAATGCGCGGACTTTGGTCCGCTGTAATGTGATGTAGATCAAATAATTCTGGCTCGCTCCTGGAAAAAAATTGGGCAATGCGACATCAGCCGCTACTGACAATGGGTTCAGGGAGTGTAAATAGCCCCAAGAACCGCAGCAAAATTTACTCGAGCCCTACAGCCGAATTTTTCCAGTTCGTCTAGAGCTTTGGCAGTCAAGCTTTACGGTGGAACCGCCCTGTTCGCCTAAAGCTTTGTGGTCCAATCTCTGCGAACAAACCATTAGTTCGCCTAGAGTATTCTAGCATTTTCAGCAGTCAAACCTCTATGCTCGCCCCGAAACTATTCCTTCAACAGGAGGTTGAACCAAGTTTCGTTTCCGCAATAGCGCAGTCCAAGCCGAACCTCCCGTTCGCAGTCAAACCTCCTTGGTGGTCACGAGCTCCAAAGCCCCGTCCAGATTGACTCTTTCAACGCCCGGCACTACGTATCCTCTAAGAGGCCAAACCGTTGTTTATCCCCGTTACCACTACGTCTACGTCAAAGCAGCCCCTCGGTTTTTCTTTTTCTACCGACCGCCTCTTAGAGCTCTTGCCAATTCCGAGCCAGGAATCAACGCTTTTTTAAGTTTTCGTGTCATCCGTGCAATAAAAAAATCCTTACAAGATAAAAAATGCCGTACATTGACATTTCTGAATGTGGACCAAGCTTTCGACACGATGGTCTCCTTTATAAGATCAAATTCTCCCTTCTATAATGTTTTATACTATTCAAGTCATATTTAAACGACCGTCAGTTTAGAATCAAGGTGGTAAACGTTGAAGTCTAGGAATACCTCAAGGTAGAGTTTTGGGTCCACTGTTTTTCCACTATACAAAGTGAGGCAACACTAACGATATTTACATATATTTTTGACACCATACGCTATAGCAAAAGAAGTCCATTACACAACTTTAATGGGACCTACTGCTTAATAGTTCTGTGCAGTCAATTGTTTTTTCACGGAGCACTGTTTTGCCAACGTCGCTACCTTGTATTTTTTTAAATGACATCGTTTCTTTTTCGTTCTTTTTTTCATTATAAATTGATTAAATTTGTTTCGACGTTTTTGTAATAATTACTTAGGTATTAAATAACTATATCATTATTTACTGTCTTGACACTTTTGAGATAATTAGAACTGTCAAAAGGTTTTTAATGTTTTTTGTTTTTTATTTTCAAGAAATCAACGCATAATTGGTTTATTTCTGCATAAATAATTAGCAAAAAATGCACGAATTTACGGTTTTTGCATTTTACTGAGAAATTTTCTCATGTACGTATATATTTTTTGGAAATTCGCAAAGAGAATTAAAAAGGGAATTAGAACTCACGAGTGAAAGTACCCGTGTCATTCAAAAAAAGCCAAGATGGCGACGCTGTCAAAAACTTGTTGACGACACATTTTCATACCTTCAAGACCATCTAAGAAGATTCTATTCAGTTGAAGTAAATTATTAAAATTAACGAAACTAAATCAACACAAGTAACCTTTACATTAAGAAAGAGCCAAGGCTCATCAGTGTCTATCACAATAGCCCAAATTAAGGTTACAAATGAAATCAATTATATATAATGAACGGTTGTACAACATAAACAGGAGCAGTCAATCGACCGCCAAATTCGACAAACATCCGAATGGCAGGCTGAGTTAGTTTACAGATAACATTTACATTCTGATAGACCTATGCTTATTCAAATGCTGGACGTCGAATTTAGCGATCGATTCGACGCCATGAAATATTATTTACACTCAAAGAAAAATTACTTACTTTTCATAGCGTGACGTATTTTATTATATTATACCAGGAACATAATCAGTACGATACTTAATATTACACCTAGACAAAAATCTTAACTGGAAGGAACGCATACAAAAAAGGAGAGAGAAAGAACTATGTGGATGCGATAGCAAATCCAGCATCTAGACATCTACTAAAATGTTCATGATGACCTTGGCGTCCTTGGCTTCCCATTCATTAAATATTGTCATACAAAAATGAAGTAATAGACACTATGACAGGCTGAAAACACACAGCAACCTCCTCATACAATCACTCCAACAGGACAACATAACATTAAAAGGATGCTGGCCCATTGACTTCAGATGAGGGACAAACGTACTTCTCACTTGTAGAGTCCTCTTTCTGTCATCAAAGGACTTTTAAAGGTTCTATGTGATTATATGTATTAGCTTATTGAATTAATTAATTCTGATTGCTGATTTGATAAATAAAAAAAAGTTTTAAAATCACCATAAGACCAATGGCCATAAAATTTTGTTACGGCGAACATAGCGTCATTTGTTGATCGCATGGAAGAAAACTTTTTTACCGTTGCAACCATTCGGCATCAAACTGATCTGCAAGAATTAAAAGCCACAATTTTTCAATAAACGTACATATCCACATCGATCGATATGTAGTTAATGTTGGTGCCTTTATTAAATTGAATCACAGTATACCCAGATTGTTTTATACGGAACATATTGCAAGAAATACTTAATTGATAGTTGCATACATCAACTTAGATAATCAGTAGTACTACTACCATACTGTCGTTCCCTGTCTATTCTCTATGCGTCTGTGTTTTTAAAAATTTTGTAATCGTGTGGGTCTTTCTTCTTTCATAATAGCTGTCAACTAATTAAGGTACATCAGAAAAAGAAGTGGAACAGCGAGATCAATCAGAAATTCAAGAAAAAGGAAGTAAAGAAAGATTGGACCCAATAATGTAAATGTCGATAAAAAAGAATATGCAACTACTCGTATTATATAAAAAATAAGAAAAATATGTAAGAGTTGAACATAGAGTTTAAAGAAAAGGTGCACGAATTAGGTAAGAGACCAAGAACGATATAAAGAATTAAATTAAGAAGAAATACAAGAACTACAGGATGAACTAAAACGAGCTACAGATGAAAAAATGGTGAAGAATGGTGAAAAAGTAGATACTAAATTAACTGGAACCGAAACGAGAGTACAGGAGGCAATAACTGAACACCATGACAGAATGGAAAAACAATTAGGACATATGAAATTAAAAGATGACGAAAGATGGCTGAGGATCGATAAATGCAAAACATAATATCATTATAACTGTAAAAGATATAAAAACAAAAAAATTCAGGAAGTATACGAGCAACTAAAAAGTTTTGAGGAAAATTCAGTAAACACAACTTGCGTCCAGAACACGAATTTTCTTGGAGTAAGTGCAGATATGATAGTAAAATTGAAAGAACCTAAAGGAGAATTCCCTATGATCTTCTTAGGGAAATTAGCCGACACAGTGAAGATAATTCCCACAGAGAATAAAAGGTTGCAAATAATAAATATGGTGTTGAAAAACAATACGGACATTTGAAAATTTTTGATTAAAGGAAAATACAACAGTTATGAAGAATTCAAAATATTACTCTGAGAACTATATTAAAATCCCAAATGGAACAATGTGTGGAAAAAAAAACTTCAAGGGAGATGTACATTATAAACAGAAGAAATATTGTCAAAGTAAATAAGTTAGATTAGTTATTAGCTACGAAATGAAAACTTTCTATTAGGAATAAAATGTTAAATATTAAAATAAGAATTAATGATGTCAGATTCTTCATTGTCTCTGCATTAAGTTTAAATATTGTATTGGAAATCGATATTATTCCGCAAATTGGTATACATCTAGACGAAAAGCTAAAATGCGTCGATTTAAATGATTTAATTAAGTTTTGGTAGGGTCAATCTAAAGACCACAAGGAAAATTGTTTGATAATTTCAAATTTAACACTTTCTGCAAAATTGAGCCCATTATTCTGCTTCATGATAATATTGCAGGGTTCTGCAAATGCGAGTCTTACCTTACTATCTTGCTTCGCGCAAGTAGTACTCAGTTGTTTGGGCCGCTAAATAATAGAGGTCGTTCAGTATCACGTTTCGGAATTAATTATTTATCTATCACGTCAGTTTTCTCGGCGCCAGTCCGTCGCGGTATCTATGGCCTACGTGCCGGCTTAAACTTTTGTCTTCTTGCGAAATGTGGTGCAATCTTGCTGCAGTGAATGTAGCGTACGTGTGTAGAGAAGAGATGGCGAGTGACGCACGGTATCCGTTGTTTACTGAGATTTTGAAATAAGTCTGCTTTGAGGTAGTTGACGGGAGCATCTGCAGACAAGTCAAGTGTGAAGTTATGCGTGTCCGGACGCGGAAACGCCTTCGGGATAGCGTTTAATGTTCGTGGCTTTCGCAACTTTTAAGCAGCCTCAGTACCTGAATCGAAGCTACCGTTAATTGAATTACCTTTTTACGGGGATAACTTTAGTGCCAGGGAAAAGGTCACGGAGGACATTAAGGTCTAACGCAGCCGAGAGTAGTCAGGTAATTAACAAGTGACGCTCTTTAAAAAATTTATTTAACGCCGTACATTTACTCATAAACTTTAGCTGCGTCAAATAACCAATAGCCATTTGATATACAGTCAATAATTAAGTTTAATGTTTGTAATCATTTTACGATAGTATTTATTCAATAGGACTAACCCTTTCGTACCGTTCAGCGTGTGTTAATTATATACCGTGTGTCCACAGAAGGACGCACCATAGGGATAACCTAATAGAATAGAAAGATCGGCTAATGCTGTGATCGCCGGCACGCTAAAACGTTGTTTTCTGGCTTCTGACTCGCCACTGTATGAAACAATGTTGTTATAAATGGTACAAGAAAAGGGACGGTGGTCACAGCACTGGTTGATATTTATATTCTATTAGCATTATCTTATCTCTATGGTGCGTACTCCTGTGGACACACGGTATATATGCGTATATTCACATTCAATACTCAGACTAAATTAGCCCGTGCTTTTCATTTCATTCAGGATGTTGCATGCATGCGACTTTTATCATACGATTTGTGTGTGTGTGTAAGGAAGTTTAGCGGTTGCAAGCGATTTAATTAAGTCCGACGTAGCTGGATGCTGACCGTCCGACACGAGCACGATCGATAAATCAAAAGGACTGTTTTCTATTTCCGACTTTAAGGAACATCCCTGTTTCCAATTAGAAGTCGATCGTGCCCAGGTTAAACCTTTGATTCGATAAAACAGATCGTTACCCTAAAAAACAATTATCTAAGTGAACCACGCCCGTCCCGGCGAGACTAGTCGGCACAAATTTGTTGCGTAGTTGGGGTGAACGATAGTTATATTTTCCTGATTTGTCGTTTTACAAACGATCACAGTAAAGTTGTAACCAGTTTTATATCGTAATTAGAATTTCGCTTATAACAAAATATTGATTTAAAAGATGTTGTTGAGCCAGTGAGCCTTCAACATAATAATATGGAAAGCTGTATGATTTACAGAATGATATTATAATTTCTTTCAAATATTCACAAATAATCTTAACATAGCAACATAACAATATATTCCAGCTCATGGAAATCTGCATTGACCTAGAGGATTGGGTAAAGTGAGAGCATAGTGCAAGGTTTGGTATCTTTATTATTTCTACTTGTATAGTTAATTATAGCGTTCTTCGTATTATATATGTGTGTATAATAAATATATCTTGCACGTCTACGACAGCGTGTTTATAATTTTATTATCCTTATGACGAGTTTTAGGGAATAGATTGCTTCAAACTTGATCTCCTCTGGAACTTAGCCATTGGTTCGTTAATAAACTGAAATGAGCTCACTGTTCTACATTTGAAAAGCTCTCTTCAGGTCCAGCATTACTTCGTTAATGCATTAAAACATTTATTGAAGTAAGTAAAATTTGGATGCCAATAAAAAACCAGTCTCTGAGTTTATGCCTCTATTGCATAAAGAGTGTTAATTAAGTTTTTTTGGTCAATAAAAACGTGGAGGCATCTGTCACTTTGACATTGTATCTTTTTCTTGGAGCTGCCTTTCATTTACTCTTTAAAGAGTATTACTACTCGTACAAGGCCATGGCGGAATGAATATGCAATTTTCAATAACTCTACAGGAAACTATGATGTGTTGTCCTTGTATATTTAAATTATGACAACATTCATTCACTTTTGTAGAAATTTCAAAATTTTTTGGTATTCCATAGCTCTAGCTTACTACAAAAAGTATTTACTTTGTTAGAGCTGACAGTTTAATATATTTCATCTCTTGAATATGCATTCCACGTAGCTCAAGTTCGTTTAGAAATAAGTGGTCCCAAAACATTGTTTTGTCCCTTAGTTTAATCCATTCTGGCAGAATTTTTGGGTTTCATAGGCTTCTGCTTTGATTTTGTAAAAGTTCGAAGCCAACGAGCGTGTGGGTTGACTACATAATTTGGATAATTTTTGATCTACACGTGGCATACCTCTTTTCGATAAAATTCAGGCGAATAACCCAGTAGCAATTTACTTCCGATGCAATAAAATGCATTTTTGGGAATTATTCCGATGGACGCTTCGAATCTAATTGATTTCGAAAATCGTCAGCAATCAGGTGCAGAATTAGCGTAATGGTTTTTAAACTCTCCGGACTTTACTGGTCGATCCAGGATTTAACGGTATTTTTTATTTAAACTCATTGTTTGGCCACAGGCAATCTCTAGTAGGAAACTGGTTTATCGCCCTACCATGTGGCTTTTTAGGTCTTTTCAAGTAACCCTCAATATTCTTGGCGTTACCTTTGGTAATCTTCGTCTTTGATATCTTCCATCTGCTCGACTGTACATCGCACGCTGTGGAAATCACTTCTACTTGGCAGCAACCAATTCTGTTCTGGTCCGTCTCAAGCTTTTCCAGTCTTTTGTCGCCCATAGTAACGTAATATTTACTTAATGTTGGTTCCTTTATTAAATTGAATCACAGTATATGCAGGTTGTCATACAAGGATACAATGATACATAATCAGATAATCAATAATCCTACTACAGCTGCCGTTCCATGTCGCCCCATTCTCTATACGTCTGTGTCTGTGCTAATTTGTCTTCCCAGGATTTTCTCGGTCTATTTAGTTTGCTTTTTCTTGTAGATCGTGTGTTTAATGTTCTACTTCTTTAATTCTAGTTGTCATTTACTTATTTTGTTCCTACGACTCATTCTTACTAGTTGTTCAGAAATTCCGTCTACATCTATGTGAATTATTCATCTTAATTAGTTATTTGTTATAGATCTCCCACTAATTCTCCCAGTATTATCACGTCGTTTGCAAACAACAGACATTTCAATCTGTCCATTTGCCTATATTTTCTATTTTCCGTAGCTTCCCATCCTGGCACTCCTCTTCTGAAATCTTCTTTCTACTGATGGTTTTGCGCATGCCATGCCACCAGCTGAGCCTTGATCTGTATCATTCTCTTTTTTTGTTTAGTTTCCAGAAACGTATATTTTGAGGTAGTATGTCTTAGGACATTCTCTGGATATGTTAGTAACATACAAGTTGACCTTATTGAATGTCGCCAATTATCTTTTCAGATGCATCAATTATTCGCCATATGTTTTGTTACATTTAGGTTGCGCTTCCACAATATTCGGAGTTCTGTGCGCGCCGTCTATGTTTCCGATGTCTGTAGTACAGGTTTTGAATTGCCTGCTCTTTCTCCCCGCCTACTTGGTTTTTGAATTCCGGCCGGCTCGAATTGATTGTTTTCAACGCGTCTGGGTTTTTTGCTGACGCCGTGATGGTGACTTTGGCTTGGCGTGTTTAAGGATTGTCCAGTGGTCTTTGCGGGCATGCAAGATATGGTTCTTGGCCCTCGCCGTATATGCGGACGATGCAGCCCTGGCAGTTGTGTTGAGAGCGATTTTCTCGCGCCGGGTTGGCGGATTTGAAGGCGCCTCCCCAATTGTTGTCTGCGATAGGCCCAAATTCATCTGAGCCAGTCCGGAGCCCCTGAAAATCTTAGGTACAAAGCTTCCCGAAAATTGCACTCCTCGCAAGTGAACACGTCAGCCTTGATCTGGCTTGAATGCAACACCTACAATCTCGACCTTCGCATAGCGCGACATACCGTTCTCGCTTAGCTGGGATATCACATAACCTCATCTAGCGCGCAGAAGAGGCTCAATCAGACAAAACAAAGAACAGGTTTTATTTTTCTTTTTTAATTGAAGTTATACGATACTAAAAAATTGTGAATCAGTGTTGAAGGCTTCGCCCGATTGCTACCGAAGTCAGTCAGAATTTCGGACTCCGGCCGCTATGTACAATTCGCTTCACGAGCTGCGTACCTTAATAATGATTTTCCAAACACGGAGCTGTTGTTGATGGTACCGCCTTTGTTCTTAAACTGTTGTAGTTTATATTTGTACCTCTGTTTAACCTATGTTGTAAGCTATTGTTCTCGAGTTTGTTGGGGTGCACCTTAAATTGGCCATTCATTACATGAAATTTGTACTAAATGCCATTTTAATTATATTCTGTGATATTAGAATGTTGGTGTTATTATTTGTTATTGCTACCTGTGCTTGATTTCAAATTTTCTTTCAGGAAATTATGTGTTACCTTGCGTTTACGAATTCTCAGTTGAATGCCCGAATACACTTGTCATTAATTGGTAAAGATTCGTTGGCGCCCTTTTGGCTTTTAATCATTTGTTGGCTGGCAAATGTATCCAAGTAGTCATACAGTTTGTTTTCTTTGAGAGAATTAGCCGACGAATCGATTGCATGCCAACACTTTTTCCAGTCTAGATGTTCTTTCTCATCCTCCTAAAGAGTCAATTTCAACAGCTAAGGGTTTATAATTTTTTTCGATGATTTGTAATGCTTTTGGACTGGAAGAACCATTCAATGTTTCGACTATTTTACGATCCTAGTTAGCGCGATGTTGTATTTTTCCCTTTTGTTTTTTCAACATTTTCTAGATGATATCCCAAGGTATTTGTATTAATAGCATTGTTTAATTTGTATGTTGTTTTATAAACATTCTAATCTTCTATCAATTTTTTGAAACTTATTCCGTATCATGCTGTGATTATTGAGCACTCACCACCTGAACATCAACAAATAGCAAAGTGTAGAGCCCAGTGCCATTAATTTTAAACCCCCTGCATTTACATTTCCTCCACGTATTGAGAGATCTTTCAATGTATGATTTAAATAGGGGTGGTGATTTCCAATACCCCTGTCACAAATCCTTTGTCAATGAAAATCATTTGAATATGGCTTTCGAATAAATGTTTTCGATAACACATTTTGTATAACATTATTGTTCGATGCTTCAGATCTTCTGCCTACATCTCATTTTTCAAAACTAATTAATGACTTTTACTGTTAGGATATGGAAAAATAGTACCAATAAAACATATTCCTATTGTAATAAAAGCCATCGGTTTTGAAAAGGTTCTCAATTCTAACCATGCCTCTGGAGTTGTTGTAAATGATTTCATATACGAGCCAAAGTGTGCTTCGAACAAATGAAGCTACTATCATCAAGCTCATTTTTTTAAATCAGTACACAGCAAATCCCAATTTCTGCTCTCGCGCAAAAACATGTTACAGAAGCGCTGCTACCATATTATTTCATTCCCGCCCCGCAGTACAAATAACGGCCCTCGAGGGGCGAGCCCCGATTCGGGTTTTCTCAGCGGAATTTGATAAAGCTCAAAAAATAGCCGCGACATCCCGGCTGACACGTGAATCCGGAAATAAAGGGGAGCCGAGGCGGCCCCTGGTCGTATCGAAAACCACAAATCACTGTAATCTGCTAATCCATCATCAGCAATTGGAAAACTTGGAAGCCGAAGCGGCTGGGTTTCGCACCTCTGCATCATCAGGGACGGCCGATTCTCATTTTTTACTGTTTGTGCAAGCTGTTTTCTCATGCACGGACTTTTGTGGAAACGATAATTGAAATAAAAGTAAATTAATCGCAAGTAACACGTTGGTAGTGTTAGGTTCCCTGGTTGCATTAATGAAGGTGGCTTAAAGATACCAGCCTCTTCTTTAACGTTTTCTATTTGTTTTCCTCTAATTTTTAGTCCTGGGTTTCGTGGTTATTCTCATAATTTTCTTCAAGAAGTGTTCAGTTTTCAAGTGGTTACGTCCCTTTTCGTTTACACTGATTCCCATGATGCTCCACCCAAGTTTTTTAAAGGCTTCTTCTAACGCGGAGTGGAAAAGTTTTGGCAACGTTGTATTGCTCTATCTCCTCTGTGGCCTTATACAATCGTAGGTTGTATTCTACTGCTATTTCGGTGAGTACTTAATTAGTAACAGGGGTCACATGTACTGAAGCTCTTACGAGATGCGGTTTGTTTAAAAATTTGATAGGTAGTCGTCGAGTTTTTTAAATTTTGCGATTCATAATGACTCTTGTTAACAGTTTTTGTATCTGTGAGACCAGATTTATGGGCGTATCATTTTTTATGTACGACCGGGCGGAAGTGGTCACTGTATAATCTATTTTTGAGGGAGTAATGAGCCACTTTGCAGCCCAAGAGCCGTAACGTTCTTTACGGCCCGCTAAGTGTCTCGTTTGTCAGTTTGACAAGCAGTGACAATTAGTTACATCGTAGATTGCTATCATTTATAAAACATAAATCTGGTAATAATTATTGTATTTATTCCGGTCTATAGATAAAATATTGTATTTACCTCGTGCGTTACTAGCGTTTATGGCCCTTGTCGTGTTAGAGCACGCGGCTACGTTTTTGGCTTTAATTTTCAGGCCGCAGGCCATAAATGTCCTATTACGCCTTTGGTACATAAATTACCAATAAATGTTCGATTCTAGTTCTCAGCTATTTTAAAATAAGTTTTCAATTTCACTACCATTACTCCTTATGGTATTTTAACCATTTCAATCAGTAGATTAACCACTGCTAGGCTTTGTTATATTTCATAGACTGTAGAGTAAGAATAATTGTCACGTTACCTATGTATGTAAGGAACACCTTCTAAAAACATATTTATCACTTGGATATTAAACTTTCTTCATTCGTGAGTAAAAGTTTTCATAATATTTTACAGTTGCTTTTAATATGTCATGTATGTTTTGCACTCTTATTCCATTTTCACCTTTTACAGCAATTGTTTCTCTATAATATTCTCTGCCTTTTTCTCGTAAGTTCTTTTTCAAGTTATTTATGTATAGTAGTCTTCGCTTTATTATCTTTTTGCAGTATACTCCGATATTTTGTTCTTGTTCCAACATTTTTTCTTGAATATTTCAAATAATGCTGGCTTCTACCAACTGGTTGATATTCATTGGTATTTTGTCAGCTTCGTTTAAGATAAAAGTAAACATTACTAAGCAAACAATACATAAATTGAAAGTCACAGATACAATATGCGAATAGAGAGACTGCGAATCTTGTTGTGCCAAGCTAGCTGTTTGGGAAGCCCGTCAACGTACCAATTTCAGCGAATTACGACGATTTTCAGTTCCCAAAATGCAGTCTACTAATCTGAAATTTGGATTCCCGTCTCACTTGAGTGCTGTGAAACTTCATAGTAAGCCTCTCACGGGATATATTTAAAAAAAACCCTCGTATCGTCCCGCTATCTATCATTCCGAAATTATTCGGTAAAGCAACGCTCGGTGCCGACGGAGCCCTGGAGAAGCCTTTCGTTACACCGCGTGTGGATTCACGCCGATTTCCCGTAGCTAATTTTGTTTTATTGAAGTGCGGTTTCCGGACATGGTCTTCCCATTACCGAGCTACGTTCGCGGGGACCATTGCGTTGAACCCCGTTTATAGACAACCTGCATTACCCGTACCACTTATTTGCTGCACTAACGCAGTACTGTTGCACTAGTGCAGTAACGCCTTAAGCCCTCTGCAGCAGTGTATCAATATTGTTGTCCTCTGTGGAACTTATTTGCAGGAAAGCATTTGCTAGGGATTTTCCTTATAGTGCGACGTGGTGTCATAAAAAGTAGAATTCTTAGGAATTGCTTTGTTGCAGTTGCAGCTTGAATGTATTTTTCTAAATGTTATCTTAACAGTCTTTTTAAATTTATTATGTGATTTTCTTTTTTATTTAGCTTACGGCCCGCTTCCATCCCACTGAGTTACTGAACCTTTTATTAGGCTTGTGTCAGGACGTAAACAGGGGTTTCCCTGTACCACAGTCTTGCGTTAAAAGATCGAAAGGAAAATGTATGGATTAGGCAAAGAAAGTGATTAATGTAACTGAAAAAAAAACAGTTAATTAAGGAGGAATATTGTTGTAATGTAGAAAGGGCGAAAACTTCTCGAAGGAAGGTCAAACTCTCATACACTAGAGGTCATACTACAGTAGAGGAAGGCCAATCACAAAAAATATCGGGATAACATTAAAAACGTTGCGGGCTTCAAATGGACCAAAATGGCTCAAAATGGAAATAAAGTTGAAGGAGCCCCCTGCTAAATTCTGAGGGCAAGAGAAGCAAAAAAGAATAATCTAAATAATAACTTAATGTATGCGTAACGGTCGAAACAGTTTAAGCAAATAAATTGTAAGTTTAATGCATAAAATGATACTAGAACTGGACTCTTATAGATGTACAACAGCTGAAATGATATATTTTTGTTCATTCTAATTTGGAAACATAATTTTTCCTAAACAGATGCAACATCGTTTTCTATTGGTACAGTTATCTCACTCAATAGTTCAAACCAATGTTTCCTGATATCGGATCATCTTCTCACAATATTTTTCTTCATAATTTTAATAGACTTGTAACATGATTGTGGATCCAGCTTCCCCGAAACGCAGACTACTAAGTTTGAAATTCCGAATCCCGTCTCGTTTTGAAGTATCGTGAAAATTTGATATCGTTATAGTTTATCGACTCCACACATACTGACGCATCCCTAAAAAACTTTCAGTTTATCCAGT
Organism: Agriotes lineatus; assembly: GCA_940337035.1. NCBI lineage: Eukaryota > Metazoa > Arthropoda > Insecta > Coleoptera > Elateridae > Agriotes > Agriotes lineatus. Next base: position 36,287,606 of record OW679201.1, read on the forward strand.
GTGGTTTTACGCTAATTGTGTGTAGAACCATGCAAAAATTCGTACATCGACAACTTGGCGAGTTGTTAGCTTTGCTTCCGTCTTCGATTTACGAACCGCATATGCTAGTCCGCCAATCTTGCTCAACTTTGGCGGCTATCCCGGTCAAGATTTTATGCATAGCCCGGGACACGTGACTTTTCTCGGTTTTCTTATTTTTTCGTCGATTGAACTGCATGCGCAAATTATAGCCAAATTTTGTATGTTTAAACGTAGCTTCCTTTGTGAAGTAGGTTTTGGACATCTCTCCGTTCGTAGTGCAGTAACGCCTTTAGTGCTTTGCACCAGGGCCTTTATATTACGTTCTACTAAGGATTTCTTTCGCTGGGCAGCACATCGGCTTGTCTTGCTGATAACGAGCATGTATAAATCTTAGGGATTCTTCTTTGTTGCAGCCAAATATGTAGGATTGTATTGTTATAAATGTTACAGTAAGACCCGCTATATTCTATATGATTTTCATTTGAACAGCGCAGTCTAGTTCCACGTATTGTGAAGTTAAGTAATAATTTTCAGAGTTTCAAAAACAGGGTAAGGTACAACTATCGAAGCTTTGAAAATCTGTCTTTGAATACAATACGGAGTAACATGCTCCCTGTAAACAAAACTCAAAGAAATTTTAAATAGCGGTTCTAGAACATTTCCATCATACGTTTAAATTTGTTAGAAAGCTATAGTAAACTGTGCTACAATAGTTAAGATTGCTTAAAATGATACTATTACAAACAGTACATTTGACCACACAACGTAATATTTGCTTAAACTTGTGTATATAGACTTATACTTTGCATAAGCTGCGCTTACCAATTTGTTAACAGTCATGTTGCTATCAAAATAAAGACCTAAATTTTTGCTGCATTTGAATATATACCTTAGTACTACCGCTTTTTATGAGACTATATTTAATCTGTCCTTGCCTTACTTAACCTAACTTTTGTCAACTTAACAATTTTTGCTGCATTTGAATATATACCTTAGTACTCGCTTTTTATGAGACTATATTTAATCTGTCCTTGCCTTACCTAACCTAACTTTTGTCAAGTTAACCTAACCTAATTTAATGCTATGGTATTGTGAGCAGTTCACACAATAGCTGCTAACCATAAAGAACAAACACATCATAATAGTTACAAAGAGGGAAATTTTAAAGAATTTATTGAAGGAAATTTACAGTAAAGATGAAGTACTCTTACAGCGCATTCACTTTGCGAATTTAGATAAAATTTGAGAGATGGATGTTGAGGGTCTAATTTGCTCACGCAGAATTTAATTTGTAATATCGACTAAACCGCTCAAAGCATTAATAAACAAAACAAAAAAGCCGAATGAACGCATTCCGAGTTACCAAATGCTGTGATTAGTGGCGTTAATTAAATAGCAAAATAACGAAGCGCCTTTGTAGCACCACATTCTCCAATTTCTCTAATTTATATTAGTTAGGTACCTCTTTGATATTTTAGCCGAAAAAACACAATTCGAATTAGTATGACGAATTCAAAAGAAACGTCCGACTTATAGTGGTAGTAAAATCGCAGCCAGCTGTGCCTCGGAAAGCACGTTAAGCCGTCGGTCCTGGTTGTCATTTTGGGAATAGTCGTTAGGTTACGTCAGAGAAGCAACCTGAAAACTCTGAAACACTATGCGTGGAATCGTCTTTTTTACAACAAATTAAACACTTGACACATCTAAAGCATCTCAAGGCGGTTGCAACAACTGACTGCTATTATCCAATGAAAAAATCTATAGAATATAATATGATAATTCCAAGAATATCGTAATAATGCAACGTGCAACTTTGAAGAGATATGAGAAGGCTAAAGTGATAGTAGTTTCTAATGGTAATTTTTATTTTTAAAAAATTCATAAATTTATTTCTATGACGTCAAACCAGTCTGACTAAAACATACTTGCCTATTGAGACGTACATTTTTCTTGAAAGTGCCATTCGATATTCTTTAGAAAGATGCTCCCCGTTGCGTTCCAGTTTTGTTCAATTCTCGTTCATTGGAAAAAAACAGCATATATTTAACCACCGAAAGGGAGAAAACAGCTCTTATAAATGCGGGTGCCGCAATATATCTTAATGGAGCAGGAGACAACGTATTAAGCTTCCAGTTACAAGAAAAACTGGAGCTCCCCTAGGAGACATTATTGAACTCTTGGTTACAAACGTTCTCTGTTAAGCCATAATATCCTAGACAGCTAAATTGTGTTTCACAAAAACAATTCCCTGCTAGAGCAATCCTTAAGCATTTGCAAAAAAGCCTAATAATAAGACACGGTTCCCGGCTGTAAAAAAAGCGACGCGACAAGAAAGTACAACTACGAAAAGCGACGAAATTAAATATTTATAGGGCGAAGTTTATTTGGAAATTCGTTGACGCGGAAAGTTGCAGCAGCAAAAGCATGTCCTCGAAACAAATTATTTATCAGCAGCTAAAGGTGCTAAATTCGAGGGCACGCCTCGTTGTAACCGAATCATGTTTTCACAAACTGCAAACAGTTGTGTTAAGATAATTGGGGCGTTTGCGTTTGAAACGATATACGCAAGGTATTTACTACGTTGCTATTTACACACCGCGATTCGCGTCAAAGCTGGAAGCTAACGTATGCAACCCAACGTGCATTATTAAAAAGTTGAAGCATTGCATGCGCTCCTTCTATGACGATAGCGGGTTCTACTCCTGGCATCACTGATCCAACTTCTTATGAAAATTTTCATTAAATATGGTTCTTCAAGATGTTTCATGTTGCTACAAGACAGCATTAGATGTTGTTGAAAACTCATAACGGCAGACCAAAAAGAACATAATACACAACGTAACAGTATAAAAAGGTAGAGATAATCATACTAACGCTAACGCGACTGCCGATGAATAGAGACAGAGCTCAACTTTGCAAACTCTTTTATACAGTGCTGTCCATAGTCTGCTCTATACGCATACGGTCAGTTTTTTTTAGTTTTTAAGACTTCTCAGACAATATGGTGTCCCGAGTGGTGTAGCTTAAACAAGCGTCCACGTTCGATCAGCAGAGTTAAGCAACGCTGTCTCTGGTCAGAACTTGGATGGGAGTTCCACGGCTGCATCTCTCGGCGCCTCGTGGTACGGCTATCACGGAAAAAAGTTGGCCCCGGCGGTCATACAACATCATGGCAGTCGTTAGTGGGGTTGGAAGTCCTCATAACTGCACAGCGACGCCTGTAATTGGCCTAACGGCTGTTGGCTGAGTGCGAATTAAATAAATAAATAAATAAATAAATAAATAAATAAATATGAACAGTTACGAAACGCGACATTCTTCGAGGGATTGAGCTGATAATGTTTGTAGACCACCAAATGCCGATTCCATATAATTAAGGGTAATTGAAGAAGTAATATGTAATAGTAGAGTAAACTATAGATATAAACTACTACTACAGCGGAGGTCGCTCAGAGATGCAAGCGTCTGGTTCTGAACCAGAAAATCTAGATCTACACCCCAGTAACTCAAACGGCATTAAACATCTTGTCGATTTCACTGCGATTCCCAATTTAGCTTTAACGTGGTGTCTTAAAACTTAAACCTCTTCGAAGAAAGAAGAGCGATGGGGATGTTAACAACAAGGACTACGGCTACAAAACATATATAGAAATGGTACTATGACGGTACAACTAAAAGCACCATCTAACCCTATAGCTAGAAGAAAAAACAAGTTAGACAAGGAGATCCTATCTCACCAAAGAAATTCACATAAAGGTTTCACCATATGTACAAATAACTCAAGTGGGAATACAAAGCCGTCAGTTTAAACGGTCAGAAACTAGAGACCCTGCTGCTTGCTGACGAAACATCTGACGAACTGCACAATATTCTAATTGAAATAGACACCGAATTCTGTCAAATAAGACCTAGATAATATAAGAGCAACATCGAAGATTACGGTAATAAAACAGTCAGGCAAAGAATACTTCAGAGCACTGTGCTGCACATCACACTACAATACAGAAAATGTAATAAACAAATAAGGTAATTGATATAGCAAAATTCGTCATGAGAACAAAGTGGAAATGGGCTGTATAGCTATGATGAAAGAGAGGTGGAAGACTACAGATGTGATGGGGAGATAACATCAAAGCTTTACAAATTTTACAGGATTCTGATGGATGAAAACCGCACAAGACAAGAGACAATCTTATCCAGAAGTTTTGTAGAACAACATGGGTATCAACAATTCCAACCCTCGGCTGAATAATATGCCACTGCTTGACTAAACAGCAATCATACTACAACCTATTTGGGAGTACAGGAAGATAACCGATAATCAAGACCTCCTAATTCAGGAATATATTTCAGCAGCAACATCTAGCAGACTTAAACCTATGCGTACAGCAATAATTAAATAAGACCGACGTGCATGAACGAACATGGAATAAGCTAGTTTCATCGCGCCATAAGCCAGCTGGATTTGATTTACCACGACGACATATATGGAAAACCGCCAACATCATCAGAACTAACTATGGCGTATTTACAGACTTTTGTTACAAATGGGGCAAAGTACCTGGTTCACTATGTCAAACCATCGCCATATTGTACACGACTATGACCTCACATTCTACCCTGGCGACATAGGAAACTCTCTTGATCTATCTTCAAAGGCAATAGAATTGATCGACAATCTTGATTTGAATATGTAATGTTTGTGTTTTTGATTTTCGTATTTTTATTTAAGCACTGTGTAATAAACGACAAATTAATAAGGGAACCATGGAAACAGATGGAGGAGACCTATGTCCAAAGTCGGATAAAGGCTTGTTAATAGGCGGCTTTTTAACACGAGGAATTGTTGGCCCTTACCACTCAGTCCAGAGTAATACCGACAGCTGAAAGGCTGTTTAGCGTAGCAGACACTTTACGCCTGGCTCTCGTTATGAGCGTGAGTTGGGCGCACTGTTTTTATTGTCTCGTTACTTTGGCTGAAAATTGGAGAAGCCAGACGTGTGTTAGTGTAATAGTAGTGCGATGCAAACGTAGTTGAAGTTCTGCTGTGGTGTTTAACCACATCTCCGTAAAACTGCTTACTCCGTTGGAGAACGATTAAATTCGGACTCGCTTCTTGTATTCCCGAAATATAAACGTGGCCCTTGTAGTTTTTTGACTCCGCTGGGCCAAATTTTATCGCCACGTTATAGCACCTCTGCCGCTCTGGCGACCATCTTCGCGGGTTAATCGTACCGCAGGTCAAATTTCTGTGTTCTACCATCCAAATGACCATATTCCTAAGTCAATCAATTGTGCGCTAGGTCAAATTCCAGCCTTTCCGCAGTCCAGTCGACCTTGCCATGGGGCAGTTTAGCCTCAGGTCTGGTAGTAGCCCCTTTCTACCGCATCAGGTAAACCTCTGAGAGCTGAAACTTTATTACTTCAAGCTGCAGACTCGTTTTGCCTCCAGTGTTATCACTGTATTGCATTATTATTAACTTATTTTCTGCATACTTCTACAAATCGTCCCTGCCTTTATACTTCTTTTATTTAGAATTAAATTTGATACTGTTGTATATGTGCGTATTACTCGCGTGTTCGATTTGCAAACACCAGTTTTGAGCTTACAGAGAGGGCAGTGAATATTGTTAATATCAAGGTTGGATTGTAAACAGCTTAATAGACTTCATAAATTAAAACTTGTAACCGATGACGTCGCCGTTAGGGTATTTCCTCTAGTAGGCGCAAGATATTTTCCCCGCAGTAGGTAGGTGTGTTCAATATAATTTTTATTTGTATCACTGTGTTTGCCTGTACTCCGTACAACTGTATGCAGATAAATTTATGAGCGAATCAAGCATCAACAGGATAACTACATGCAACTGCCCAGATTTGAGCTCCATCCAACGTCGGGGCCGTTTCTTCCTTTAGGTTAGTATGAAAAATGCCCCCCCCCCACCTCTTAGGGAAGAATATATGATTCAGAAATGCCCGGAAAATAATATTTATGTTTTCAGAATAGGCCCACGGCTGTGTCCCACTGAAGCTAGTTGTGTGCACATGTTTAGTAGTAGCATTTCGTTATTATGCTATTTCTAAGGGTATCCCGCGAAATACCCAAAGAAATAGCATGATTATTAAAGCGCCACAAAGAAGTTTCAGAGATTATTCTGTTATGGATATGAATGCCTGCTTTGGAGATGAAAACTTGGGAGCTCACAGGATTTCTCGAGATTATTTCAGAAAATTTTGGACGTGTAAAAGGGTGCAGAAAATGGAAACGTATCTTTCCAGGTGTAACCGCTTTATGCTGTAACAACCCAGCAAACTTGGAACAATGGTAGCTTAGACAAAGAGGTTCAAGAAGTTGGTCTCATAAACTACCCAACCTCAATCTATCCCATATTTGTATCTGTGCATATTTTAAGACGATGGTGTAAATCGACTGATTAATAGAAAGCAATTGCCACAAAGAATTCAAGATGGATACCAAATGATTTTAAATTTCAATTCCCCCAACTGGGGGCGGGCTGCTATAGAGACCTAGCGTCCCTCTTCAGCTAAGAACGAAAATTATAGGATGAGTGAGAGAAAAGAGGGGTGGAAAATGGAAGAGAGGCCAGGAAAGGTAGAGAAGTACTGCCCCAGCATTCGCCTTAGAGGAGCTACTCTGTTGACTCAGAAAAAACACCTAATAACCCGAATCAGAGCAGACGGCCGCGGGAATCGAACCCACGACCTCCGGAATGCTAAGTAGCCGTGTTAACCATTAACCTACACAGCAGCATTATTTATAGCGATCAATTTGGCAACTGGAGAAAATTCGCCATTTCTTGCCAGGTTGCCTAGACGGTTTGATAAGATATTCTTCAGCCGCCCCCAACCTAGAAAACAGTGGTTGTCTATAGTCGCCCATTTTGGGTACAAACGATGTGGTGCTGTTTAGATCCCCCATAGCTGGGACGCATTTACTTATTTTTCACTTGAAAACACGCCCTCTAGGGATTATGAGACTAATAGCCAAAATATTGCTGGTAGATACTGGGTAAACATTGCAAAAGATCAGGATAGATGGACTTAGGGGAGAGGCGTATATCCAACTGTAGATTACGAACGCCACTTAAAGAAGACGAATAATTGCAGTGCATATTCTGGTTACTTTAATACAGGGGTACCTTCTCCAAAAAAGGCCTGCAACTTCACCATCAATTACCAAAAACGCCTGATGCACTTATCTCCTTGTTATACCAAAAGTTACATAATTACATACTCCTTGGTTATACGGAAACAAGAGCTTAGAGAACACGTGTGTAAACTGGCTTGCCTACTGTTTTAAGCTGTGAATGAAAAACGGCTAATTTGTCGTTAGTGCTATGAGCATATTTTAAGCCGTTATGATTACAATAACAATTAATAATATTTCAAGCATATAAAATATTATTTTATAAAATGTTCCAGAAATGTGCTAGTTTAATTTTTTTAAATAGTATAAAATAGCATTGGCCCTAATAACAAAACAGTATTAAACAGTGTTACCCTTGATTAGAACAAAATGTAATCAGAATAGGCTTGAAAACAATGCAAAACAATGTAAGATCGAAGACAAACAATTGAGAAAAGGCAGCCAAGCTGAAAGGTGTTGTTAATTTGGCTTCCCCAAAGAATAATTGCTAATTTGTGAATAAATACCCTTCACCAAACGGGTATGCTGTAGTGCATTGATTCGTAGCACTTCTGCAGAAGTTTCAAAAAGTGTTTGATCTGTGCTATCCAGTAATTCGGTGACGGTTTTGGACATCATAGAAGATTAGTTGGAGCCCATGGAAGCTGGAGGTAGGCAGTGACCTTCATAGAAAGCAGTGAAGCCCTAGGTGTGGGGCAACGGCGTGAGCTGGAAACAGGTTCTGGTGTAGCAGCGGTCGAGCTACAGGAGTCGTTCTGCAGGGCGTTTAACGGTTTGGATCGGCAGGCCAACGGAGAAAGGCAGGGCCAGCATCGTGGAGCTTGCTAGGATCTCAAGTTAAGCCCTAATTCGATTTCAAAAGCAACAGAAAGGTCAGAAAACTTTACCCTAAAGGATAGAATTTAGTGTATTTCTTGGTGGCATCGGTTATAAGCACTTCCAGCACAAGCGCCCTCTGAGTGTTTTTTGCTTCTCACGGATATTTACTTACTGCTATTGTTATCACCTAGGTAACGCTTTAATTAGGTAATCACAGATAATTGTCGAATATTACGAACTTGTTTTTGTAAACTGTGATGTTGGATCGCCATATTTGAGTAAATTTTACCTTTAGTTAAATATGTATGGTAGCTATCCCATTAGTTAAATCAGCATTACACAAAGTGTTTACTTTTAAATTATACCACGATAATTAAATTTGAGAGCAAACGTATTACGAATAATTTATTACAAATCAAAATAATACTTGCTGGGATGTAGAGACCCGACCCATATGAGGCTAGTCATTTATTTTACACAATTATTTTAAATAACCACATAAAATTATAATAAACTATAGAAATAGAGACTTCTATATGCATATTGCAAAATATGAACATAATAATTTACTGAGGATTAATAATTGCCGGTTCTCAAGGAATGAGCGTTACTGGGAACATTTACTTTCCCCTAAGTCGGTTACATTTTGCAGTATACGTAAGGCGAGTAGATAGGCATCGATAACTTACCCTGAACGTCCATAATCAAGTGTGAAACCATGGGTTCCTTGAGAGCGGCGCTCGTCACCCTACACTCGTAGCGAGCCCCCAAATCGCCCCTGTTGAGGATTATGTTGAGTTTTGCCGTCCCCGTCGACAAGCCCTCGCTGTCGGTTATGGAGCTGTACAGGGCTGAAACAAAAAGGCCTAGAACCATCTTCGTCTAGCGTGGCACACGAGCATGCGACATAAAGCAAAGTTTACATCCGATCGAGTAAATTCCTCGGGAAATGACATCCCAATAAAAGGGATCAACGAAATCTGGCGAAAAACAGGGAAGCAGTTGCAGAAGTTTGATGCACCACTCGCCTTGTTCGTTTTGTCCGCTTGCGG